>JZKD02S1888247.1:26621-51541 GCA_000966675.3 Picea glauca | reverse complement strand
GCTAATAACCCTAGAAGACTTGTCGGCTCAAGAAGATAATTTATATTAGGTTATTAGCCTCCAAGAGAAGAAGTCGACTAGAAATAATAATATATACTGAACAGATAGATACCCAGAATGAGAAGTCGGCCCAGGCAGTTAGCCAGAATTAGTATAAATACAGAAGGCCAGTTCTCATTTCGGCAGGCAGTCTCAGAATTGCAGAGCAACAACTTGTGCGTAGGTTTGAGGAGAGTTGCCATTGCAGCTGCTGTAGCTAGCAGATCACGTTTGGCTTGGACTGTCTCTTGGTTAGGGTTTGGACTATCTGATCAGCTCTTGTTGGCGCGCTATCCTTGGGGAAAGGTGCGCTACCCTTTGTTTGGCTATCTAGCCTAGGGTTTGCTTCCGGAGTGATTCTTTGTCAAGGTTAAGGTGCTTGGAGGGTGGATTTGGCCTATGGTTGGGTGACAATAGAGATATTGTTGATGGTAAAATAAGAACATCCATTATATTCTAACAGAGCTGACTTCTACCCAGCAAAAAATCGCGATTTTTTGTATTTTCAAAAAGTCCAGACTTTTACTAACAATCACCGACTTTTTCGAATAAGTCACGGTTTGACCCAAAAAGTCGCTGGATGCAGGGAACCTGCGGGCATAAGGGCGCATTTTGATTTTTTTTTTTGGGTCATTTGTGTTTTTTTGCTTGTGGAGAAGGAAAGAGAAGGGTTTTTGGTCTTCCTCAATCACTGTGGAGGCAACTTAACAACCATCATCATCACCATCAAGGATTTCTAAGTGGAGCAAGGGTTCACTTTCATTTGCCAACCGGTGTTGAATCTTCCATTCATAGGTATGTATCTAAATCCCTCCATGTTAATGTTTTGTTTCCATAGATTTTTGCAAGTTTGCTTGCCTCTTGGCTTGCCTATGTTTTGTTTTTTTTTTTGGGTCATTTTGCCATGATTTTCATGCCCATAAAATAATGTCATGTTTTTTTTTTTATGGGACAGCAAGCTCGAGCCTTGCTGTTAATTTTTTCTCCACCCTCTTATTGTTATTTTTCATTGCTAATAATCTAATCTAGAGGTCTGATTTTTTTTACCAATGGGCTGTTAATTTTTTCTAGTGGGGTTTAATATCGTTTTCTTGTTTTTTTGTGCCTTAGGGTTGAATTTTGAAGCTGTCAATTTCATCAAAAAATACGTTGAAGCCTTTGGATCCATTTTGGGTGTATGGAATCCCTGAAGATGGCACAAACCGACAAAAAATGAATTGCAAACTTTGTGGGGTGAATATGTCAGGAGGGATTTGTAGGTTGAAATATCATTTAGCTAAAATCCCCGGGCATGATATTGACGTTTGTGATAAAACAACCCGGAAGATTATGAGAATTGCATTTGATTCGCTTGAAGCAAAGGATAAAAAGAAAAATGAGACAACGACAAGGAAGGCCGAACTTTCATTTAGAAGTTCAACGACATCTACCCCAGAGGGACAACGTAGTGGGAGGGGCTCCACAGATTCAGGTATCGAGAGTCTTTCACCTTTTTTCCTACACGAACCACCCCTGGAGCACAACCTTCCATCAGGTCATTTTTGAAGAAAAAGGAGAAGAAAGAAGCAGACACGGTTGTGGGGAGGTGTCTTTTCTGGAGTGACATACCTCTCAGCATCATTAAGAATAATCCATTTTGGCAACCGATGTGTGATGCCATTGTTGTTGTTGGCCCAGTGTATAAAAGCCCTACCTTTGAGGAGTTGCGGGGGCCAATTCTTCAAAAAGAAAAGGACATCAACTCTAGATTGGCAGAGTTCAAGAAGTCATGGGAGATCTCTGGATGCACAGTGATGTCTGATGGCTGGATAGATAGGAAGGGTAGGTCCCTTCTCAATTTCTTGGTACATTGTCCTAGAGGTACCATGTTTATCAAATCAATAGATGCATCAACACATGTGAAAGANTGGAAGTCCATTATACAACATCATCCACTATGGTTTACATGGCTTTACTTGCATCCTTGGGATTACAATGGTGTAGCCAAGTGAAAAAAATGTAGGGTACCTCTTGGAGAGGTAATAGGACACCTTCAGCCATGGCAAGTTGAAGCAGCAGCAGCAAATATTCGGAAAAGGAAAGGCAAATCAGTCTTATGCTCTCTTCCTTCTCTATTTTTGGTTTGTAGGAGTTATTGCGCATTTACTAGATAGGCTGCACTTCCCTAGGTGGATGCTTTAGTGCTAAATGAGTGGATTGCTTTAATGTTGCCGGTTACACCCAAGCATGGGTGCATTATTGATAGGAGATACTTGCAAGTGAGGTGCAACTCTCCTTGTGTGCATCCAATGCTAAGTGGAGCACACTCCCTGTTGGCTCATTTAATGTTGAGCCACATTACTCCTTAGTCACATGAACTCCATGAGGGTGCACACTCCTTGAGGAGCATTAACAGTCAATGAGGGCACAGCATTCCTTGAGACCATTTATACTATTTTTTAACCCCTTTTTCCTTAGCTTCTAAAAGGACTGCGCATTAGTTCAGTGAGTCAGTGAGAGAGTGTCTAGTGTGTGTTGAGAAATTGTTGTGATAGCAAGTACTCACAGCATGTGTTGGCTGCCACTGTAATTTCCTTCAACAATAGATTAAAGTAATTTTCTGTTGGAGACTTGCTTCTTGTCCAGAATTTCAAGATTGCAAATTTATGAAGTTTAGTTACTAATTATCTGCAATTTGAATTAATTCATAATTTCATAGTATGCAATGTTTGCACCCCTGAATGTTTTATTACAGAATTCAAGTACATGCAAAATCTGAAGTTTTGATAGTTGCAAACATATATTTCTATTTTTAGGACCTGTAAGTTATTCTGACTCCTGAGTACAGATCCGTACCATAATGTGAAAATTGAAACAATATTATTCGGACACCTTGGATAGCCATTTTATTCAAGGGTTAACAAATTGGCATTTTTTCAAAGGACTAGGCTGAGTCCTCAGAAGTCAGCAGTCTATGCTACAATTTTGATGAGACAAACCTATCGAAGATATTTCATCTCATCTGGTGACTCCACTAAGGAACAAAGACCTGTTCCTTCCAAGTTCAAGTGTCATGTTGCTTGTATTTGTGGCAACTCCTATTTGACGAATTAGAACAAACGTGATTTGCTAAATGAATTCTTTGTGTCATCATGGCTTCTCAAATTGCATTTTGGGCACTGGATTACGAGCAGGATTATATATGGAAGTTGACTTGGTCGGCTCACATCCAAAGAAGGGAAGATGAAACTCTTGAGATTTAATATTAGATTCATCCAGTGTTGAAAAAATCGCCGATTTTTCGCAGCTTTTTGTAAAAGTCGTGACTTTTACCTTGAGCCAACTTTTACCCAGCAAAAAATCGCGATTTTTTGTATTTTCAAAAAGTCCTGACTTTTACTAAAAATCGCCGACTTTTTCGAATAAGTCGCAGGTCGACCCAAAAAGTCGCCAGACGCAGGGAACCCGCGGGCATAAGGGTGCATTTTGATTTTTTTTTGGGTCATTTGTGTTTTTTTGCTTGAGGAGAAGGAAGGAGAAGGGTTTGTGGTCTTCCTCAATCACTGTGGAGGCAACTTAACAACCATCATCATCACCATCAAGAATTTCTAAGTGGAGCAAGGGTTCAATTTCATTTGCCAGCCGGTGTTGAATCTTCCATTCATAGATATGTATCTAAATCCCTCCATGTTAATGTTTTGTTTCCATAGATTTTTGCAAGTTTGCTTGCCTACGTTTTGTTTTTTTTTGGGGTCATTTTGCCATGATTTTCATGCCCATAAAATAATGTAATGTTTTTTTTTATGGGACGGCAAGTTTGAGCCTTGCTGTTAATTTTTTCTCCACCCTCTTATTGTCATTTTTCATTGCTAATAATCTAATCTAGAGGTCTGATTTTTTTTACCAATGGGCTGTTATTTTTTTCTAGTGGAGTTTAATATCGTTTTCTTGTTTTTTTGTGCCTTAGGGTTGAATTTTGAAGCTGTCAATTTCATCAAAAAATATGCCGAAACCTTTGGATCCATTTTGGGTGTATGGGATCCCTGAAGATGGGACAAAACAACAAAAATTGAATTGCAAACTCTATGCCGTGAATATGTCAGGAGGGATTTGCAGGTTGAAATATCATTTAGCTAAAATCCTCGAGCATGATATTGACGTTTGTGATAAAACAACCCTGGAGATTATGAGAATCGCATTTGATTCACTTGAAGCAAAGGATAAAATGAAAAATGAGACAGCGGCAAGGAAGGCCGAACTTTCATTTCGAAGTTCAGCGACATCTACCCCAGAGGGACAGGGTAGTGGGAGGGACTCCACAGATTCAGGTATCGGGAGGCTTTCACCTTTTTTTCCTACACGAACCACCCCTGGAGCACATCCTTCCATCAGATCATTTTTGAAGAAAAAGGAGAAGAAAGAAGCAGACAGGGTTGTGGGGAGGTGTCTTTTCTAGAGTGACATACCTCTCAGCATCACCAAGAATAATCCATTTTGGCAACCGATGTGTGATGCCATTGTTGTTCTTGGCCCAAGGTATAAAAGCCCTACCTTTGACGAGTTGCGGGGGCCAATTCTTCAAGAAGAAAAGAAGGACGGCAACTCTAGATTGGTAGAGTTCAAGAAGTCATGGGAGATCTTTGGATGCACAGTGATGTCTGATGGCCGGACAGATAGGAAGGGTAGGTCCCTTCTCAATTTCTTGGTACATTGTCCTAGAGGTACGATGTTTATCAAATCAATAGATGCATCAACACATGTGAAAGATGCACCATTGTTGTGTGAGTTGATGGATACGTTCATCCAGGAGATCGGCATGCATAATGTGGTGCAAATCATAACAGATAATGCAGCTAATTATGTGGTTGATGGTAGGTTGCTTATGGAGAGGAACCGTTCATTGTTTTGGACTCCATGTGTTGCACATTTTATTGATTTGATGCTCGAGGATATGGGGAAAACCTCCTTCATCAAGGAGGTGATTGATCAAGCTAGGAGCATCCCCAAGTTCATATATAACCATTTTTGGGTTCTTAGCCTCATGAGGAGACACCCCAAAAACAAGGAGTTGTGACGTCCTGCAATTACTCGTTTTGCCACCAACTTCATTACTCTTCAGTCTTTGCTTCAATGTCAGTTTGAGTTGAAGCAAATATTTGTTTGTGATGAGTGGCGTGATTCTACATATAGCAGGAAAGAGGATGGGAAAGCCATTGCTAGATTGGTGTACAATGACTCCTTCTAGGAAGGAGTGGCAGGGGTGTGCTCAGTGAGTGAACCTTTGGTAAAGGTTCTGAGATTGGTTGATAGTGATAAGCCAGCAATGGGCTATTTGTATGAGGCCATGGATAGGGCCAAAGAAGCTATTCGGGCTTATTATGTGGGAAAGGGTAGCCACGGGTTTCGTAGACAGATGTTATTATGGGATTTGATTGATATTCAATGGACCGGGATGCTCCATCAATCCATTCATGCAGCAACAATTTTCCTTAACCCTGCATTTTCCTACAAATGCAACTTTGCTTTTGATGGCAAGGTGATGGAAGGGCTCCATTCTTGTCTTCAGAGGATGGTACCTAATGTCGTGATTCGCCTTGATATTAATCACGAGATAGAGATGTATCAGAATGGTACTGGACTATTTGGCTATGAAGATGTTGTTGCTTCAAGGAACATTTTGTTGCCACGTAAGTCATTAGAATTTAGAAGATAGTTCAACTTAGAACTTTATGATTTTAAAATTCAAATTTCAATTATGTATTTTAAATTTAAAGTTCAATTATGTTTTATTTATGTTATCTTTCTTTCTTATTTGTTGTAGATGTTTGGTGGCAAAACTATGGTGCAAGGGCACCAAATTTACAGAGATTTTTCATCCGAATCCTGAGTCAAACATGTACCTCTTCGGGATTGGAGTGTATTTGAAAAAATACACTCAAAGAAACGCACCAGGTTAGAACTTATGAGCAGTTACATTTATTATAATTTGTAATTTATGAATCTATGACCGTCTAATATATTATGACCCTCAAAAGTTAAAACTCATTAATTTTTTTATGACCCTCTTACAGGTTAGAGTTCTCACGTCTCAATGACTTGGTGTAAGTCCATTACAATCTTCGACTATGGTTGAAGCAAATGGATAGAACACCGGATGTGGATGTCATTTCCTTGGACAATATTGATGTATTGTCAAAGTGGAGGGTGGAGTCTGAGAAGCATATCATGGAGGAGGCACCTACATGGTTAGATGAGGAACTCGAACAATAGTAGGCCTTGGAGGAGCAACAAGGAGAGGAGGAGGAGGAGGAGTGGCCTGAAGACATCATGGAGGGTGATGTGCAAACATCAGCACAACCTTCTACACTTATTGATACACCTACTCCTGCACACACCAATGGTCATCCACTATCATATAAAGGGCCTTCTACTTTCAGGGGCATGCCTGACAAACAACCCCTTATCTTTTCTCGTAAAAGGGGGAGAGGCGGCTAGTTTTGTGTCATTTGTCATTGTATATCAGACATCTACAGAATCCATCATGATGATGAATCATGAGATACATTTTATAATTATATATGTGATGTCATTTTGTATTGGAAAGGCCCTTCAGCATTCAATATCGACTTTGATGTATAATATTTTATTTGGCATCCACTAGTGACTACATATATATCAGTGATTTCTCCATATTTATGTGTCAATGTGTTCATCTGATGTTGTTGTTGCTTTATATGTTTAAAATTTTGAAAAAAATGAATATATTTTGTATTTTTTAATGTTTGTCGTGGTTTTCCGATTTTTTGCCGACTTTTACCGAAACAATTTTTTCCAAACCCTCACCGACTTATTGTCGATGCCGACTTTTTCAACACTGGATTCATCAAGGCCTGTAAGGGGATTCATCCATCATAAAGACCACCTAAAGATTTTTTCTGGAGATCTATATTAATGCATTGGATCTAGAATATGGCTCTTTCTTAAGAAAAGCAGAACCAGAAGATTTAAGGACAGCTTATATTCTTGCCAAACACCTGGAAAAGCTTCTCATTGCAGCTACAAAAGAGGATGAAGATCAAGATAACAAACTTTCTGAGGAATTTTAATCCATTTTTAAATGATCATTAGGTAGGAAGTTTGGCTTTGAGTCTTGTCATGTTAACTATTTTGAATCAATAATGCATTTTCGATTTCCAATCTTAGTAGGTCTAGGAGCTAAGTTACTAGGATGCGGATCCGAACCCGAATGCAGATACAAATACGGATCCAGATCCGTCAAATTTTTTTAAAACTAGGATCTGGATACAGCGGGGAAATGGCAGGAACAAACAAACAAACAATATATATATATATTCCAGAGCAGAAAAAAACTACAATACTTATGGCTACTAGTCTAATCTTTATTGATACAATGTAAAGACCCTGACATGCAAGTGCATCTTTATGTGTAGACAAAATCTGGTCCCCTGAAATAACCTGTCTGTGGTAGCGGAGACTTCCACTCCTGTCAAATGCCTGAGTCTTGGGCCATTACCTTGTTTCCTTACTTTCAAGGAAGACAAGCTCTTAATCAATCAAAAATTTTATAATTTGTAAAAATAAAACTTAAATAAAAAATTTTAAAAATAACATTTTAAATATATACTTATATAAAATAAATTAATATATTAAACTTTATAAATATATAAATTTATAATTTTTATTTATATTTTAATATAGAAATTATAATATAAATATAGAAGTTAGGTATATTAAATTATAAATTATAACATAAATAATAAAAATATAAAACTTAACTTAAAGGTCCAAGTTTATAATATCTAACATATATATACACTTTAATGATCATATACATGACCTTTTAATATATTATAAATTTATATAATATAGTTTTTAATATAGGCTTTGCTATTGGTAATGTATATAACTTATATATATATATATATATATATATATATATATCACTTGACATATTTTATATGTTAGTAATACATATATATAAATTTATAATCAAAATTACCATTTATATATATAAGTTATAGCTCAATTCTCCACCAACCCTAATGTTCATAATGTTATGTAGCTCTATTCTCCGTCAACTATGTCACTACCCTCTTCTTCATAATTTATGCAATAATCCTCCTCCATTAACATGCGCAGGTTGCAATACGTTGAGAGAAAATAGAATTCGAATTTCAAAGCTATACTTGGGCAAACCCATGACTTACAATCGCACTGCAAGTGAGCACAGACCAAGAATCAGCGAACACGACATGGCGGGCAACCTTTTATTTTCGTATTTTAGAAATAAACTCGAAATTGCTAGGTGAACCCATGACTTAGAATCGCGCTGCGAGTTAGCACAAACCGAGAATCGGCAAATATGACATGGCAGGCAACTTTTTACTTTTGTATTCTAAAAATAAACCCAAAATTGCAGGATCGACAACTGAATCTCAGGAATTTTCATATCCTAAAAATAAACCCAAATTGCAGGATCCGCGGATGAATTTCTAGATGTGTTTTAAAGTGGAGGGATATGTTTCCATTATGGTCAAAAACGTTTATGAAACGGATCCAGGCGGATCTGAATCCGAATCCATATCGGATCCAAGGATCCGTGGATCCAGCCCCCGAGCCTGATGGATAACATAGTCTAGGAGTCTAATAAATAAAAGATGAGGAATTTGTTGTTAAGTCTCCTCGTGCATGTAGGTTTAGTAGGTTTGTCACCAAAATGGTAAACAAATTGCAGGAGTGTCCATGTCCACATGTTCAAATTGAGATAAGATCTGAGTATTGAGCGTCAATATTTCTTGAGCCAGTTTGAGTAGGCATGGAAATTATTGGTGATCAATGAGACTTCGGTGGTCCCAAGTCGTATCATGAGTATGCCTCATCAAATTTTCAAAGAGTCTGAGTCAAGTTTTGTGTCCTAATCTTGTTTCAATTACAAGTTCAAGTACATGCAGATTATGATCCAGATTCAATCATCTATCTGGAAATCCCTGAGGTTCTCAACATTTTGCAAGGAAATGTTGTCCCCATAGGGAGCCGCTATTATCACTTGAAATTACAAATGTAGTCTTGGTGCCAGCTATGAGATTCACTCTTATATCAATCAGTTGGGAGTAGTGAGCGTTATATGGTGGCTTTATCAGTTCATTCAGTAGTGCAACTTCGAGATCCAACGTACTTGCATGCACAATTCTTTCCAATTTTCTATATTCACTCAGATGCATGCATACTTTGTCTACAAAATTCTATGCTTCAAAGGTGACTTGGGTACATGCAACATTCTCTAGTGTTTTATTAGTGCATGCATAGTCTGTTGTCAGTTTGCATGCAACGTGCATGTGATTTCGAGATACTACTATTTTTAGGAGTTAGCGTTAAAGGGCTTGCATGGAAAAACAAACAACATATTCTTGTCCCTTAGAGGCACACAAGTGAAATGATCCTATTTTCGAACAACATATGAGCAGAGAGATGGCGCTATTTTTAGCAACATCTATTTTAGACACGCTATTACAGTATGTGTTCCCATTGGTAGTATCTTGGCATTTTGAGGTTTGATGTTGAACTTGCTATTTTAAGTAGGTGATATTTCGAGCATGTTACCCTCTCCATGCCTAGGGGTAACTAGAGGAGATCATGTTTCATGGCTCGCAATGGAGACAATGATCCTGACCATGATGATGATCAGCATGTTCACAGATGGCATCCCAGCAGCCCCCCCTCAGATTGCCTCTTACAGCTATAGATCAACCAAAGCTCATCACATCCAGACAATTCAGTGTATGGGAGATGGTAAGCCAACGTCACCATGAGGTATGTTAGTCCTCCTTTCATCCGAAGTGTTGTGCTTAATTTACTGGTCATGTACATGAGGATCATTGGTCGAAGTCAGATAATGGATCATTGGCAAGGGAAGTTGTGTTTGTTGCCTTGTTTCACCTTGGTGGTCAACTTCTATGCCCTAGTCCTGTGTTGTCACCGCCCAGGAAAAAGGGGTACTATTGGGGGGCCCTCACAAAGGTAATGTTTCGTTCCCCACCATACTTAACACTTACCATCCTGGAGCCTCTCACAGTGTACTAGTAACTAAACTTCGGTAATCAGCCATGGTCCATTCTCTCTTGAGAAAAAGGGGTTGAAGGCCCAGAGGTTGATGCATCTGCTATATGTATGCTATGTAAAATAAAGACCTATAAAAGCCACAAGCCAACTTGAGCTCTAGCCCTCTAATGGTAATCACCCCTTGTCCTAATACATTGAATGCACACTTATAACTGTTGAGATTATGTACCTTGGGAGGTGTTCCCCATGTGTTTTTGCTCTCCTAAACACATGTGGGAAGTATTATGTGCTTTGTGCCTTGTACTTTATGTCTAATTTCACTTTGACTTAGGAGTTTTAAGTCAAAAGTGAAATTTTGTCATTTATGCCTAAAATGACTATTAATTCACTTTGTGGGTGAATTAGAGACATAAAGTGAACTTAGGAAACTTAACCCAATGTGGGTTTTTGAGTGAGATTCTTTTGGAGAGATCTCAACCTTTGATTAGATGGGAGATGGGATGATCTCAGCCATCCATATCCTAGGTTTCCTTATGGAGGTTCAAGGGGGGCACAAAGGGCAAAGGAGAGCTCATTCACTCATTTGCTCACTTGGAGAGATTGAGAGAGAGCTTGGAGATGTTTGTTGCATGAGGTGAGGCTAGCTTGGGCACATGCTTTCATGGAGAGAGGCATCTAGCTTGGAACCTTACTTATTTACTAAGGAGCTTCCAGTGTTGAGGAGGGTGCACTTGATGAGGAGGGCGCATCAGCAGTGGGGAGGTCTTACACCTATCAGATTGCAGTGGGATCCGTTTCAGAGGGAGGCCACACATCAATACCAGATTACTATGGAGGGGTTTTCCATTCAGAGCTCACAGTTTGCATCTGTAGCAGATTCAGTGGTGCGTCCTAGGAAGGTGCACCCCTCATAAATGCTCCCAAATCCACTGCATCTACAGCAGATTCAGTGGATTTGGGAGCATTTATGAGGGGCGCACCTTCCTAGGACGCACCTGCTACATTTGGACTTGTGTTTCAGCTTGGAACATGCTGCTATTGTATCAGGTTCATCTATATTTTGTACTTGTTGTATTCTACCATCTATTCTCCTCATATATAGACATATATTCCAAACTGGTTTTCCCCAGGGGGGGGTTTATCCAGGGTCGTGTTGACCAACAATACCTGTGTACAAATTTATGTGCGTTAGTCTTTTAGATCTGCTTATTTTCAGCTGTAAAGATCTCTAGGTGTGTTGTATTTATTTTGGTATGCATGTGCTAACTCTTGGTTACTAAAATTACATGCTAGAGCACCTGAAATTGCAAATACAACTGTAACAAATCAGCAAGAAGTCACTGAACAGTTTGCTGTCCTAAAACAGCAGCAAACCATTGTTAGACAATTGAAACTTAGAGCCAAACTGAGGTCAAAAACAGACCCAGTTGGCAGCTTGATAGGACCTAGAAAATCTTCAATAACAAGATCTTAGCCCAGTAAGAAAATGAAAGAATAAAAGCTTGAAACTTGTAAAGGGGACTTGCAATATAAAGAAATGGGTATCAAAAGGCAATTAAGGGGTTCGGAATGCAAAAAGTACCGAGGAAAGTGTATCTCAAGCAACAAGCGCTCCCTCTATAAAGGCGCTCATAGAAATGGATTTAATGACACCATGAGCCATGAAGTAAGCCCAAATTCATACCACTATCACACTTACTCTTCAAAGGTTTCTTTCTTTCATTGTTTCCCTCGAGACCTATCCCTCTACCTGGGTCTTTTATTTCACTGTCTTAGTTGGCACACCTAATAGGGTTGGACAAACGCCCTCCCATATTCAAACTTGCCAACTCATATGATGTCCTGGGTCAGTGTCATGCTTGAAGGGGATAGTGAGGTGAATCATTTACATGGATTATATCTTAAGTAACAGCTTACTTTGCATGATTCAAGTACTAATATCTCTTATGAACATTGGTCTACTGTGTCTTCTATTCTTCTTTGTTTTGGATGGCCCTGACATGGTTCTTTGAGGGACATCCTAGGCTTTCACCCATAATGTTGTGCCCTTATTACAGGACTTTGGCATGTGTGATGCAAAGCAGTGAGTCATCTAGTGACTTGCCACCTTCCGACATGAGCTCTCACATCCTCTGAACCTTGGACAATGGACAGATGGGCTTATTACTCACTAGATGGACGACGTTGCAATAGCTAACAACCAGACACTATGTAGAGACGAGATGCAACTCCTCCCACCTTGGACGCAGTACCTTGGACCTTTGACATTGGCCTCCTTCTAATGATGACGTCACCTTCTAGAGTTTTATGATGTTGGGGTTTGATGCCACTTAGGGTACCATTGACGATTTGGCATGACCATGGACTATGAGACACACCATTTGCCATCACTACACATTGAGACGTTGACACGTGGCCTTGGGAGGCCCTCTCCTAGCCTTTGGAGACTTGACGTCCGCACATGTGTGGCATTTATGATGTCTCATTTGCATTTTATCATTTTGTACAGGTTACTTGAAGGGTCAGCCCCACTTATTATTGAATTTTGACTTGTTTTATGGAGAAAGAGCTAGGTTTTTCCTCATATAAAGAGGCTAGCACTACAACATTTCAAATCATCACTTTTTCCCTCACATTTGTGGGGTAACACTTCTAAAATTAGCCTCTTTGGCTCTTTCTCTCTCATGCGCTAGTCTTGGGGGAGGATTTTTGTGGATGTGTTGCACTTTTGGATGATAATTTCTGCAATTAGGGTTTTGGTGTTCATGCTACTTGGAAGAAGTAAGTAATTTTCTGCAATTCTATTGTTTATTGTTGATGTTAAAGGTTAAATTGCTATCTTGTTGCAAGTATCATTGTTTTGTTGAAACCCTAAGGGGAAGACATAAGTGTTTCTCTTACTCACAAAGTCTTTATTGTCCAAGTTTGTGAAGCATCCTTGCTAGGGTTGAAAGCCTAAGGCTCAAAAGTGCTTGCACTTTAGGGTTTTAAACCTAGACTTTGATCCTTAACCTAAGTGAAGCTAGGAGAAGGGAAAAACGACACCTAGGGCCCAAGAGTGTTTGCACCCTAGGTACCTTCTTCCTTGAAGTCTAAAATCTAAGGCCCAAGTGTATTTGCACCTTAGGGTTTAGACCTTGCCTCTCTTGTTTCATCTAGATCAATCTTCAAGCCAATGCATTTGAGACTCCATAAGCCCTAGAGGACAATGGCACTAATCTAGAGCTGTTCTTGTGGTTGAAGTAGCTATTAAATCTATTTTTCTCTCTCTCTCAAACATTTAACTAACATTGCCAACCTTAAACCTAGCAAATTTCTACTATTTCTTGTTGCTGTTATAAAAGTTTGCTACAGCCATTGAAAAGTACATTGAATTGCTGCATATACTCATCTATAAGTGGCTTAACTTGTTCAGAAATTACTTCTAGCAATTGGATAATCTTATGTTTGATGAATGCTTACTTTTCATGCTAAATTGCTACATTTCTAAGCACTTTATCTTGTTGTTGTTGCAAAATAGTTATTGTTGTTATAAGACTGGTTTATTATTGTAATTTGCAACAGCCATATCATTTATTACTTGTCTAGTGTTTAAAGGGCTGCTCTTGCACTCTATAACTTGATAATTGTCTATATATGCTGCAAGTTGTGTATTGTCTCATACAGGTACAAAAATTATCTCGTTATCCTTTATCCCTCTCCTAGACCTAGACCTAACCTACAGGTGACCAAGATAGGGGGGCAGTAGGCTTGGCTAATCTTGCTATTTGATCCCTTGAGGTAACCAGGGAAGCCTCCCTTGTGGTGGACCTCTTCCATCACTAAAACGAGGGAAGTGTCTACATAGGTGATAGTGGGTAGATTCTTCCATAGTTACACAAGATTTGGTGATCTTGTGGAGGGCTTTGCACAAGTACAAATCCTGTGATAACAGAGAACATTGCAGAAGTACAAATCCAATGATAACAGAGCACACAAGTAGGCCAGCAACGGTTGATAATTTGTCATGGTGACGAACTTGAGTATTCAATGACAATGTTTTTGGAGGTTACTACTATTTTGGCAGTGGTTAATTTTAGCAAATGGCAATGTTCGTGGTGACATGTGGAAAACCTAGGATGTCATCGTGTGGCATGAATTAGTCTTGTAAGGAAGTGTGCCCTACATGGTTCCAATTCAATTGGATGTAGTGTAGTTTAGTTGAGTGGGGTTTGTTGCCCCCTTGTGAAAACGCATGGTTCATTTTGCATTTTCATCGACCTTCTTCTCTCACCAACACAACAGGGATCCTTGAAGTGCAATAACAGTTTGACAGAAAACCTTGTTCCTAGGTCAACCTAGGACCACAATTGGAACAATGGAGGAAGGAAGCCTTAGAGCATGAACGCCCTACTTCAGGAGAGGTCAAGGGCATGTTTTATGGCAAGATTAGAGTCAAACACAACCTAAGGAGGTGAACACGCTACCATGTGTGAGCTCCAGAGCATGATACAAAGCAAGCAAAGGCATTAATGAGCATCAAGGGATGAAGGCCTTCTTCAAGGAGATGGCTAAGCATGTTGAAGGTAAGAGGAAACCCTCATGGACGAGTTTACACAAATTTGGAGGCATATTTCATCCTTTTGGGGTAAGGGCACATTATCTAAGACCTTTCAAGTTTCCACATATTTGGAGGCAAACTCTCCACATGAGGAGGTGCCAAGTGGCATTAAGGTTCATTTGCATGCATTCAAAGGAAAAAAAGCATAACATCTATGATTGAGGACCCCCTGAAGCATGACATATGGCAAAGAAAGTGGACAAAGAAGGAATGCCCTAGCTTAGAGTGATGCCACATGGTGGTAGAAGCACTTACATTGTCAAATAAGGTCTATTGATAAAGGGCATTATACTCAATGGTTGAGAAGAAATGTTATTTTATTGCTTAATCATGACTCCTTCCCCTAAAAGTAGAGATGTTCTCTTCAAGAAAGCATTTAAAACAAGTTAGAGGCGAATTACGAGGTATTTCACAGGGATCGAGGCATGAATCATATATTTGGAGCCACTTCAAGGAGGAAATGGACACATGTCAATTTGAATTTATGGTGGATTCAAACTCTAAAAAGCACACTAAAGAAGGGCACCCTACTTCTAGGGTTTTAGTTCTAATTTGTTATTATTATATTCAATAGGGTTTAATATGAAAGGTAAAATAGAGGAGAGATGCATTTGCAAAAGGCATGGTTGGAGTTGTAGGAGATCCCCTCCAAGCTTAGTCGAACATCTATTAGGAGGATGATCCATAAACGGTAGGTCTATGGCCCTTCTGTCTCACTAATATAATGCTTCTTCAATTTCTATTTGTGTAATTTGAATTTGTTGCTTCTTCCACAACTTCCATCGCAAACAGCTTCTGTAGCAAACAACTTCCCTAGAACCAGCTTTCGTAGCCTCTGTCTATGTTTTGCTACAACACCATGAGCTCCATCTCTAAGGGAAATTAACATCATGCTATAGAAGACTTCAATGAGCAAAATATCCTACTTTGCACTCCAACTAAGTTAGGAAAACACCTTGCTACAGAACTGTAAATACACTTCACTCACAAGTTGTTGATCATACCAAGGCAACCACAGAACCAATGAAAGAGGGAATCACCATTCATGGGTAAATTATTTGATGTCTCAAGTTGCAAAGAATTGTTGGGAATGCTTCTAGACAATATAAAAACGAATCACAAGGTGACTGTGTGTAAAAACATATTTGTGGTCTGTGTTTAAAAAAATGAGTTGTTGTGGGTTCAAAAACGGAATTGGTGCTTGTGCAGATAAATAGTGGTGCCCCACTGCTTGGCGGGGCAAAATGGGAGTGAAAGACGTTGTCCCAAACACAAGAATCATTTACCAAGTGTTGTGGGTGACCTATGGACAAGGGAAATCGCCCAGGCAATGAATAAAACACCTAGGGGTCTCTAAATTCGCCCAAGCAATAAACAAAACACCGAAGGGTATGTAAATTCACCCAAGCAATAAACAAAACACCCAAGGGTATGTAAATTCACCCAAGCAATAAACAAAACACCCAAGGGTATGTAAATTGGCCCAAGCAATAAAAAAAAACACCCAAGGATCCCTAAATTCGCCCATGTAAAGGATAAAACATCCAGTAAGAAAAATAACTATGTGTATAGCCAGTGGGAAAAAGAAAAACACCCAAAACAAAACAAATTATGTGGACAGGTGCTACAAATTGAAAATATACTTCAACAGAGTATGCATAGATAATTGTAACTCATAACCAAAATATCCAAAGAACAGAATGCAGTAACTCATAGATATCAACATTTAAATGGGATTTTTATTATGCTCGAGAGAAAATTACAAAGGGGTGAGTTGTACACATAGTCTATGCATTGTTACTCACTTACAATACAAAATTGCAAATGGCCATGGCTCAAAGACACATTCGCTTAGAGTGAACAGGCACGTTAACTCCTTTGTCCACTCAACTTCAAGCAAGCTTCCCTCTTCGAGTTCTAATTTATGCTAATGCCCTTCCCTATTTCTCCCTCCATTTCCCCGTTGATGTCCTTTTTCACTATAGCCTTCATTTTTAATAGGCTTCCTTTGGAAGGCCAACCATCACAATGGTTCTTTTCCTCTTGTAAAATTTGCCAAAAAGAAAAAATTAAACAAAAAGAACATGTTTTTAAGTTTTTCAAAAGAGAAAGCAACTAAGTGCTTATTATAAAGTTTTGGAGAGGATGCAATTCGGATCGTACCTCCCCATTTGTAGGCTTTTGGTCCCCAAAAGCTTCAACTCCCTTCAATCTTCTTCTTCGATCATCAAGTAGACTTCGGCAAATCTCAAAGAAAGGATGCATTCGTTGTAAGATGGAAGATAAGAGTTGAATAGGGGCCTCATTACCCTAGTCACTAAAGCATTTCATATTTCTAATGATAGGTACCTTGATTAAGAGAAACCTTTTCCTTTGGTATAACTCTATTGTCCTTCTCATGGCTGGAGATGACATTTGTTGTTGCAATAGGTTGTTGGACAACCACTACTCCTTGGGCTGCGAGTGTAAGTAGCTCATTTTTTCCCTTCACCTTGATTGTCCAAGCTTTCTTCTTGGTTGTGTGATTCTTGGGATGGAGTTCTGAGTGAAGCCTCGAACATTTGGCCTCCCAATATCCAGTTAATCTGTAGTACTGGCAATAGTTCTTGCATGGATCGTTGGCCTTCTAGAGTGCCAACAATCGCTAGTCGTATGACCTCTTTTCTTGCAACAGAAAGAAACTATGTCATACCTTTTACGTTTGTGATGATGCTTGCCAGCTTGGTGGCTTGGTCCCCCAAGAGTTGGAGCAAATATGGATGGCGGAATCATCTCTTTGTTGTTCTTTTTGTAAGATTTCTCAGACCCCAACCCAGTTTCAAGTCTCAATAAATTCTCCAGTTTAATGCCCAACCCACATAACATTTACTGCTGAAAATGTAAAAGGCATAAACTGAAATTTATAACAAGAAACACATAAAGTCTGTTACAGTCACAAGGAATAGAAATAAAAGCTCACACAAAGAAAATTTAACACATTGATTTTTGGGCAAATAGACCCTGGAAAAACCCACAAGGGGAAAACCAGTGAAGGAGATTTTTATTATTCTTCATCTCGGAGAAATATTTCTTTTACAGAGAAATTATACCCAACATTGAAACCACAAACTTATCTTAGAAATCGTGCCAATACTCCTTCAGAATAGTACCCCTACATCTGAAATCTCATCAGAATGTCAACTGCATACTTTCCCTGCCCCAGAAAAAAGTGTCTTGGCTCATGCCAAGCCTCCAATCCCAAGAAATAATGCATCAGTCCAATGTCTTTCATCTTAAACTTTGAAGCAAGACTTTGCTTGCAACCATATATGAGTCTCTCTACCCCTGTAATGGAAAGATCATCTACATAAAGCACCAGAATAAGAGGATCCTCGCTAACCACAATGTAGTAAAGGTTGGGATCCATCTCACTCTTCTCAAAACCCATCTGCTACAAGTAAGTATCAATCCTTGAATACCAAGCTCTGGGAGCTTGCTTCAGTCCATATAACGCCTTTTTCAACCTGCACACATGAGACTCTCTCCCATGCACCTCAAAGCCCTATGGTTGCTCAATGTACACCTCCTCCTGTATGAGACCATTCAAAAATGTGGTCTTCGCATCCATCTGATGGATCTTCCAACCCATCTCTACTGCAATGGAGATCACTGCCCTAATCGAAGTGTACCTAGCAACCGGAGCGAAGGTCTCATCATAATCAACTGCCTCTACCTGTGAGAACCCTCGAGCCACAAACCAAGCCTTATACTTCTTAATGCTTCCGTCTACAGCATGCTTGATTTTATAGAGCCACCTGAAAGTCACCACTGACTTCCCCTCAGGTCTCGAAACAACCTCCCACACATAATTCTTCATGATGGAATTGTACTCTTCCACCATGGCATCCTTCCAAACCTGCTAATCTGCCACCTCCTCAAAAGTGGAAGGCTCGGACTCACTGATGCTACTCACCATGGCAAAATAGCTACAAAATCTCTCTAGAGGATTATTCTCCCTAACAGCCTTTCTGGGATTACCCACAGATCCCTGAGCTTCCTTCCAGGTGTCTTGAAGCCATTTTGGCTTCCTCTTCCCTGAAGTAGCATCCTGTGGAGGGGACGCCTCCTCAACCCCATCACCTGAAGACTGAGTACCTGAAGAAGATGATCCTGTGGTCGTCTGAGAACCAGTAGACTGGGAAGTTTGTACCCTTTGAACTAGTAATCTATGGACCAGTGACCTTGACCATGTCACTCGTGAACCAATCACCCCGAAAATTGGTGATCCTAAACTCTGAGATCCATCACCCTGTGGTGAAGTCACATGAGGAGCTTGTTGCTCCACCTGCTCAAAATCTCGTGACCTCCTAAAGGCTTTGTCCTCAAATCTCACATCCCGCCTCACAATTGTCTTCCTCAAGGAGGGAATGTATATGCGGAAAGCCTTTGAGGTCTCAATATACCCAACAAAATAGCCTTTTATACCATGGATTCTAGCTTTGTCCTCTTCTCAGAAAGGACATGTGAATAAGATAGGCACCCAAAGACCTTGAAGTTCCCAACCTCATGCTTCTTCCCAAGGAAAGCCTCCTCGAAAGTCCTGTTCCCCAAAACTTTGTGTGGACTCTTGTTCTGCAAATAAACCGCAATATTGCATGCCTCAGCCCAAAGAAAGAGTGGTAGCCCCTGATCATGTAGCATGGCTCTCGCAACCCCAACTATGGCCATGTTCTTCCTTTCAGCAACGCCATTCTGTTGCAGGCTGTAAGGAACTGTCAACTCTCTTTTAATGCCTTCTTTTGGACAGAAATCATTGAATTTATTGGTGGTATACTCACCCCCATTGTCTGACCTCAACACCTTGATTTTCTTCCATGTTTGGTTCTCCACAAGAGCTTTGAACTCTTGGAACCACTTGAAGACATGTCCTTTGGTCTTCATGAAGAAAATCCAAGACTTCCTGGAGAAGTCATCAATAAAAATGACATAATATTCATATCCATTCAAAGATACAAAAGACATCGGACCACATACATCAGAATGTATCAAATCAAGGATACATGCTACTACTTTGTTGTCACTGCTTGGAAAAGCAATCTTGGTGTACTCCCCCAGTGCACACCTCCCGAAGCTCTATACTAAAATCTGGTACCCCGGTAATAATCTCTCTCAATACTCATAGAGCCTTGTGATGCAAGTGGGGCATCCTCCTATGCCATAGCTCACATAAGTCATTGTTGTTGGTATTGTGAATCAATGCTCTAGCCAGTTGAAACATATGCCTATATAGCTTCTCATGTTGAATCCCAATCACTTTGGCCGAAGTGATATTGGATCCCTAGGATACAAGAGCACCTGTCCATCACGAAACACCAACTCATATCCCTATCCTCAATAGTGGAAACTGATATACGGTTCTTCTTCAAGCTCGGAACATATAGGACATCTCTCACCAACATGGGAGGTTGAGACTTCCTCTAAAAGGATACTATCCCACTACCAACTGCCTTGACCACGAAGTCATCTCCGAGCACCACCTCAAGATCCTCAATCTCTGTAAGATCTGTAAAATGCTCACGAACATCCGTCATATGGCGGGAGGCACCATTATCAATATACCACACACTGGTAGATGTTTCTCTAGAGGAAAGACACACGAATAAAGAAAACCCCTTCTCAAACTTATTGGTAAACTCCTCCACATATGTTGACATTGCAGTCTGCTTCCTTTTCTTGTTAGAACACTGCCTTGCATAGTGCCCCATTTTGTGACATGCAAAGCACTTGACTTTGCTCACGTCTTTCTTCCCTTCACCCTTTGTCTTGGAAGATTCACCCTTTGAACCCTTCTTGGACTTCTTCCTGCTCTTTGTTGCAAGAGCAACATTCTCTTCATCATCCCCAACATGTTGGCCTGCATTTTTGGAGCCATGTCTTATTTCCTCTTGAATGCAATCGTCCCACAACCTCTCCCAACTAGACAGATTTTCACAGGCCACAATGCCTTCAACAAAGACATCCCATTTCTTGGGAAAACCACCCAAAGTAGTTCTGATCAACTCATAACTCTATATAGTCTCCCCCAGTGCTGCCAACTCATCTCTCGCCTGAATGATATTGGTGAGAAATGATGAAACTGTGTCAGTCTTGGTCATCTTCATGCTTCTCAGTTTTTCTCGCAAAGCCATCTTCCTGTTCTCATAGGAGCTTTGGTAAAGCTTGGTTAAAGACTCCCACATTTCATAAGCATTCTTCTTCCCTAAAACATGAGGAATGAGGTGATCCTTGATTGCATCCAAGATCAATCTATTGGCCTTAACATTCTTCTTGTTGTACTCAACCAACTGAACTGCATCTGTAGGAATGACAACAGGTGCAGTGGTGGTATGGTTCACAATGTCTCATAACTCCTGCTCGTCCAACAACAAGGCAATCCTCTCCTTCCACGGACTAAAGTTCTCAACCCCATTCAACCTATCTTCAACCCTCAAACCTGTAGCCATCTGACCTGCTCAATTGACCACCAACTCCAACTCTGTTTTTGGTGAAGAACCGACTCTGTCTCTTAGATCCGGTATTTTTCTTGTGTTTTCTACTCTTATACTCTTTGCAGCTCTAGTACCATGTAAAATTTCCCAAACCCCAACCCGATTTCAAGTCTCAATAAATTATCCAGTTTAATGCCCAACCCACATAACATTCACTGTTGAAAATGTAAAAGTCATAAACTGAAATTTATAATAGGAAACACATAAAGTCTATTACAGTCATAAGGAACAAAAATAAAAGCTCACACAGAAAATTTAACATAGTGATTTTTGGGCAAACGGCCACTGGAAAAACCATAAGAGGAAAATCAGTGAGAGGGAGATTTTTATTATTCTTGAGCTCAGAGAAGTATTTCTTTTACAACAAAATTATACCTAGCATTGAAACCACAAACTTATCTCAAAAATCATGCCAATACTCCTTCAGAATAGTACCACACAAGCTCCTCAATTTTTGTGCAAGAAATATGTATTGTTGTACGATTGTCTCAGCATTAAATGTTGTACAGACTGTCTAAAATCCTGTGTAAGAATTTCTAGGTTTGTTGTACGGAATCCTCGGCATTTAATGCGCCTCTATTTTTGTGCAAGGAACCTTGAAATCTATGCACCTTCTCTAATGTATGACCTATTTAAATCTCAGTTGTACGATCCAGAATCCATATTGTACGGATGCATTCAATGTTGAAGTTGTCTCCTCGATTTGTGTGCCAGCTTCCTGCCTTGGAAATCGTGCCCTAGCTGCAAAATCGCTTTCACTTTCTCTGCTCTTCTCTCTTGGACACTTTCCCACATACTAGACGCCTAGGCTTTGTGAGAAACACTTGTCCAAGGTACACTTTTTAACACTTTTCTAAGCCTCTACAAGCATATTTGAGTGGATTGTTGCACTCTCCTTTTCCAGCTTCCTTTTCCTCCAAGGAAATGGATTCTTTTTCGATTCCTTTTTCCTTGTCAAAGGTGGTTTGAATTGAACTAGTGTTGGCTCCTTGTCCACCAAATCCTAGGCCTTCATGCTTGGGCCTCTGTTTAGCTATAATGGGAATCACAATCCCTTGGCCTTCCTTGCCTAGGCCTTGGTCGTCATAGCCCATTTGCCTTGTCAGCTTGGAACCGATGTCTCTAGTGTGCTTCTCAAAGTCACCAAAGGTCTCTTGAGAAAGGGCCTTGGAAGGTGAGTATACCATGCTAGATATGGTCATGGTGCTAGCTTCAGCAGTGGCAACAAAAGGGGCTTGTAATTAAATTTTACCACCCAACACCTGACAATTTATTTCCTAGCCAATACCTTGTTGTAATAAACTTATTACTGCAGATTTATTGAATAAAAAACACGACTGAGTTTTAACGATCTAAAAATAAATTAGCGGAAGCAATAACCAGAAAACTACAATTTGCACACATATTTTCTAAGTAAACACGCTTGGCAAAATCCCTAAAGGAAAACCAATACCTTGATGATTTTATTATAAAATCCAGGCTCTCATCCTGGGATAATGGCCCAACTGAGGAAAAATACAAAACAGCAAAACAGCCCATCAAACCTCAAGATCTATCCTTCGATCTTGTTGGTCGCTACTCCTTTGTTGCCCCTTGCTCCCTTCCTCTGGCCCTGCTCCCTTCCTAGAGCAAGACTACAAAACCCTCATCCTCCAAAGCTGAGACTGAGAGCAAATTATTCTTTAGCTCTGGGACATAAAGCACATCCTTGGCCTCTGACAATCCTCTTGACTCAAGCTGGAACACAATAGTTCCCTCCCCCTCAACTGCATACTTGGCATCATCACCAAGCTCCACATGAGATCCTGAGTACTCTGTCGTCAAACTATTGAATAGTTCTCGTGCCTCCGTCATATGATGAGATGCACCACTGTCCAAGTACCAGGCACATTTAGAAATTGTGCCAGAAAGACAAGAGACACGATTGAGTTTTAATGATCTAAATAAATAAATCAGCAGAAGTAATAACCAAGAAACCACAATTTGCATAGATATTTTCTGGGTAAACACCCCTGGAAAAACCCCTAAGGGAAAATTATTGCCTTGATGATTTTATTATAAAATCTGGGCACCCATCCTGGGAAAATGGCTCAACAAAAGAAAAATACGAAATAGAAAAATAGCCTATCACACCTCAAGATCTATCCTTTGATCTTGTTGGTCGCTACTCCTTTGTTGCCCCTTGCTCCCTTCCTTGGACCATGCCCACTCACACTTGGATGAAAGTCCTTCTCCACCCAATACAATGAGATCTCACTATCTCACTCTCTGTGTGTCTCCTCTCACCTTAGTTGCCTTTTATAATGTTGAGTTTACCCTAGATCTCCAAAGTGATCAATGGTTGAGATTAAATCTCACCAACACTTTAGATCAATGGCTAGGATTTAATTTAATTCACTAACCAAAAAGTTAGGCATTTAATTACATTAAACTCAATTAATCATAAACATGCATTCACTTTAATAATGTGAATTTCATAAGTCTTGTGAGGTATTAATGATGACTTCCACATGTTAGACACAAAACGAATGTGGAAGTACCTATCCGATGCTACAAACATCAACACTTGCTTGGCCTCTTGGACAGTTGCTTCTAGCTCCTTCAAGGCCTCTTCCTTCCTGCAAGCTCTTTTTCCAGCTTATCCGCTCTCTACCTCCAATACTAACTTTCCCTTTGGATCTTCCTATTGAAGTATGTCAACTCTTCCAACTTATCCCTCTTCAAGGATTTTCTCATGGAAAACTGTTTTAAGGTCTCTGATGAAGCTACTTTGATACCTTCTGATCCGTAAATGGTACACCCATGGCCCGTTCATCTCACGAACACAGATGTTTCTTCAATTTTTGTTTGTGTAATATGAATTTGCTGCCTCTTCCACAACTTTCATAGCAAACAACTTCGTTCATCTCACGAACATAGATGTTTCTTCAATTTTTGTTTGTGTAATATGAATTCGCTGCTTCTTCCACAACTTTTGTAGCAAACAGCTTCTATATCAAACAACTTCCCTGGCAGCAGCTTCTGCAGTCTCTGTCTATGCCTTGCTACAACCATTATGAGTTCCATCTCTAAGGGAATTTAACATCATGCTACAAAACACTTCAATCAACAAAACATCCTACTCTACACTCCAACTCTGAGTTAGGAAAACCCTTTGCTATAGTATTGTCAATACACTTCACTCACAGGTTGCTAATCATACCCAAGACAACCATAGAACCAATGAAGGAGGAAATCACCATTTGTGAGTAAATTATTTGATGTCTCAAGTTGCAAAGAATTGTTAGGAATGCTTCCAAATAATACAAAAACGAATCACAAGGTGATTGTGTGTAAAAACGGATTTGTGGTCTATGTTTAAAAAAATTGAGTTGTTGCAAGCAGTGTTTTAAAAACCGGTCGAACCGCAACCGGCCGATTTGACCGGTTTGATGGTCGACCGGTTCAAACCGGCCAATAAACCGAACCGAAAATCGACCGGTTTATGATCAAACCAACCGGTTTGGTCATAAACCGGCAGGTTTGGTCCCTAAAACCTTAAACCCCCTAAAACCTAAAACCTAAGTAACAAACAAGTACGTGGCTCATGTTTTCTCATGCAAGTTGGAGTTGTAAGGTGCTTTGGTGTGCAGATGAGGGTTATTTTGCCTTATTAATGCTATTTAAAGAGGTCCCCACCCCCTCCATTTCACCCA
>JZKD02S1888236.1:61417-78253 GCA_000966675.3 Picea glauca | reverse complement strand
AACAGAGATGATGGATGGAAAATTAGTCAAAATTGGATCCCTACCCTAGCCAATATGAATAATTCTAAATATTAATTTATAAATATTGTCCAGTCGGCTCTTTTTAAATAAAAATAAAAATTAATAAACAAACAAGTAATTAATTATTAAAATAATTAATTAATTAATTAAACAAACAATTATAATCTCTAATTTTTTTTATAATTGTTGATTTCATTTTCAATAAGTCGGCTCCTTACAAAAACTTTTCAAGTATTTATATACATGTTATATTCTTTTTTCCTTCATTTTTCACAAACGCTTTCCTGATTATGGACCACACTAGTTTGGTCCGAAACGTCGAAAATCATAAAACCTATGCGATGAATCCGAAAGAACTCTCTAAACAAAACAATGGTCGCAAAAGTCTTAGAACATAAATAGAAGAAGAGTGGCACATCTCTTGGAGAGGACTATCTGTATTGATTTGAGTTATCTCTTGAACATTGTATAAACTATTTATGATAAGGAAGTTTTTGCTGGGTTTTCTTCCCCTAGATGGTTTCCCAGGATAAATGTTGCGTCTCTTGTGAATGTGTATTTCTCAGTGATCTTGTTCTTATGATGCTCTTATCTATTGAAATGCAAAGAACTATAATAATGGCATAAACATTAACAATAATGTCCACAATAGCTGAAGCAAATACCACAAACATGCAACCTTCTCATTACTACCATTGAATACTTTGGCCAAGTGTTTCTCCTTGATACGGATTTATGAGGGGACAAGACACAACACATAAATATGAAAGAAACACAAATATACAATAATACTCAATTTCTATTAAAGAACAAAATATGTAGGAACTGTAACAATGTAGAGTGAAATGAACTCGCTAGAATGGTGGTAGCTTATCTCTGAGAAGATATTTGACAACTACACACATTTGCAAGGAAATGATTACAATGAGGCTGGAAAGGCATTTTAACATAAAGCATCAATGAGAAAATCATAAACATCCAAAACCTTAACCCCAAAAGATGAAACACTAAAATGTTTGTGGGTCATGATGTGGTTAGTTGATATGTCAACTTCTCGAGGGCATTAATTTTGCACACTATCTCCATTTGGGGAACTCAGTACCCCATTGGAAAGGTCTAACCAAGGAGTACACATTTTGAATGGCCCGATAATGCCTTTCCCTATCCAATAGGTGCTTTCGGGCCAAAAAAATGTCGTTTAGAGCCTCAAAATGGCCTCGAAAGTTCAGGACCCAAAAAATCTGTAGAAAAACTGCCAAGATGGAAACTATATTTTGAGCCAGAGGAATAGGTGGGTGGCCACCAATGTCCACCTGGATCACTACTCCACGTGGTTCTGAAAAAGAAACTAGTAGTCTTGGACTCTTTCTACGTATGCTATAGTGGCATAAGACGTCCAAGGGATTAGAGAGCAGAGAAAGGGAATATATTCATTGTGTCATGAAAAATAAGAGAGTGCCATGGCAACTTAATGTCCATATGAGCGATCAAAGTGCTAAGAAGTGAAAAGATTGGCAATGCCATGGGAGTAATGGGTTGGGCTGAGTGAGATTAGAGCCCATAGGAGCTTCTTTCACCCTAGTGTTATCGTGGTCTAGTTCGGGGGTGAAATCCATAGATGACTCCTATGGTTGGGCATTGAATCACTCCTCAACAACCAATTTGGTGGACTTCCTTTGAAAATAGATGAGTATTTATAATCAAATATGTGTGGAATGCTATATGTTTACATTATGTTTTGATAATGGGTAAATAATGAATTAAAAATATGCAAGGGCTATTGCTGATGTTATTTTACAGTTTCATACGAATTTGAGATTATATTGTTGTTAAAGTACAAAATCCACCTGACAATTGGTTAATAGCAAAGGAAATTCATAACGAGTGTCGCGGTGGACAAGGGAGACATTCGACCACATCAACGTGCTCAAGGATCCTAAAGGATTTAAAAGATCACTCCAAGACTCTTGCAACTTCTTCACACCACATGAAATATAACTATGGAAATGGATATAAGAATTCCAACCAATATAACAACACTAGACCTGCTTGATAAAAAAAACTATATCTCAAGTGAGTATAGTGATAACAAGGAGACAAAAGGAATAAATAATAGATAATTTGTCTTCCTTGCATGTACCCTCTTTTATATACAAGAGAATAAATAAGAATAGGAGAGAGGGGTCTAAAATAGGAGGAAAACCAAGAATAAAACTGGGTTAAATATGGACCCTCATTGAAAATATAAGTTAGCACCCCCCCTAGTGTGATGAAGAAGAAATATAAAAGCATAATTAATAGCTAATAATAGCCTCAAGTGGAGCACCCTCCTTTAAATACTAGGAAAATAAGGTGGAAATAACATAAGAATCCACCAAGAATAGACCAAGTGGAGTGCCCTCCTCCTCAAGAATAGATCTCATGCATGAGTGGAAAAGTCAAACTAAAATATTCTCCATGTAGGGTTCACTTCTCAAATCCTTGAACATATGTTTGCTTGACACTCAAGCTAACTTAGAAAACTACAAGGACAATATAATGTTCTTAAAGTAAAAGTTCTAATTTTCCTTTATATTTCACTTTTTACACTTTTACTTAAATTTTTTATATTATCGTTAATAGTTCCAAGATGCTTGAGAGGGATTCCAACCTCATCATACCTCATATGAGGAAAATATAATTTCACATACCACCCAAAATTCAATAGACTTAACAATTTTCAGGATTCCAACATGTCAGGACATCATTTCATAATGACCCAATCTTCATAACCTTTGCTTGAAATGTAGTGATGCCGAAAATTGGAACAAAGGTAGCCCTTCTTTCCTTGAATATATTTTTCTTCAAGGGAAAGAAAATATAAGAATAAAAACTATCAAGTTCATGAACTAAAATTCTATTGAATTAAAATGATGCCAACTGAATTAAACTAAAATGAAATAAATTGAAGTGATTTTCAAGTCAAGTCCAATTGAACATCTAATGAGTCGGGTGCACTCCTCACAAAGCTAATAATAGATCATGTGTGGCCCAAAATGGAAGGCAATGACACCAAGCCAAGCTAAAAAACAAGGGCATAATGTCCAAAGATAGATCATACACATTAGTTACTCATGAAACAAGTAACTTGCTCTCTAATAAATCTATGAACTAGGGCATGTTAGCCTTTGCAATGACATACAATATTTTCAGAGTTTTTTTATTTAGAATGATGGGGGAATTGTTGTCATGCCATAAAGTATAAGAATTGTGAAGTTATGGTTCGGTTATTCTATCATCTTGTGGAGTGCCCTTGGAGAAAATTCTGTCAACACAGAGGTCCCAACTGTTATCCCCTCAATGTCTTAGTTAATTTTGATTTCCTTTTATTTCTTCTACGCCACATTGTTCACTCAATGTGGAGGGTAGAAGGAGATTTTCATCTCCACAGTCATCCATGGACTTCATCCCATTACCTTCACCTCATTTCATCCTCCACCCCATTTTCATTTCATAATTTTATTTTCCCTTCCATTTGATTGTGGAAAAAGGTGAGATGATCTCACTTCTTCATTTATATCTTACCTTCACCCAATGGCACCTTCACCCCACTGCATTTTCCCCACATCTATTAAATTTTCCCTACTCCAACTTCCTTATTCTTCCACCTTCCTATGTACCTCCATAGTATTCTAACAAATCCCTTGCACATTTGATGTTACTTTGGGATAAGGGAAAGGGAACCTGTTCACTCCTAATTTCATCCATATCATCTTCATCCTCAATGTGCCATCTCCCCGCCTTGCATATGAAGACTCAAACATGTGACAACTAATGATAGGGATAGATAGATTGGGATTTGAGTACCATGTGAACCTTATGATAATGTGGTGACCATGGGCAATCTTTGATTAAAGTTCACCCACATAGAGGAATGTAGTTTTCTAGTTGACTTGATTATAGGTATACTTGAAGAATCTTGTTGAAGAGAATATTTTCCTTTCCCTACTCTTCCAACTCAATCGTTTCATTGAAAACCTTCAAGGAATCACTTCTAAGTTGGTTCCTTTTCCTTCCTTTATTTTAACTTTAGTATTCCATTCCATTGGTTGTTTGCTTAGGGAAATGATTATTTGTATTTATTAGATGCTTGTTATTGGACCGATCCAGTAGTATTAGAGGTCATTGCTTGAGTAGTTGAGTCAATTTTCACAATAGTGGAATGGTGAATGCATTGGGGACAAAATATTATAAATGTTTCCTTTCATTAGATTGAACTTTCATTGGATTTCCAATGGTCTATTTTTCATCATTGGCTTGTAGATAGACCTACCTAAAGGTCCCATTTATCCTTTTGTGTTGATTGTGTTTTCCACTAAGTTTTTGGGTTTATATGCACTCACATTTTTGATTTTATATTTTATGTGAAACCACACATATTTTAGAGCCTTTTCCTTATGGTGAGCATGAAAATCACCTTGAAAGTCACCCGATTCCATTTTTTTTCCTTGGTACATGAATTTTTGCTGCTATTACATGTTGCATGGGCACCCGTGTTTGATTGTTTTAGCATGTGCACGCGTATATTGTATCATTTTTAGCGCAAGTTCTATGTTTATGTCCTAATATAGAGTTTTTCATTGGGGAATTTATTCACTTGATTTTTCTAATTTTTTGGCTTGTTGTCTTCTTCTTTTTTGGTAAATTAGCAGTTTTATTCTATTGATAATGTACAGTAAACATTACAACCTTATTCCTCAACTACTTGCCACCAAGGAAACTAGGTTTGTTGAGGGTAAAAAAAAACCAATGATTGACCTAATGCTCTTACCATCCTTAAATATAGTGTCTTGGATATACAAAAAATTCTTATGATGTACTAATCCCGATAGTGGAGAGTGCATATGACCTAAATGAAACCAGTATGAGAGAACATGATTTTATAGACTACGATGCATGGGAACAAAACTCAAACTAGAGATAGACCGAGAGTGATTATTGGTTTGAGTCTTCATCAATATTAATGATCCTTGTCTCCAACATAAAACCTCAATATCAAACTTCTTGTCCTCATGGGTGTCTGGTTCCTCCTTGGATTTGAAGCCATCAAAGAAGAAAAACAAATGATCCTAATGCTTTTGCATCAGGTCCAAATTCTTATCAATTGATGCTTCCATTAGATACATTTCCCTATCTAAGTGATATTCCATATGAGTTATACTCTATAGGGTGTCATGGGTATGATGCTCCTTATATTCTACAACATACACCACGATATCTTTCAATTGCAATACAATTTCAAAATTCAAGCATATTTGGATTCTTGACCTCTAGTATGACTTGGACCAGGTAGAAGAGGCTAGACCTTCACATCAACCAACACGTGGTGGATTCATCCACAATATTCTTGAACCATGTCATCATTTTTTGTAATATTTCCAAAAATAGTAGTTGAGAATGTAAGGTGATAAACCTGAGCAACATGTATGATCAGAGGCATCTTATTCTAGTTGGATTTATCTTCCTCATCCTTCTTTTCCTTTGGAGTCTACTTGCGAGGACACTCATGATGGGGATAATAAACCATTCCTATCGAATAGTGAGAGATAAGACAAGAATACTCAGTCCAATAATGATATAAGCCTGCCCCACTATCAGATAAACTCACCACCATCTAGACCAAGCCAAGATGGGATGGCCCTATAAAGAACACACCACCATCCAAACTGAGCTAGGATTCCAAGAGTTATCTCCAATGTCAACATGACCACCATATATCATTGTTTAACTAATCATCATAACTAGTTCCCAAGCAGATGATGAATGCATTTCATGGGAGAGGATTGCCCCATTACTATGGCAATCTTTCTCCCTCATTTGGTGATGCTTAACCAAATGTTGAATGTCTCTTTGTTTTCTAGGTGGAGTAGCTCCTATGCTTGTTGGCGCTTTTGAATCATGCTATTTTATATCTTGTGATGACACCCCATCCAGGTGGACTTGTTGTATTTTGTTGATTGTTGTTGTGTGAGTCATTTTTCCTTCCAATTAAAGGAAAATACAAATAAAATCATATTTAAATTCTTATTATCCTCTTCTTTTTTTACCATTTATTTTCAAGCATTTAAATTTTGTAAATGATAATATTTTTATGCACAAAAATTCACCATATCTACGCAACAAACCATAAAATGTAACCATATTAACATGTTTAAATGAACCAACCATTTTTCATTTTTGCACACCAACATCAAATTAGGCCCTTAGGCTTAGGATTATGAGGGTGGTTTTAAACTCCACAAGGCTATAAAACTCTAAGCTACAATTTATTGATTGGGATAAAAGTCGTTTGTAACATCTTTATGCAACTGAGAAGATGCTCATCCTTTTTACAAGGGAGTGTACAATAAGAGGATGAACTATGTGAAGTGGTGATTTCAACATTGAATCTCACTTTCATATGGTTGAGTTTAAGAAACGCTAGCCCAATGTTGATGGCTTAATAGAAATCTACTTGATTTAGAAATCTCCTTGTAGTGAGGACCCTTTCCCTTTCATAGAGGCGTGACACTTTCAAGAGGCTCACCAAGGTTAAGTTAAGTTTTTCCCACCCAACCACATTAGTTTAAATAGGCAACTTAGTGACTAGTCTCTAGGTTTTCCACCTAGAGTATCTCACTTATGGATCATTATGAGTGCCCTTAGAAAACATAGGTGTCCTTAATGCCCTATAGTTTACCACCTCTGAACATACTTAGGGATATTGAACTTGCTTTCATACCTTCACTTGTTGGACTCTTAATATTTCATCCCTTTTCTGATTTCATTTGGAGGGTCCCTTGTAATATATTGGTTTTAACCCTTGGAATATAATATGTTAAATCAAGTATTATTCATATGAGGTCGTTTATATGACAAAATTCAAGGCATGCACATTGAGTCGTAATGAACCCACATTATAGAAATGTGAAATGCATTGTAAATATTCTCAGTGTAGATCTCAATACCAAGGCTTGACTAGTGAATGCTTATGAGTCCAAGTAGTAGGCTAAGATTGTAGTGTGGATATTATGTGTTCCATGGTATGATTATGTTATGAAAATGCATAATAGTATAATATCCACCAAATAGGTTGTTTGATAAAGCAACAAGGGGACTATGATACCACCAAAGGAGAAGAGGAAAAGGGGTGCACGAGTGACTTGAATTGACCCTTGTTCTTAGGTAAGTACATCCTTTCTTGCCCATGTTCCCTTGCAAATGTCTCAAATTATTCTTTGATAAGGCCTCATGCAAATAAAAGGTCACTTCTTTCCTTTCATGATAGTTCTTCCATTCTCCATTCAACATTGCATTCTCCCATTAGCATTTTCTTGTTCATATAGGAAATTGGGTGAGTCCTATGTCTATTATGGTTGTAATTCCTACAATGGTAAAGAGAATCCCATGGAATTATGGCCAATAAGATCTTGTCGAGGTTGGGTAATTTTTTGTAGAAAGTACGAGTGAGAATGGGATGGTTTTGATGGTAAAACCATGGTTGGAATGTCCACAATTGTTGAAGCCAATACCACAAACATGCAACCTTGTTATTTCTACCATTGGCTATTTTGGCTAACTATTTGTCCTCTAGGTCATTCCTAGAAAAAACAAAGTAGTCTTGGACTCTTTATGCCTGCACTATAGGGGAATAATATACCAGAGGGACCAAGGAGTAAAGAAAGGGAAGTCATTCATTGTGTTGTGAAATATAAGAGAGTTCCATGGTAGCTTAATGGCTATATGAGGGATTGGAGTGCTTAGAAGTGAGAAAATTGGCAATCTCATGAGAACAATGGGTTGGGCTGAGTGAGATTGAAGTGCCATGGTATCTTCCTTCACCTTGGTGGTATGAAGCTATGGCTTGGGTATGGAATCCATAAATGATTCTTATGGTTTGGTAGTGAATCACTCGTCATCAACCAATTTGGTGGACTTTGTTTTAAAATAGATAAGTATTGATAGTTAGATATGTGTGGAATGCTTTATGTTTACATTTTGTTTTNACCTCATTTCATCCTCCACCCCATTTTCATTTCATAATTTTATTTTCCCTTCCATTTGATTGTGGAAAAAGGTGAGATGATCTCACTTCTTCATTTATATCTTACCTTTACCCAATGGCACCTTCACCCCACTGACTTTTCCCCACATCTATTAAATTTTCCCCACTCTAACTTCCTTATTCTTCCACCTTCCTATGTCCCTCCATAGTATTCTAACAAACCCATTACACATTTGATGTTACTTTGGGATAAGGGAAAGGGAACCTGTTCACTCCTAATTTCATCCATATCATCTTCATCCTCAATGTGCCATCTCCTCGCCTTGCATATGAAGACTCAAACATGTGACAACTAATGATAGGGATAGGTAGATTGGGATTTGAGTACCATGTGAACCTTATGATAATGTGGTGACCATGGGCAATCTTTGATTAAAGTTCACCCACATAGAGGAAGGTAGTTTTCTAGTTGACTTGATTATAGGTATAATTGAAGAATCTTGTTGAAGAGAATATTTTCCTTTCCCTATTCCAACTCAATTGTTTCATTGAAAACCTTCAAGGAATCACTTCTAAGTTGGTTCCTTTTTCTTCCTTTATTTCAAATTTATTATTCCATTCCATTGGTTGTTTGCTTAGGGAAATTATTATTTGTATTTATTAGATGCTTGTTATTGGACTGATCCAGTAGTATTAGAGGTCATTGCTTGAGTAGTTGAGTCAATTTTCACAATAGTGGAATGGTGAATGCATTGGGGACAAACTATTATAAATGTTTCCTTTCATTAGATTGAACTTTCCTTGGATTTCCAATGGTCTATTTTTGATCATTGGCTTGTAGATAGACCTACCTAAAGTTCCCATTTATCCTTTTGCGTTGATTGTGTTTTCCGCTAAGTTTTTGGGTTTATATGCACTCACATTTTTGATTTTATATTTTATGTGAAACCACACATATTTTAGAGCCTTTTCCTTATGGTGAGCATGAAAATCACCTTGAAAGTCACCCGATTCCATTTTTTTTCCTTGGTACATGAATTTTTGCTGCTATTACATGTTGCATGGGCACCCGTGTTTGATTGTTTTAGCATGTGCACGCGTATATTGTATCATTTTTAGCGCAAGTTCTATGTTTATGTCCTAATATAGAGTTTTTCATTGGGGAATTTATTCACTTGATTTTTCTAATTTTTTGGCTTGTTGTCTTCTTCTTTTTTGGTAAATTAGCAGTTTTATTCTATTGATAATGTACAGTAAACATTACAACCTTATTCCTCAACTACTTGCCACCAAGGAAACTAGGTTTGTTGAGGGTAAAAAAAAACCAATGATTGACCTAATGCTCTTACCATCCTTAAATATAGTGTCTTGGATATACAAAAAATTCTTATGATGTACTAATCCCGATAGTGGAGAGTGCATATGACCTAAATGAAACCAGTATGAGAGAACATGATTTTATAGACTACGATGCATGGGAACAAAACTCAAACTAGAGATAGACCGAGAGTGATTATTGGTTTGAGTCTTCATCAATATTAATGATCCTTGTCTCCAACATAAAACCTCAATATCAAACTTCTTGTCCTCATGGGTGTCTGGTTCCTCCTTGGATTTGAAGCCATCAAAGAAGAAAAACAAATGATCCTAATGCTTTTGCATCAGGTCCAAATTCTTATCAATTGATGCTTCCATTAGATACATTTCCCTATCTAAGTGATATTCCATATGAGTTATACTCTATAGGGTGTCATGGGTATGATGCTCCTTATATTCTACAACATACACCACGATATCTTTCAATTGCAATACAATTTCAAAATTCAAGCATATTTGGATTCTTGACCTCTAGTATGACTTGGACCAGGTAGAAGAGGCTAGACCTTCACATCAACCAACACGTGGTGGATTCATCCACAATATTCTTGAACCATGTCATCATTTTTTGTAATATTTCCAAAAATAGTAGTTGAGAATGTAAGGTGATAAACCTGAGCAACATGTATGATCAGAGGCATCTTATTCTAGTTGGATTTATCTTCCTCATCCTTCTTTTCCTTTGGAGTCTACTTGCGAGGACACTCATGATGGGGATAATAAACCATTCCTATCGAATAGTGAGAGATAAGACAAGAATACTCAGTCCAATAATGATATAAGCCTGCCCCACTATCAGATAAACTCACCACCATCTAGACCAAGCCAAGATGGGATGGCCCTATAAAGAACACACCACCATCCAAACTGAGCTAGGATTCCAAGAGTTATCTCCAATGTCAACATGACCACCATATATCATTGTTTAACTAATCATCATAACTAGTTCCCAAGCAGATGATGAATGCATTTCATGGGAGAGGATTGCCCCATTACTATGGCAATCTTTCTCCCTCATTTGGTGATGCTTAACCAAATGTTGAATGTCTCTTTGTTTTCTAGGTGGAGTAGCTCCTATGCTTGTTGGCGCTTTTGAATCATGCTATTTTATATCTTGTGATGACACCCCATCCAGGTGGACTTGTTGTATTTTGTTGATTGTTGTTGTGTGAGTCATTTTTCCTTCCAATTAAAGGAAAATACAAATAAAATCATATTTAAATTCTTATTATCCTCTTCTTTTTTTACCATTTATTTTCAAGCATTTAAATTTTGTAAATGATAATATTTTTATGCACAAAAATTCACCATATCTACGCAACAAACCATAAAATGTAACCATATTAACATGTTTAAATGAACCAACCATTTTTCATTTTTGCACACCAACATCAAATTAGGCCCTTAGGCTTAGGATTATGAGGGTGGTTTTAAACTCCACAAGGCTATAAAACTCTAAGCTACAATTTATTGATTGGGATAAAAGTCGTTTGTAACATCTTTATGCAACTGAGAAGATGCTCATCCTTTTTACAAGGGAGTGTACAATAAGAGGATGAACTATGTGAAGTGGTGATTTCAACATTGAATCTCACTTTCATATGGTTGAGTTTAAGAAACGCTAGCCCAATGTTGATGGCTTAATAGAAATCTACTTGATTTAGAAATCTCCTTGTAGTGAGGACCCTTTCCCTTTCATAGAGGCGTGACACTTTCAAGAGGCTCACCAAGGTTAAGTTAAGTTTTTCCCACCCAACCACATTAGTTTAAATAGGCAACTTAGTGACTAGTCTCTAGGTTTTCCACCTAGAGTATCTCACTTATGGATCATTATGAGTGCCCTTAGAAAACATAGGTGTCCTTAATGCCCTATAGTTTACCACCTCTGAACATACTTAGGGATATTGAACTTGCTTTCATACCTTCACTTGTTGGACTCTTAATATTTCATCCCTTTTCTGATTTCATTTGGAGGGTCCCTTGTAATATATTGGTTTTAACCCTTGGAATATAATATGTTAAATCAAGTATTATTCATATGAGGTCGTTTATATGACAAAATTCAAGGCATGCACATTGAGTCGTAATGAACCCACATTATAGAAATGTGAAATGCATTGTAAATATTCTCAGTGTAGATCTCAATACCAAGGCTTGACTAGTGAATGCTTATGAGTCCAAGTAGTAGGCTAAGATTGTAGTGTGGATATTATGTGTTCCATGGTATGATTATGTTATGAAAATGCATAATAGTATAATATCCACCAAATAGGTTGTTTGATAAAGCAACAAGGGGACTATGATACCACCAAAGGAGAAGAGGAAAAGGGGTGCACGAGTGACTTGAATTGACCCTTGTTCTTAGGTAAGTACATCCTTTCTTGCCCATGTTCCCTTGCAAATGTCTCAAATTATTCTTTGATAAGGCCTCATGCAAATAAAAGGTCACTTCTTTCCTTTCATGATAGTTCTTCCATTCTCCATTCAACATTGCATTCTCCCATTAGCATTTTCTTGTTCATATAGGAAATTGGGTGAGTCCTATGTCTATTATGGTTGTAATTCCTACAATGGTAAAGAGAATCCCATGGAATTATGGCCAATAAGATCTTGTCGAGGTTGGGTAATTTTTTGTAGAAAGTACGAGTGAGAATGGGATGGTTTTGATGGTAAAACCATGGTTGGAATGTCCACAATTGTTGAAGCCAATACCACAAACATGCAACCTTGTTATTTCTACCATTGGCTATTTTGGCTAACTATTTGTCCTCTAGGTCATTCCTAGAAAAAACAAAGTAGTCTTGGACTCTTTATGCCTGCACTATAGGGGAATAATATACCAGAGGGACCAAGGAGTAAAGAAAGGGAAGTCATTCATTGTGTTGTGAAATATAAGAGAGTTCCATGGTAGCTTAATGGCTATATGAGGGATTGGAGTGCTTAGAAGTGAGAAAATTGGCAATCTCATGAGAACAATGGGTTGGGCTGAGTGAGATTGAAGTGCCATGGTATCTTCCTTCACCTTGGTGGTATGAAGCTATGGCTTGGGTATGGAATCCATAAATGATTCTTATGGTTTGGTAGTGAATCACTCGTCATCAACCAATTTGGTGGACTTTGTTTTAAAATAGATAAGTATTGATAGTTAGATATGTGTGGAATGCTTTATGTTTACATTTTGTTTTGATAACACGTAAAGAATGAATTTGAAATATGGAAGGGCTATTTTTGATGTTATTTTACATTTGTATATGAATTTGAGATTATATGGTTGTTAGAGTATGAAATCCATGTAACAATTGGTTAATAGAAAAGGAAATCCGTAGTGAGTGTTATTATGGCCAAGGTGTTGAGTACACAACACACCCTAAAAATTTAAATTTGGGGTACCAATTTTTGTTTAAGTTTTACAAGTAGATTTTTACATCTTAATTTTAATGATTTCTTGCATATCATTTATTTTTAACAGTATCCTTCGCTTTTGAGAAAACCAATTCTTTCTAATCCCTATGCCTTGTTTTGAACTAAAATGAGTTAGTATCAACAAGTTCGAGTTACTTTAATCACATAAGAAAGTAAATATGTGCATTGATCTCCCCCTACTTAAGAGCTAGTTTTTCCCCTTAGAATATTTTCCAAAAACTTGTGCAAAACTTTGCTTTTTCACATCGCACAAAACGTTTTTTCCTTTTTTTTCCATGAAAAAAATTGACTCAATTTTATATTAAATATAAAATCATTTTTACAAAACAGACATTTCTGAAGTGGAATTAAAGCTGTCATCGATACTACAACAGAGGTTCAGTCCTTGAATACGGTGCAGGCGATGAGTATAATTCGCCCCAAAAAAACTCCAAATCGCCCCATCCTCGAGCGAAAGGAGCAGAGTTAAAGCTGTCAGGAAAAAACGCCCAGCCGCCTGCTGGAAAACAATGAATAGACAGTCGATTCGGCTGGAGATGGCCGCTGGAGATCAGAAAATGTCAAGGACGGTGGTAGGACTCTCGATCCCATTTTCACTGTGGTAGATCGAGAGTTTCCCAGCCAACTCGGAGAGAGCTCTCTTTGATAGAGCGTCAGCTTCTTGATTAAATGTTCTAGGGAAGTGCTGACAATTCAAAATAGTGAACCTTTGGGAAAGATCCAGCGTCTTCGTTTTCCTTGTGATGCATTTTTTTCTTTTACGTATCACACCTAAATCACTTTTAGTCATGAAACATTACATCTATCTAAAGTTCCTTTGTGTGTGATACATTGGACCATTTCAAAGTTCCTATCACCGCGACAAAGGGAAACTTCATAGACTATGTAAAATATCTCGAAGTGAATCTCTCGAAAGTGTTGCGGGAAAAAGTATGTAGGAAGAGGGTTTTAGAAAAGATATGAGAAGGTGTTCGGGAAAAATTCCCGAAATGGTAAGCTTGGAAGGTATGTGGGAAATCAATGTCTGAAGGGATTTTGGGAAGAATGAGTCTGAAAGGGTTTCAGGAAGGATGTATCCGAAGGTAATTTAGGAAACTTTCCCGAAGGTGAAAACTTGATGGGTGAATTTCGATAGCCTTGTGGGTTTCAGATATCAGGAAGAAATATGAGTAAGTTAAATTAACATCCCGATGGGGAGAGTCCGAACAGACGAGTCCGATGATCAGGCTCCAACAATCGGGTTCAATAAAAACACATGAATAATGTGAAGTGTGCATGTCATCTCGATGTCCAATGCCCGGAAATACATAAAAATTTAAAAAATAAACACAAAGTAAATAAAATAAAAAAATAAAATAAAATCACATCCAGGAAACGAAAAATAAAATACGAATTTGAAAAAATAAAATAATAAAAATGAAATACACATACAATTCTTCAGGATATTTGAGAAGAAAAAAAAACAAGAATGTGAAATGAAATAAAAATACAATAAAATATCCTAAAATAATAATAAAATACAAAATTTGGGATTTATGGAAATGCATGATGTGTAAAGTGAATTCCCAATGTAAAAATAACTTCCCAAAGTAATTCCCTAAATAATTAAAATAAAAAATATACATGGGAAATTTAAAACCATGTCAGGATTTGGAAATCCACCTGTAAAATAAAAATAAAAATGTAAAAATAAAATAAATAAAATAAATAAAATATAGATCTGGGATAAAATAAATTAAATAAAAATATGTACAAGCTCATGTATACAAAAGAAAATCTAGATGGGTAAGGAGAAATGAGGTTGAATTATGAATCTAGATCAAGGTTCCAACTGTGGGTCAAGGTTCTGACTGTGGATCAAGGTTTCACATCTAGATCAAGGTTCCGCATCTAGAAATTTGGGAAATCTGAAAAAAAAAACATATTATGAAAAATCCGGATGTTCAGATTCCGAATGCTAGATTCAATGATGATCGATACCTGGATGAGTCTGGGTCAAGATGAATCAAATTAAGGGTTTCTCATAGTCATGCATTTTAATTTAAAGTGGGCAGATAAAGAAATTTGGGGTTACCTGAGGCAAGACTTGAGGTTTCCATGATTTAGCAAGGAGTTCCAAGGCTTCTACAGTGTGCACACAACTTGAAGTTTCTCTCTTGTGTTTTCTTTCTCTTCTTCTTCTTGGGTCTTGGCATACTTTAATCCTTGACACAATTGGATCCAACATTAGTATTGACTCTAGATATTCAAATTGAACCATAAAAAACTATTTTTCAAGAATAGAGTCGCGTAAATAGATGCATATGCATAAGAACTTTAAAATAGGTATGTATCTCCTATCCAAAAAATCCATTCCTTCCTTAACGATGTGATGATTTTATGAATTGAGGAGTGAGAGATGGAAGTGATTCAATTATAAAAAATTTAAATATAACCCATTTCAATGTAGGACTGATATTAACAATTTCACTATAGTATACTCTATAATTCATTGCCCCAAGCTCATAAACAATGTTATGAACATAGGATAATGAGGCTTCCGTGAAATTCACAATCTATTCTTCCGAGTTAATGGATTCAACTTCTAGTGCTATGCTTATTCACAAGTTTGCATTGTTATGAGGAAAATCTCTCTATGGCTAGGGGAAAACCACAATAGACAGAACAACACCCAAAATCAACTCTAATATCAAGTATGTTGTATAAATGAAATGCTAACAAGAGAAGGCTAGAAGCCTACCTCATCCAGACATCCAAAGAAGACCACCATTGAGCACACGACCCAAAGCTTTACACCTGCAACTTGTCTTCAACAACCAAGATATGTAATCATGTGGTATTGATATATAATGTTAGCATATAAATCAACATAATCCATTAACATACATAACAAATATGCCCATGGAAAGTAATATAAATATTTGCAAGATATCAATTGCACGAGAAAATAGTATTTCTATTAATGTAATCAACAAAAGTACATAGTTGACAAACTTCTATAACGAAACATATTGGAACTGAGAAACTAAGTCCCTCCATTTGGGCCTCCACCACTTCAATCCTCTGCAAAAGAAAGCTCACAAGTAGGAGTCAATGAAGTACTCCATTACAATATAGGAAGAGCTTGGGGGATAAACACAAGAAGTTCATACTTTCAAGGACAAAGGGATGCAGACTCAATTTAGCTGAAATTTCTCCAGAGTATCTTTGTTGTCAATGATGTGTTGGATCTCCTCAAGGCTTGGATATAGCTCAATTTATAGCCTCCAAATGGAATTGAAGGGTCTAGTTAGATCGTTTCCAGTATATGGAAGGTCAAGGATCACAAATCTTGTGGCATGGCATGAAAAACTCGACAAAATTTCAATTTTTGTGCACCAAACCTGATGTACGCGTGCTGTAACGGAGCAACCTACGTATGTATGCATGTTGCATAACTGTCAGGTCGCGTACATGTATAAAAATATGAATTTTGAGCTCTGGAGTGAGGGGAAATGAGATCTGCAGAGGGAAATGAGGTCTGTAGAGGGAAATGGAAGGCCAGTAGAGAAATATGCATGGAGTGTGGCAAAATTTGCTATAACATGCATCGTCATTATTAACTATTAGGAGCATTAAGTACATGAACAGTAAAGGAAAATATGGAGAGAAGAAACCACCCTGCTTAGTTACGTCCATCCTATGCAAGCATATGCAGGAATACCACAAAAGCATTGCACAAGCAAGAAGACGTGACATTATTGTATGCTCTTTATAACAATCAACCATTCATTTCTCAATAATGTAGTGAGAAGATAGTTCAAGCCAATGCATAAGAAATCAACAAGACCTCAAAAGAAAATCTCCTCCAAGGAATAAGATAGAGCATTATAACTTGCAATCATATAGGATCAATGTTCATTTAAATCCGTTCAAACCGATTAATGAAATAACATTCATCTCATTAAGAGGACAATTTTCCAAATTCCCTGTAAAATGAGAAATGAGAAAAA
>JZKD02S1888236.1:40647-56479 GCA_000966675.3 Picea glauca | reverse complement strand
TCCTTCACTCCAAGACGACCTCGCAGAGAATGGAATTTCTGCTCAGTGAAGGTCTTGGTGAAAATGTCTGCTGTATGTTCTGCTGAAGGGAAAAACTGTAAGTCGATGATCCCCTCGTGTACCAAGTCCCAGATGTAGTGCATGTGGATCTCGATGTGCTTCATCCGCTGCCTTTGAACTAGATCTCTGCAGAACTTCAGAGTGCTCTAGTTGTCACACCAGATGATGATTGACTGATGAAACTGAATGCCTAACTCAGTGAGAAAATGTTGTAGCCACATAGCCTGAATGGTTATGTTAACTACCCCTCTGTACTCTACCTCAGCTGAAGATAGAGCAATGAAAACTTGCTTCTTGCTCGACCAACAGATAGGCCTGGAACCAAGACTGAGTGGGTAACCATATGTGGACTTGCAATCAATGCTATTGCCAACCCAGTCAGAATCAGTAAACCCAATGAGATTTAATGTAGAGTCTTTTGCATAATGAATCCCAAAGGTGATGGTGCCATGTATGTATCGAAGGATATGCTTTGCAGCTTTCCAATGTAGCTCATGCGGCTCCTGCATGAACCTGGAAACTACACCAACTACATGTGAGAGGTCTGGTCTAGAGTGTGTGAGATACAACAAGCTCCCCAGTAGTTGTATGTACAGTGTGCTGTCAACCAATGGAGTCTCCCCGCCATCCTCAAGTTTGACTCCTAATAGGAAAGGAGTCGGAGTAGACTTGCAATTTGTCATGTGAAATCTCTCAAGGAGATCTCGTGCATACTTGGCCTGAGAAAGTTTGATGCTTGATGCATCCTGACTGATCTCAAGTCCAAGGAAGAAGTGTAGCGGACCCATGTCCATCATAAAAAATATGTCACGTAGAATCCTCTTGACTGCAACAATCTCTGAAGTCGAGCACCCGATGATCAAAAAATCATCGACATACAGAACTAAAAGTAGAAGTGAATCAACCGTCCTGAGCATGTATACGTTCGGGTCTGATTTACAACGTACAAAGTTTTGTGACAATAGGTAGGAGTCCATCTTGGCATACCAGGCCCTCAGAGCCTACTTGAGGCCATAAAGTGACTTCTTCAGTCGACATACCAAAGATGAATCCTGCATAAATCCCTGGGGATGCTCCATGAGGATCTCCTCAGAGAGATCACCGTGAAGAAATGAATTCTTCACATCCATATGATGGTATTCCCATCCCTTGGATGCCGCAATGGCAAGGGCCAATCGAATGGAATCCATCTTCGCTACTGGAGTGAAGGTCTCATCATAGTCAATACCATGAACCTACTTAAAGCCTTTGGCAAAAAGCCTGGCTTTGTATCTGTTGATATATCCATCCGCTGCGCTCTTGGTCCTATAGGCCCATCTGCATCTGACAAGTTTCTTCCCAGAAGGAAGGGGAACCAGATCCCAAGTCTGGTTCTCGAGGAGGGAGTTGCACTCCTCCTGCATGGCATATTCCCAAAAGGGATTTCCAGCAGCCTCGCCATAAGACTGTGGATCTGAAGACTGAACCAAGAAAATATGCTTGGAAGGCAATGGTTCAGTGGAAGTGAGTGCAATAGGAGGCTCCTCGAAATCAGATCGAGTCCTCCTAGTATCGGCTGGATCGCCTACGAGATCCCCTGTATCTTGAAGAGTAGTTTGTGCCCACTTGGGCCTCTGCTCTAGCTTTGCAACTGCATCTGGATGCTCTGAATCTGCATTTGATTGTACTGACTCTGAATCCTCTGAGTCCTTTGAATCAAAACTCTTGTCTGAAGAAGAGTCGGCATGTGCATGCTCATCATCTCGGACAGGTGGAAGAGTAAAGGTGTCTGCATGTAGATGCTGAGGTACATGCAAGACACTTTCCTTGAATTGGACACTACGCTCAATGATGAGATAGTCCGAGGAAAGATCAATAAGCCGATATCCCTTCACATCGTCGGGGTATCCAACAAAAATGCACTTAGTGCTCTGTGGATCAAGTGCCTTCCTCTTTTCAGAGGGAATCCGGGCCCATGCACGTGAACCAAAAATGCGAAAGTGGTTCACTTTCGGTTTGAGGCCACTCCAAGCCTCGTAGGGGGTCTTATCCTTGATAGATCTATGAGGAGATCTATTTTAGTCTCCGTGGTAGTGACTTTGCATGCAACATGCAAGATGCCATCTCCTTTAGAGATCGATTTTTCTGCTCAACAACTCTGTTTTGTTGCGGAGTGTAGGGAACTGTATGCTACAACTGAATCCCTACCTCATGGAAAAGATTGTGGATCTCATGATTCACATACTCTCCCCTGTTATCAATTTGGAGGACTTTGATCTTCTTTCCGGACTGTGTCTCAACCAAAGCCTTGAAATCTTTGAGGTGTTGAAAGACCTCAGATTTTTGCTTGAAAAAGTAGATCCATGTAAAATGTGAGAAATCATCAACAAAAATGAGAGCAAACCTCGCTTTGTTGATCGATGGATGTAGAAAAGGACCCATGAGGTCACTGTGGATCATATCTAAAGGTGCGGAAGCTCGCTGAGACTTTCCCTTGTCGAATTTTTCTTGAGGGTGTTTTCTGAGAACACATCCCTCACATACTCCCTTGGAGAAATGGATGTCTGGTAGACCATCAACTAATTTGTGCTTGCTAAGCTGTTGCATGTATCTGAAATTCAAATGTCCAAACCTTTCGTGTCATATCCTACTACTTTCATCAGCATGCGTAAGAAGTAAAGAAGAATTAGGTTCAATGAATTCATAAAATGTATACAATCTAGACTGATGATTTATCTCATCGGTTGCAACCCTGGAGTTGGTTTTCATGTCGTAGATGTCCACGGCATTTGGTGTGAATACGACTCTCTTTCCGGTGCTAGAATTCATCATCTGATACACAGAGAGAAGGTTGACATAAAGCTTGGGAACATGCAACACATTCTCGAAACTTCTGCTGGTGAGTTCAATCCTTCCTTTGTTGGTGACTCTGACAGAATATTTGTCCCCCATCATAATGGGAGGACCTTTGAATGCATCCAAAGAAGAATATACTACTTATGAGGCAGCCATGTGATGTGATGCTCTTGAATCTATGATCCAAGCATCGAGAGAGGAGTTGATGGAAATCAAGGCATGGCTAGAATTGCCTTTCTTGGAATTCAGATCTTCTGGCTTCTTCTTCTTTGCACCCTCGGGGATGCGATCTCCAAGGTTGTTTTTCTGAAGTATTTGAGACATCAGATCTATTTGTTTTTACATGCATGCGGATTCCGAATGGAATCCTTTGTGACAGTATGTGCATTTCTCTCCTTTTCTTCCCTTTTCTCCTTTGGATTTGGAGGCATCGGTGAAGGATTTTGTGTACCCTTCCTTCTTCGTATGTGCATGAGATTTCTGCTTATCTTTATCTTTAGATTTCTGATATTTGTGGCTGCCATCATGCACAGTAAGTGCATGCGCCATTGGGCCTTTTATTGTGCCCATGTTGATGAGCTTGGTTTGCTCTTGTGTCAGGGATTCGATAAAGTCCTCAAGAGAAGGCATCTTCCAGGTGGCTATAGAGGCAAATATGACAGTGTGGAATGTAGATACGAATACTAAGAATTCAGGACCAAGCTTGGAGAGAATGGTGAGAACCATTTGTTTCTCCTCCTTCGATTTATCAACCCCACAAGCTTTGAGTTGCGACAGTAAATCCTTGAATTTTGTAAAGAAATCTTGCATATTCTCGAAGCTTTTTGGATCCAATGTGAGCAAATCCACCTCTAGGATGTGTCCCCTCATCTCATACTGTTTACCAAATATCCCTTCCAATATGGTCTAGGCTTCATTGGGAGTCATACATGAAGATATATGAAAAAGGAGATCGTGAGAAATAAGACCGCAAATTTTTCCGAGTGCCTCATCCATGCGATTTAAGTACTTGGATTTTTCTATGGCTGATGTCGACTCTGTATCTGTATTCATGGTTAACCTATACAACCCTCTGGATCGAATATGTATGGCTATTTTCTCCTTTCATGCAAAATAGTTGTAAGGTGTAAGAATGAATTCTTTTTGGAATTCCATCTTTCCTCTGTCTTCAATCTTTTGTACTTGCAAAAAATTTTGGTGTAGCTTTTGCTTAGCAGTCCGTTGGATCTGATACCATGTAAATCTGTTGAACCTGCATAGAATAGATCTATATAAACAATGATACACACATTTTCAAAGAGAATTGGAAAAATAATAATAAGGAGAGAAAGAATGGAAATAATTCTCATTAACCGTTGTGAATAATGAATAATTTACACATGATATAATTTGTATAACTCAATGAGTTCGACTTAAGGTGAACCAAGTCGCCATAGTGGTGGTCTAGAGTGATCTGGACACACACCAACAATTATAAAAGTGAACTGCCACCTATTATAGTCTCCCAGGCAGTTACGAGAGTGAACTGCCACCTATTCTAGTCTCCCAGGCAGTTACGGGAGTGAACTGCCACCTAGTTGACTTAACTAGTCAACTAGTCTTCAGTTAATTGACTGAATAGAGAGTAGTGAGGAGTTAACTGAGGGAATCAAGGCTAATGCACCACTCTGGTGATGATACCAAGGCAAGGTCGAATTATCATGGTGATGATCCCAATGTTGCATGGTGATGATCCCAATGCAACATCTAAACTCAACTCAACTAGTCATACTGAAGTGTGAACTGAAAGAGAATATTCTCCAGGTGGAATATTCTCTCCTAAAATATAGGAGACTGGATAATGACTATTTATGACTAATAAACAAATAAAAACCTTAGGAAAAATAAATCCTAGGTGTGTGTGGAGTAACTCCAAACTTGCAAGCACATGTTCATAAAAAACCAATAACATAAATTGGAGTAGTAAGAGACCAAAAATAGGAAGAATTAAATCAAGTAAACCTCTACCCATCATGCAAAAGATGAAAATTCTATAATTCATGGGAAACCTAGATAAGTAAGATCCCTCCAACCAAGCTTCAATTCTATCATGAAATTTATAGTAAACATAATTGAAGTGTTGGTGGTAATTCAAAAATGAGTAGCATACTTGATGAGAACCATACARGAAATAATCGTGACTAATATCTTGGGGAAGAATMTTAGTGYTGGTGTTATCCTTAATTCCAGAGGAAAAACTRAGTAATGAGGGCTTGACATAACCATCAGTGGAAACCAAAGTGCCTCTTTATTTTGGCAAGTCTCTCTGGGCTCATAATTCACATAACCAAYAACTTGAGATGGGATATTGTGACTAAATGATGTGAAATTGGAGTTGCTTACCATTCTAGAAGATATATCATCAATGTATAGGTGGCAACCACAATCATTGTTTGTTTCATTACATTTATTACCCTTAATCTCAACCAACTGGTTACTACTACAACATGATTCTATTTTTCATGAATGCCAATAAATCAACATAAGACTTAATTCAGAAACATGTTTGTTACAACACCCTCTTCTTCACAACAAGGATGATTTTAGGGGCTAAATTTCGCTCATGGGATAATTTTCCATGGTTTTTCCCCAAAAAAGATTCACTATTCTAAAAATGATTCACCCAAATTCTATAGAATAAAATTATTTTACCTTAAAAATTGCCAAAATTTTATAGAAACTATATAAAATCCTTAGAAATTTGAATATCTTTACAAATATATCGCCAAACATTTTATAGTTGGCATATGAAGGATTAGTAAGATTCACCAAGGTTTCTACATTTTAAAATAAATTTCCATCCTTAAAATCATCTCTGCTTCACAAGCAAAAGGCTGATAAAGAAGAAAACTACAAGATTCCTCGGAAGGGGTTGCATCCTCTCCTTCTTCAATATGTACATTATGAATAGATTTTACTTTATTGAGATTTGGCCATGTAGAATGAGTTTGAAAAGGACCTTGAATAGTTTCCTGCACAACACAACCATAAAAGAGATTAGGGTACAAAGAATAGAAAGTAAAAGATATAAGAGAATGAAGCGTCTCTCTAGAAAGAGAATTATTTCAATATTAGTCTCTTTGAATGGTATCACTTCTTCCATTAGCACGCCAATGTCACATTTCAATTGTGAATCTATAAATACCACACAAGGTTTTGTTCCACAATTAACAATTCCATCCTTCACATTACTCACCTTGTTTGAGCAAGATACAAATTGTTGTACTGAAAGTGCTATGCATGGTGTGTTTATTTCTTCTCCTTGAGTTAACTGATTAGCATTGTTATTTTTCTCCTTTGAAATATGTAAACATGAAATATATTCTTAAAATTACTCATGTTTAGTACCCGAGGTGTAGGATAGTCGGTGACAGAGTGTGTTGTTAAGGCGCTCCATGATGTTAAAGTCACCATTTTGAAACACGCGGGGACAAAAAATCCAGCCATGTTAAGGGTTGGTGTGGCTTAGGCTAGGTGCGATCCCCGAGTGATTTTGATGGCTTAGATGCCCCTGAGTCGTGGTTTCTTAGACATAGGTTAGTCCCACATGTCACAAACAAACTAACAAAAAAAATAAAATTACTCATGGTTAGGAGATAGGAGCAAATCACAACAATTTTCAAAACAAGAAGGCTCAATAAATGATTCGGTAACTACAAGAGAACCTTCTTGACCTTTCTCAGTTAAACTAGAAGAGGTTATTACTATACAAAAACCATGATAAGCATAAATTAATTCCAATTTATTAATTTATGAGGGATGTGTCATGTTTTGTGCGTCCAAATTTTCTTCCTCAATTAAATGATCAACATTCATGTCTTGCTCCATTGGAAAATCTGAACATAAAACATTATCCAAGACTTTTTTGATGACGTATAGAAGGATGTGTTGTACCACCATTCCACCAAGGGAAACCACTTGACCCATTGTGTTTTTTTATCATAAACAAAGCAACGAAGATACCCTTCTAGACATTTATTCACAATCTTAGTTTTCCCATCGAATTGAGGGTGGTAAGATGAGATATGAGCCAATTGAGTACCCAAATAAGAAACTAATTTATGCCAAAAATTTCCAGTGAAAATTGGATCTCTGTCACTTACAATAATCTTAGGGACTCCATGTAGATTTTGAACTATTTCCATGAATGTTGCGACTACTGTACTTGCTCTAAAAGGATGAGAAAGAGAGAAAAAATGGGCGTACTTTGTCAGTCGATCCACTACTACCATGATGATAATCTTCCTTCGGATTTGGGTAAACATGTAATAAAATCCATTGAAACATCTTGCCAACGTTGACTTGGCATAGTTAATGGTTGTAGGAGACTTGGCATCTTGATTGTCTCTCCCTTATTCTGTTGGCAGACCAAACATTCAGACATAAAATTTTGAACATCATTTTTAGGACCTTCCCAGAAAAAATCCTTCTTGATCCTATGGTATGTTTTCAAGAATCACAAATGTCCTTCTATAGGAGAAGTGTGCAATTCTAGAAGGACCTTCTATTTCACTTGGGAATTCTTACATAAATATAGGAGATCATGATACCATAACAAATAATTCTTCCATATAAAATTATTTAATGAATTGGGGTCCTCATGTAGTTGTTGAATGATCTTGCATACCTCTTGATCTTTCTTCCATTCTATCACTGCTTCTTCCATCCAATCAGATTGTGAAATAGAAATAACACACATTGAACCCTTTGTTTCTTCTTTCTTTCTTGAAAGGGCATTTTCCACAACATCATGTTTTCCTTTTTTGTAGATAATTTCAAAGTCACAACCCAACATCTTTATAACCCATTTTTGTTACTCTTTTAAAGATAATCATTTCTCCAAGAAGTACTTCAAACTATCATGTTCTGTTTTTACTTTGAAGTGTCTTCCTACTAGGTAAGAGCACCATTTTAGAACTGCATGAAGGATGGCCAACATTTCTTTTTCATAAATGGGTTTGACTAAGTTTTTTTTCCTTTAAGTTGGTTTCTTTCAAAGGCAAGGGGCCTTCCTTCTTTCACTAAAACTGCACCAATTCCATGGCCTGAGGCATAACACTCCACAATAAATGTTTTTGTAAAGTCAGGTGTGGCCTGGATGGGAGTTGTACACATAGCCTGCTTAAGTTTTTCAAAATATTTGGTTGCTTCTTCGATCCAAGAAAATGCTTCCTTCTTTAATAATGTTGTTAGAGGTGTTGGTATTTGACTATTGTTCTTGACAAAATTGCAATAATAGTTGGCCAATCCTAAGAATCCTCTAAGTTTCTTCATGGTTTTTTGAATTGGCCATTCCCTCACAACTTTGATTTTGTTAGGGTCCACTTTTACACCTTCATGAGATACAATATGACCCAAATATTCCACTTCTTGAACCCTAAATGCACACTTGGATGGATTTGCATAAAGTTGTTGCTCTTCCAATAGTTTTAATACTTTGTCAACATGTTATACATGTTCTTCCCAAGATTTGTTGTAGATTAGTATGTCATCAAAAAATACTAACACAATTTTTTTAAGAAAGGGATTGAAAATAGAGTTCATCAAGCTTTGAAATGTTGAAGGTGCATTAGTAAGTCCAAACGGAATAACCAAAAACTCATAATGACCTTCATGTGTTCTAAACTCTGTTTTAGGAATGTCTTCCCGCCTCATTATGATTTGATGATACACCGAACAAAGATCTAACTCAATAAATAATTTTCCTCCATACAATTCATCTAATAATTCATCAATGACATGAATAAGAAACTTATCTTTGATGGTTTTTTTGTTGATGTGTTTATAATTTGGACACATACGCTGTGAACCGACCTTTTTTGTAACCAACACCACTTGTGAAGAGAAAGAACTTTGGCTAGGTTGGATGATGCCAGCCTCTAATATTTCCTGGATCATGCGCTCAATCTCACTCTTCTATGCATATGGATACTTGTAAGGCCCAATGTTAGGTGGTACACTTTTTGGTTGAAAATGAATAACATGGTCATGATCTTGAGTAGGTGGAAGACCATTAGGAGTTTCACCAAATACCTTGGAATGATTGTTGATAACTATTTGGAGATATAATGGAGTAGAGGATATATATGTTTGAACATCAAGTGAGCACAATTGTGCAATTATACCATGATGCCCCCTTTTTAGTAAATTTTTCATGCTATTAGAGCTTATCACTTTATAGGGTTTCCCTTGGATACCTCTAATCTCAATGAAATGATATTTAAGGGTTTTCCTTTCCATATGAGGAAAATCTCATGAAATGATCTTTAAAATTAAGGGCCATGTTCCCAATGATTGTAACCATTGGACCCCTAATACAACATCAAAACCACCGATTTAGATGGAAATCACAGGGCTATCCAAAAAATAGTCCCCCATATTGAGATTAATACTATGAAATTGCCCTGAATAATTTATGGTACCTCCATCTGCAATCATTACTTGAAACTATGGTGTGGGATATACAAAGCAATTGAGATTTTTTGCTAATTTTTAATTGATGAAATTATGGGTACTAACATAATCAATCAATACTGTTACCTTTTTATTTTTGATGTATCCTTGTATCTTGAGGGTTTGTAGAGTACTGATGCCGACCAATGCATGACAATATATTGTTGGAGTAGTCTCTTCTAGATTTGGATCTTGTGGCAGTTCCAATTACTGAACTTCTTCCTCTTCACAATCTATGTAGAATAATTTCTTCTCATTTCATTTATGCCCCTTACTATACTTGTTGTCACAATCGAATCATAGTTCTTTTTCTCTCCTTTCATCCATTTGTTGAGGTGTCAACCTTATCGGTTGAGGTATGCTTGTCTCATGAACCCAAAATGATCTATGTTTCCTGTGTATGCTCCAATGGTAGACTTGTGGGTAGCCTTATTCTTGGCTTGAATATGACGATAAAATTGCACAAATTCCATAATATTTGCAGGATGTCTTAATAAAAGCTCATGTTTAATGTCTTCTTTTAATCCACCCATGTAAACTTCCAACAAATGTTCATCACTTATGTCATCCACTCTTGTGGCCAATACCTGAAATTCTAAATTATAATCTTCAATATCACTTAAGTGTTTGATTCTTGTCAATTAAATGAAGTAGTCATGTTCCCAAACTTTCCCGTATTGTGCTTCTAAGTCTCTTGTAAATAAACTCCAAGTATAATGGTAAAAAGGGGGATTCCTTTTAACTACCTATTCATATGGTTTTATCTCAAAGTTCAAAGTTACTATGTGAGTCATTTTCTTATCATCCATAATATTATGTAGTTCAAAATATTTCTCTATTTGGTTCACCCAAGTAAATACCTCTATTCCATCAAAATTCTTTAATTTAATCTTGGGAAAGTTGAATTTAGGACCCCCACAATAATTAAATCCACTATTAGAGTTAAATCCACTTGAAAATTGCTTATTATCGACAAGTTGTTCAACCTGAATACTATCTTTATTTTCATGATTTCCTTGCATTTTGATATCTCCTTTAGGGAGTCTCTCATCTAGAGCCTAGAAGATCATGGAAGACATGGAATTTTGCATTTCCTTCATAGATTTTTGTATTTCACCTTCTTTATTTTCATTCATCTTCTTTTTCATGCCTTTCATATTTTATTCCATCTTATTTTCCATTTCATCCATCTTCATTTCCATTTCTTGAATTTTCCTTTACGAGTTTACCAACTCATCACTTTTTATTGACCTAGCACTCAAATCATTAAATTGTTCCTCCAATTTGGATATCTTGTTATGTATCTCATCATTTTCTTCATGAGTTATAGATGAGACTTCTGGACATTTAATTGGTGTTGAAATTGTTTTTGGAGCCACGTGGAATAAATATAATAATACTCCTCTTTTTCCTCTTTATCACAAATTTTGATTCACCAAAAAGAGATATTCCAATAAAAAAGTTGTGCCAATTGTAAGTTACGTACCTATCAAACCCTTAATTTGGTGTCTGTCCTCCTACCTGACCTTAAATTTTGATGTATTTATGAAATTTAGGCCCTTCTGAGTCTAAAATTTTGGCCTTTAGTACTATGATATATCCTCTTTGCAATGCCACAAGTCTAAAAAAAATTTGATGTGCCAAGTGAAAGTTATGATACATTTTCCAAACCTTGTTGAATTTTGGACTTTTCTAGAGAGTGAAATTGTACAAAATGCCACAGGTCCAATATTTAATACATGATTATGAAATTTGTACCAGAAATACTACAGACTGTCCTATTTTAAATGTAACTATTCTCACTGAATTTGGATCCTCTCTGAAGAAGATATGATTGTTTTACCTAGAACATCTGTTTTTGAGACTAGTAAAAAAACCTATTTTCCATAGGGTATATATCTGAAATTTTAAATATCCATAAGATTAAATTTGTACCACAGATACCTTGCTATTTAGTCTAAATAACCTCCAAGTTTTGTTGTCTAAAACATCCCCGAAAAAAAGTTATAGTGAAAATTCTAAGATGACTTGCTTGGAGAAGAAAAACCTTAGGATCGATGCTTTGATACCAAATGTTATGATCCAATGCCTTAAAATTGATAAGAAGTCAATGAATACAATCCACTTCGAGGAGGAAAAATCCTTTTACAATATATCCAGTTCAAAATACAATATGAGATGAGATAAGATGATCCTAATACTAGGTCTCCTTGGTATACATACATACATACATAGGAGACAAAGGGTACAATTGTATTGAAAAGGTACAATGAATGGTTCTATCCGACATACAATTATAACAATATATAAATGCAATAATTCAATATATATGGCTTAATAATAGGTTTTACACATAACATGGGGCTTTTTCTAGGTCTTAACACAATGAGAACATGACATAACCATCGACTTAACTCAAAGTCTCTCATTATCAGCAGGTAATCCTTCCTCTGTGTCAACTGTAAAAATATTCTAGCTCAAGTTTACTACACAAGAGGTTTATTTTTCATCACTAGGAAAGACCAAGGGAATGGAATAGTGGGAGGATACATATACTTCTTTCGAAATAACATGCTCTCTCTAATCTATATTCCCCATAGTGAAGAAAGATCTAAACATATGTTGTTCAACCAAATTATTATTATCCTCAACATATTCATTTGAATCCAAATCAACATATAAACTAGCATCAAGGCATGATTTTGATTCTTCACTCACCAACCAATCTTGTTCATTAGAAAGACAAATTAGATACATAATCCATTCACTAACAAAGGGCACATCATCCAAATGAAATCTATAGAAAATATGCATAAACCTTAAAGAAAATTCTTCTAAAGATTTATCTTTTTCTTTTCTACGAGTAAGTATTTCTTTACACAATTCATCATAATCATAATTCTAAAAAGCATGCAAAAATTGTTCCCATGTGTGAATAGAGGTGGATGGCAAAGTCTCACACCAAATTTTAACTTGGCCTTCAAAAGTAAGAGTGAACAACTTGCATATGACACCTTCATGAGTAATTTTATGAGCAAAATAATTCAAAAGGAAATGAAAGATATGTTTAGATGCAGATGTCTCTCACTCACCATAAAATTTAACTTTTGACAAGAGATTAACTATCTTTCTAGGATTGGTATGAGGTACATAACCATAAATACATCTCCATATAGAGATTTGGGAAGGGACCATTTATAATTAAAAAGCATGAACAAGAAAGACTCCATAGGGTCAACTTGTCATCTACCCTCCTTCTAGTGCCATTTTGTTGACGTGGGAAAAATATGCCATGCCAACATGAGGGATGATTTACCGATGGCAGGTCCCAATTAGACCTGCTCTCGTTTGGTATGGAAATATCCACCAGTATGAGGGCCCAATTGCCGCTAACTAAATGGATTTCTTTCTGAAGAGAGACTTTCTCATGTAATCTAATCTAAATACTAAATGCAATCTTAATATACTATGAAAATGCAATCCTATTCTAACTTCTAACTACTTCTGATCTAACAGTAACCAAAAATAAATTGCATGCATACAATTTACCTTACAGAAATAGAAATAATTCACATTTCTCGATAAGAAACCATACTAGCATACCCATCTGCATATAGATGACATTAAATATGTCCTTGCAATCGAGCTCATAATCCATTCATAATTATTTCCTACAGATCCAATTGACAGAAATGACAAATTGCTAACATATGCAGAAGATAATCAATCAACAATCGTGTACAATTGCATGAATATACCATGAATTAGCTTATCCCTTTATTCAATCCCTAGAAAAATTTCCTCAGATAGAGGTACAAGAAAAATACAAGAGATTCCAAATCCATCCCCAAGCTTTATAGAAATGTACAAGACCCAATACTGTTTTATCCAACCCCCATTATTACTGAGGGAGAAATTGCATTTATAACGTTTTTCGTCACTACCCCTGGAACTATTCCTCTTCTGGGATCTTCACCTCCTCTCTTTCTCGTGCATTTAAAATGATTCCTCTTTTGGAATCTTCATTTTCTCGGTATCTATGTATTCATTTGGGATCTTCACCTCCTTTTTTTCTTGTCAAAGAGAAATATAGTCAAACGACAATGATGAAAAAAATAATGAACTTAGTTATATTTGAGTAAAATATGAGATATTGATAGTTGTATTAATTAAAATCTAGGAACTTATTAATGTCAATTAGGATAGAGAAATCATTTTATATTTTTCCTTCAGTCTTAAGCTTTCCAACGAGCTCTTGTTTGCATGATTTGGCCTTTAGAAACTTGAGTTATCGGCTGCAAAAAAATGCATGGCCAATATCCAAGCAAAATCATGCCTCCTCTTTTCTTGAAAATTTCAGGAATTTTTGCTGTCAACCTAGAAAAAAATAATTATACAACATGTTCTTCACTCCTCCATCTTTCCAATGAGCCATCTTGTGCCCAATTTGTCCTCCTAAAACTCAACATATGGCACCCGGAAGTGCACACTCAACAACCGTTGATCTCATCTCTGAGTTAATCTTGACCGTTGATCTAATATGCTTAATGATTTATCCCACATGCATTGTGAGAAGTTATTGCAATGGGTTTATATTGTTTTTTTCTCCCATGGTAATTTGTATGTGTAATTAGGAGAGGTACAGAGCATTGAGCCCGTGTTAATGTTTTGACCATACCCACATCTAGAAAAGAAAAGAAAAGAAAAATAAATAGGAAAACTAAATAAAATAAAGAAATAAAAAGACATGTACGTAAAAATCATGTTCGAAAATAATAAATAAATAAATAACTCCAAAATAATCCAAAATCCCCAAAATAAGTCCCCGATGGTCGGGCTCCAAAAGTTTGGGAAATTTCAAAGGTTAAGATATGGGGCAAACCTGATGGTAGAAGCCCAATCTGATGGTAAAAACCTGATAGGTGAATCCCGATGGATGAAGCCTGAAAACTAATAAAATAATCCAAAATTAAAACTTTTGAATTCATTGTTTGAAGGTGTTGTAGGAAAGGAATGTCCGAAGGTGTTGCAGGATTCAGTAAAATCTCCATGGTAAAATCTCCCAAAAGTGTTGTTGGAAAAGGGATGCGGTAAGAGGGTTTCAGAAAATATATGTGAAGGTGTTTGGGAAAATTCCTGAAATTGTAAGATGGAAATAGATTCCTTGAAATAGTAAGAGCCCAAAATATATTCCCTAAAATGGTAAGCCCTAAAGGTATGCGGGAAATATGCAAAGGTGTTCGGGAAAAATTCTTGAAATGGTAAGCCCGAAACAAATTCCCCAAAATAGTAAGAGCCTGAAATATTTTCCCCAAAATGGTAAGCCTGAAAGGTATGCAAGAAGTCAATGTTAGAAGGGGTTTCGAGAGGAATGTGTTTGAAAGGGTTTCAGGAGGGATGTGTCTAAAGGTAATTAGAGAAAAATTCTTGAAGGTGAAAACCTAATGGGTGAAGTCCAATAACCTTGCATGTTTCAAATATCGGGAAGAACTATGAGAAAGGTTAATTAACATTCCAATGGATAGAGTCTAAATATGTGAGTTTGATGATCGGGATCCGTAAAAACACATGAACAATGTAAATTGTGCATGCCAATCCGATGTCTGTGTTAGATTACTGAGAGGGGGGGGTGAATCAGTAATAGATCAATACAATCCTTTTTAACCACAAAATGCAAGTGTTATATCAATGTAGCATTATCATCCAATAGTTGCATAGTAAATACACAATACACATATGTTTTTACGTGGAAACCCAAAGTGGGAGAAAACCACATAATGCTTTTTCTTATATGTCTTTAAGAATTACATTCATTGGAAGCACCAAATTCCTTTGTTTTCCAAGTACAACTGGAAGGATGCTCCAACCCCCTAGTTTCTTAGGCTACAACCTGAAAGAAGCTCCAACTCCCCAATTCTTTGGCTACAACCAGAAGGAGGCTACAACCCCCTAGTTTCTCAAGCTAAAACCTGAGGGAAGCTCCAACTCCCCAATTCTCTGGCTACAACTAGAAGGAGGCTACAACCCCTATGTTATCTGACTACAACTGGAAGGTGGCTACAACCACCTGTCCTTTCCCCGTCCAACTACCCCAACGTAGAAGAAGAATTATGGAACCACTGTCACACTATCACTGTGAGATATATTGTTGTAAACCTATACCAATAAACCTGTAATCAACTTGTAACAACCTGTAGCAATAACCAGTGCCAACTTGTACCATACATCAACCTGTACCATAAACAAGTGCATCAACCATGCACCAAACCTGTACAAATAACCTGTCACAATAACCTGTCCAAACAACCTATCACAACAACCTGCCTCATCAACATTATCAACCAAATCAGATCTACTCACCAATACCAATCACCAAGACAACTCTCAACCATATGCACAATATCACCAAGATGTGCATCAACCAATCATAACACAACAACTCATA
>JZKD02S1888236.1:9858-26686 GCA_000966675.3 Picea glauca | reverse complement strand
CATGTGAGAAATTAGAAGTTGAGATTAAGCTGCTAAAAAGTGAACTTGAGAAAGAAAATAAGAGATCAAAATTTGGAAATAGTTCAAAGATATTGGATGAAATTCTTAGTAGTCAAAGATCACCAAACAACAAGACTGGTTTGGGATACACCCAAGACTCAACTTCTACATCACAAGGTTCTGTCAAAAGACCAATTAGTTATGCAGATGCTCTAAAGGGATCCTTTAGAAGAGAAGATAATAAGGAAAACATGATACCATTGAACACTGTTCCACATAAATGGAAATCAACATTTCCTACTAAAGTAAAAAACGACAGGAAGAAATCAATCACCAGAAGGAATACCCCTAAACATCTATTTATTGGATACTATTAATCTTGCAATAATTTTGGACATAAGGCAATACATTGTAAAGCGTATGGACAATACAATCATATAAATATTCAAAGATATACGAACAATAAGTACACGACATAGAAGAGAAACTATAACTCATTTTCTCCTTTGCAAAACTTCAATATTGAATGTACAAAATTCAACAACTATGGTCATAAAACTAGAGAATGTAGATTACCAATGCAATTCCTAAAAACATGAAACTCTAACAAACATAATAAGAAGACATGGAAATTAAGAAAATATGAAGTATCAAAGAAGAAAGATGATGAAAATATTGCTCTTGAAATTAATGAAGTTAATAATAGGATATTGGTGGGTAAAACTTCTAATAATGAATATACTAATCAAAGCTATGCATATAAAGTAGATCAAACTCAAGACATGAAAACTCCTAAAGAAAAATTTGACACAATTCCAAAACTTGATAATTTCATACAAGAAGATTATCCATTACCCAACAAATGGAAATTAATAGAGGAATACTCTCAAAACAAGGATAAAGAAGCTTCTAGTGCACATAATAGTGACGTTGATGATGGATATTCAACAATAGAACAACCAGAAGAATTGAGTGATGATTATCTCATAAAATTTTCAATCCTATTTTAATGATCCACTAAAACTCTTTCTCAAAGAAAAATTAAAAACAAAGAAGGGAAGGAGAAATTAGGGAATACTTAAAAATCATTCCTGTTGATGCCCCTATGAGCATTGAAGCACATAAAAATGGATATGATCATCGAAAGAATCATGGTTTGATAATATAACTCTATCCAGGATCTGACATAGTTTATTGCAGGTCTTCATCTACCCAGGAACAATACATGTTATGTATTTGTCTCAGAATGGTTATAAGTGGACAAACCCTAAATGGAAGTTAGTATGTGAGCAAGAAATGGAATGAATGGAAAATTCTGTAGTAGTGAGGTGATGATGAAGATATACTGAGTACAAGTCTGAAAATGAAAAGACTGGAAACTAAAATTTCAGAGACAATGGTTGTGACAGAGAAAATATGAAAGATGTATGGGTTGGTCGATGTGTGCATGAGTTAGTTGGATAACTAGATCAATTCTAGTTGAATAGATTAAATTCTATCAGCAAGCCAAGTCATGTGGAAAGCAAAGTATAAATTCTACCGGATGAATTTAAGAAGCAATGTACAATAGAGAAGCAATGGACATGTCGAAAGATCGTTTGAAAAGTATAAGCTTCAGTTGCACAGTGTTCTAGTAGGACAAAAATATCCACAACATAAACAATATGATGTATATAGTGGTATACATGGAATCCTGTAGAAATTACAAGGGGAGAGATCTTTTCAAGAAGAACTACCCCTTCAGAAACAAAGGGGAAGATAATTTAGAAGCAGAGAGAGCATATTGATAGGGGGAGTAATTCAGTTATGGAAGGCAGAGCATGATTGCATGGGGAGTTACACAAGTTCAGATTCTGGTCAGTAGCATACAAACAAACAAAGATTAATCATAGGGTGAGAAACCTTTTTCCATTGATGTCAAAGGGGGAGAGTAACTTCAGAGGATAAGAGCATCATCACAGAGGGAGTTTGTGTATGAAGTTAGTGTGTTTCCCTCAATGACAAAGGGGGAGATTGTTGGACATGTTGTCATTGATGTCAATAGTCATGATAAGTTGTTATGATGGAAACATGAATCAATCATGAACAATTATTAAAAGAATCTCATAAGAGATGACACACATGAATCTTAGAAGATATGGCGCATAAGAACCATTCATTATAATTTTAGGACAGTCCAGGACCATTAGATTAAGGAGAAGTCAGAGGAATTAGATCTCAACCAACATATCTGAAGCAAGAGATTTGGGATGTTTCCCAACTATTAGATCAATATTTGATCTAGAGTTAAGTATTAGTTGTTGATCTGGAATAGAAAGGGGGAACCATTAGATCAACAATGGTAAACTCCGATGCTGATCACTTCGGAGGAAAGAAGCTCAGAATGGGTAAAGATTACCCAAAGGCCAAAGTCCCGAAGTGGACATGAGTCATCCGATCTGAGAAAAACTTCGGGAAGTATCCCAATCGTTGGATCAAGTTTAGTGGAAAGACAGAGTAAGCCACAAACTGTCCTGAAGTAGACGCAAGCCGTCTAATCTAAGGAACACTTCGGATAATATACTGACTGCTAGATCAAGTAAAGTGGAAGGATAGGATAAGAAAAGATGAAGGACGGAGACCTGAAGTCTCGAAGTGAATGAGGACCATAGGATCTGGAATCGTTATATCAACAAAAATAAACTCCGACGCTGACTAATTCGGAGAAAAGAAGCCCAGAAAGGGTAAAGATGACCCGAAGGACGAAGTCCCGAAGTGGACATGAGTCATCTTATCCAAGGAACACTTCGGATAATATACCGACCATTGGATCGAGTAAAGTGGAAGGATAGAATAAGAAAAGACGAAGGTCGAAGCCCTGAAGCCCCGAAGTGAATGAGGACCATCAGATCTAGACAATACATGATGGTTGTTGGATCAGAATAGTGGTCAAATTTGACGCTGACCACTTCAGCGAAAAAAGATTCAAAACATATGAGTTCACCTGAAGGCCGAAGTTCTGAAGTCACGAAGTAAAGACACGTAGCACACACATCAAGAGATCCACGTCAGCAAGGACAAGTGGCACAATAAAATGGTGACAAGTGTCAAGGTGCTATTAGCATTTTAGGTATGCATAAGTCACAAATCTATGTGACATGTGGCAACCACTCGGTCAGTGCCATGTCAACAAGTGACGTCTGCAACTACGTCACTCTGGGAGTATGTACTTCAGGATTTTTTCCACCAACAAATGCCCGGAGTCCTTTAGTTCCGAAATGAACGAAAACCATTCATTGTGCAAGTAAAATCCAACCATCCGATCTACTTCGGTGAAATGTACTCTGGAAGATTGAAGTCCTGTGTAGAAGAAATCATGCAAAGCGCCGAAGGTCGAAGTCGGCGCTGATCGTTGATCTAAGATAACTTCGGGAGCATTCTCAACCATAATATCATGAGACAGTCAATTCCGACGTTGACCAACTCCGGTGGAAATGGGAACAACAATTACCCGAACCTCTGGACCCCCAAAATCCCATATTAAATAATAAATGTCCATCTCATCATGACATTAAAACGTGATCATTGATTTTGATAAGTGATCAACCACTCACTTTTCCTAGAGCCTAGTCACCACCTGTGGTTGCATGGAATAAAGAAATAAGGGTAAAAGAAGAGGCATCACTTAAATTAATAAGCCCGTGGTTTTGCGCATATGGTCACATGTAAATGGTTTGAAGGAAGCACCTCTGCATAACTCAATTTCACCAATATTTGCAAAGGCATGGAATCGAGTTAAAAATAAATCGATCCATACCTGTGATTGATTTACAAAAAACACTCTCACTGAATTAAAGAATTAACAATAATGTTTGAATAATAATAATGATTATTGCTACTGTTAAAATGAAGAGGTGCGATGGTCCAAACAAAGGGACACAATGTTTCATAGCTCACACCAGTTGGAAGAGTATATAAACGAGAACGAGTGGTGAGAAGAAGGTGTCTCTTCAGTCTAGATAAGAAGATCAAAACAAAAGTAGAGTCCAAGAAGAAGAACTGTTGGTTGTTATGAAGTGATGGTGGAAGGGAGGAACATGGAAGTATTCATATCCTTACTAAGCAAATTGTAAAAGATAAGGGAGTTCGAGCTTCCTAGGTTTGGTGCCCTAAATACAAGGGAGTTGGAGCTCCCTACTCAGGAAGCGAAATCTCCCTGAGTAGGGAGTGAAAAGCTCCCTGGGTAGGGAGCGAAAGGTGCTTCCTAGGGTTGGTGCCCTAAGGACGAGGGAGTTGGTGCTTCCTAGGGCTGGTGCCCTGAAGAAGGGCATTTGTGTCTCCTAGAGTTGGTGCTCTAAAAAGGATTGGTGTCCTTCACTATTCTTTATAAAACCTTGTAATTCCTATTAAATATATTTATATAATTGATTTTTCATACAATTCATTATTGATTCAATGTGGTAATCAATAAAATATAAAAAATTAATTGCTAATTGTTAAAAAGGGGTAATACTGATTCACCCCCCCTCTTAGTATTCCAACAGGTACAAGATAAAGAATGAAATCACCATAGAAAAGTAGAAGTTGAATATCAATCAAACATTATCTTATAAGATTCAATGAACATGATCAATGGGTAAAAGAGTTTCAAAGGACTATATGCAAGGAGCATGTCAAAGGATAGAAGGAGCATTAGAAAACAAACAGCTACTGAAGAACTTAAAAAATAATGTATGATCCGCAAATAGATCTAGAGCAATGAAAACCTCCTCAAATATGAGCAATCATTAAAGAACCAAACCCCTAACCTCCTAGGTAGTAAAATAATATACAATAGGATCACAATAGTAGTATATTAGGCATTAAAGATAAAAAAATTCGTAGGGGGCTCCTTTTCTTTTGCTTATAAAAACAAAATAAAATGGGGGATAATGGGCCACAATAACTTTCGAAAATCTTGTAACTCAATACTTGGACAATATTGTATTTGATACCGAGTGATCCCCATGCACAATATCAAATGAAGAAGTGAACACTTTTAGACGTATTACTTGGGCATATGTAAGGTAGATCAATGCTTTGCTCGTAACTCCTTTACTTTCTCATCATAGAAACACTACTAGAATCCTAACCACAACTCACGAACATACTTTGGTTCATACAATAGAAGATTTAGTGGAATTAGCCTTACAATAAATCTAACAACCTTTTGGATTAACCCCTCCAACTCCTGTCAATCCTGTTGCAACTTCGCCTAAATGTGAGTATTATAATCAGCATAAAGGTTAATATTATGATTCAGATAACTCAAATGGGTCAAATTTATATTCTGATCACTTAGAAATCTCTAACAATTAGAACACTAATTGGCCTTGGTTGGCTCCCTGGCCAATTACATAATTTACCCAAGCACCCATAACGATTACTTCCCAAGTATGATCTTAAAGTGGTTGGTCTTCCAAAATACCACATTAAGAAAAATTTTCTAGCCATTAGATTGATGAGTGTACAACACGAATATGTTTTGTGTAGACTTTTACCGTATACATTTGAAAGCACTGCATCTACTTGGTATTTCAATTTGTTAGTAAGATAGATCACTAATTGGAGTGATTTAAAAAATGCCTTCATAGATGAATTTGTAGATGAAACCACTACTAATGCTTCAATGGATGAATTATTCTCTGTAGTTATGGACCCTAATGAGAAACTTAAATATTTCAAACAGAGGTTTACCACAGTCCTAAACAAGTTAAAGGAAAATACTATCCTTACACAAGAATTACACATAGAAGTCTATGCTAATGCTTTACCTACACTTATTTCCATATTTGTCAAGCGAGTAGGAAGGAATACTCTATATTTAAACTTTGAGGAAGCTAATAAAGTAGGATTTTAAATAAAATGGTGTAAAGAGAACCAGTTAGCCCTTGGAAAGATGAAAGTCATATCACTTAAGAAAGGTATTATCCTTCCTAAGCCTCAACCAAAGCAATCTATAGAAGGGAAATAAAAGTATTCCATGGATATGGAAATCATGCAGATAATGATTAAATGATTATCCAATGAAATAATAGACATGAAATAGAGTTCTAGAGAAGGAAATTCCAATAAAATACCATACATGCCATTCTTCAGAAGGCCTTTTCCTCCCAGAGCTATTAAACCACCACTTGCAAATTTAAATATCAATTTAGAAGGAGTGGATATGGATAATTACTACAACTACAATCGAGCTGCTCATTCCAAGAATACCTGTCCATAGTGGATAAATGCAATGAAATTGGTGGAAAATAGATTTTTAGATGGTTGTGCACAAGCAGAAGAATCTAATGAACAATTGGATGGAGTATTGGAAGAAGAATGTCTAGAACATTTCAATGAGATAGCCATGGTCCTTTGGGACATGATTCCTAGAGTGAATTTAATTGAACATGATGAGGCGGTGGAAGAAGGATGAGCAATTCAAACTAGGAGTAAGGGACTCATACTTCAACAACAAGCAATTGTGTCCCAAGCTCGTAATACAAAAAACTCATGGATTATGAATCCCAATGTCAAACCTACTCCCGTGGTATCTAATATGCATAAACCTTCAACCATTTTTTTCAGAACCCATGGAATACAACATTATTGAATATCTAAAGAAAATATTTCAATATTGGATGTGTGTAATATTTCACAAAAATGTAAGTTGTTAAATGTTTCGAAGGATAAAGATGCACACCCTATTCCTATTGCCAAAACCACTAATAAAACAACATGCAATAACCCACAAAAGGTAGCAATCAATGCAATAACCGACTTTTGAGATATTCAATCAGAACATTCATAGCTATCTAGTAGATTTAGGTGCTTCTTCTAATTTCATTCTATACTATGTGTGTAAAAAGATGAGTGCTACCCCAACCAAATGTTCAACACACATCATTCATCTTGATATATTTTAGGTTAAATTAATTGGTGAATTAATGATCCAGATTATTTTCAGAACAAAATGAAGGAAGAGATCTAACAATGAAATATAAAAATATATTATGAGATACATAAATATTGCAATAAACACAAAGATACAATAATGCACAATTTTTTTATTAATGAGAGAATGCACAAAAACTGTAATATTATAGAGTGAATGACTCGCTAGAATGATGGTAGCTTATCTCTGAGAAGAGATGTGATGGCTACACTCATTCAAAAGAAGATAATGATGATTACAATGAGGCTCTAGAGGCATTTTTAACATAAATAAAATCCAAAACCCTAACCCTGGAAGATGAAATGCCAAAAGGTTTGTGGGCCCCAATGGGGGTAGTTGGTACATCAACTTCCCAAGGGCGTAACTTTTGCATACGATCTCCGTTTGGGGTGCACGATAACTTGTTTGAAAGGTCTATTTGAGGAATATACATTTTTTCATCACACTTTGGCTAAATACTAGAGTGTGATTGTGGAGGGTCCAAAAAACGTTGTTTAGGGCCTCAAAGCAACCCCAAAAGTTTAGGATTCGAAAAGTTGTAGAAAAACTGCCAAGGTGGAAATCCCTTTTTTGAGCCAGTGGAATAGGTGGGTGTCCACCTATTTCCATTGGGATCAATTAAGGATGTTTTAATACGAGTAGCTTCTAATCCCAAGGTTCACCAATTCATAGACATTGTTGTGGTTGATATTCCTAAAGCATATGGTCTTAGAAATTACAAGGTTACTTTGCATTGGATTGGTCACACCTCTAGCTTCCATGGAATGGACAACCAAACAATAGCATAACTGATAGATAAAGATATATGAGGCATATTGTTATTGATCTTGAGGAAACTAATGAACCTTCATCATCAAAATTTTGAATTCTTGGTAATTATATTTCAAACTCTAATTTTGGTAATTTTATTGTTGAAATTTCTCGATTCACCTGAAACACAAGGATATGAATTGACCTTACAGGAAGATAATTTTCATGAGACAGGAAGTAGCACCAATTTTGTAAAGTGTGTAAAATGTAGTCCTTTCGATAAATTTAAAAAATTAAATAATAACACAACAGATTTTGGGTATACCCCTGATGTATGGACTCTATTTTTTTACAGTTCCAAATCCCAAGAGGGGGTTGGAGCTAGTTGTTTGCTTATTAATCCACGGGGTAAACATACTTTCATTTCTTGAATATTAGAATTTGATTGTTCTAATAACACTGCAGAATATGAAGCTCTAGTTCAAGGTCTTAAGAAAGCCATTGATAAAAAATTGAGAAAATTAAAGTGTCTAGAGATTCTGAAATTATAGTCAGACAAATTAAAAACACAATCCATTGCAGTTCACCACATATTAAGAATTACTAGCAGGAAGTTCAAAGGATAATTGATAATTTTGACACTTTCAATATTTTGTTTTCCCGTGTTATGAGAATATGGTGGTCGGTTCATTAGCTACTGCTACTTCTAGACTTTCCCTTTTAGAATATTTTGAAGCAAGTATGTTTTCTATTGAGTTGCTTTACATAATCCTCTATTACAAATAATATTACCATTTGGAAAGTTTTTGAGGGTGATGAACATATCTTAGAATTCGTTACCAATGGGAAAGAGTTTTTAGGATCTAGCTATTGATGATGACAAATTCCAGGAAACTTTGGAAGAAGACAAGGATAAATTAGTTGAGGCTAAACCACATAATATACCTAAAGGTATTGTTAACTTGGAAAAAATGTTTGACTTCCAAAACAGGTTTCAAGGATCACCAAATGTTAAAACTGGCAGTTTCAGTCTAAGTCATGAAGTCATTAATCTAGGAATTGCAGAAAATAAAAAGAATGTTAATATGCAGAGAGGTTTCCTTGAATAGGAAAAGATATTATATATTAAACTGTTTAAATCATATCAATATGTATTCACATGGTCATATGATGGTCTTAAAACTTATGACACATGGATAATACATCACACCATTCAAATGAAAAGGGATGTCAAGCCTTTCCAACAAAAACTCCATAGAACGCATCCTTCCCTTGAGCCCCAAGTTAAAAAAGAGCTGAAGAAACTCCTGGATGCCAAAATTATTTTTCAAGTCAAGCATTTTGCTTAGTAGCCAATATAGTACAAGTTAGAAAGAAAACCGGTGAAATTTGTCTTTGTGTTGATATTTAGAACCTAAACGAGGCTTCTAGGAAAGATAATTATCCAGTTCCACCCATGGAGGAGATCCTATAGATTGTATTAGGATCTAAAATTGTTTCACTACTTATGGTTTTTCAAGATACAATTAAGTGTTGGTATCAAAAGAACATAGTTTGAAAACAATGTTCTGTACCAAATGGTATACTTTTTCCTACACAAGAATGCATTTTGGATTGAATAATGTTGTAGCCACTTTACAGAGAACAATGGATGTTTCCTTTCGAGGTCTCATCAACCATAGAATTATTGTTTATTTAGGTGATGTGAATATTTACTCGAAAGACAGAGTTAACCATATTTCACATCTTACCTAGATTTTCAAAAGATGTAGGAACTATGGAATTTCTCTAAATCTAAAAAAGAGCATATTTCTTGTCACTTAAGGAAAGTTATTTGGAAATATTATATCTAAGGAAGGTGTGACGATATATTCTGAGCATGTGAAAGTTATATCTTATCTACGAATTTTGCATAAGAAGAAATCTATGCAATTTTTCTTTAGGAAGATAAATTTTGTGAGGAAATTCATCCTTGATTTCTCTAAAACCATTAATCCTTTACGAAAGATGATCAAGAAATATATATATTTCAAATGGAACAGGGAGGAGGAGTTATTTGAGAAAATAAAAACTGCTATATCTAATGCTCATGTTTTACGTAGTCCATATTTTAATCACGAATTCCTCCCTTACATTTTTTCTTATGATCACTCTCTTGCAATTGTGCTAACTCATAATGATTTTGAAGGAAATGAAGCACCCATATATTTCAAGAGTACAAACATGCAAGGAGTAGAACTTTATTACCTTGAAATAGATAATAAAGTCTTTGATGTCTATAAAGTTCTTAAGCACTTTAGGTCTTATATCCTTAAAAATCACACGAGAGTAACTTACCTCACCCCGCTATCCTGTCATTATTTACTCAACAAGAATTAGGGGAAGGTAGAGGTAATTTGATGAAAGCCATCCAATAATTTGATCTTGAAATAAAACTTTCCCATATGATAAGAGGGAAAAGGCTTTGTAAGTTGGTTGTTGAATCCCAAGATTATGCAATAAAATAATAAGAGGGATGGGAAAATGAATTTTCTGTTTATACTAATGAATCCCTCTATATTCTAGCTACTACATATTCATGTTATACTAATATGAAATTTTTTATTCACCATGTGATGTTCCCAAGCCATATGAATTCAAAAGAAAAATGGGTTTTGAGATTGAAATATGCTCAGTACAAGTTAATCAACACTGTCGTTTTTTGGAGGAACTATGATATAGTGTTATTAAGATGTCTGGAAAAGGAAGATGTTGAGAAAGTTTTGAAGGATCTCCATGATGGGCCCATTGGAGGTCATTTTGTTGGAAAGGCTACAACTCACAAGGTATTAAGAGTTGGATATGATTGGAGTACTCTACACATGCTTACATAAGGAAATGTAAAACTTGTCAGTTAACTATAGGAAGAGAGCGGAAATCTTCAATGCCTTTCAACAACATGATGACTCCATGTTTTGCCTACTATAAGTCTCTTTTTGTACATAATGATCATGTAGTTCGTATCTCCATTTCCTTTCTTGAGCTTATTATTAGGTTGTTTTCATCAAATCGATATGGGATACGAAAAAGGTATGTGTTGAATTTATTTGATAGCTTAATGTGAAGTTTATGTTTAATTAAATGAGTGTAATTGCTCAATACTTGTTATTTTGATTAAACATGAAAAAATTGTGATCCTATCCTTAATCCGAAAGCCCAAATGTTCAACAGAAAGATCCAGACCTCCATCCGGTTCTTATTACAAAACTCAGAGCGCAATAGATTTGGTTATTAGCATACTTGTGGGTGTTTTCAGGCAAAACTAGAACATGGGTGTTTTACCCATTATCGCCCTCTTGCTATGGCTCCTATTGTATTTTGATTTAGACAGTTAAATCTAGCTCCTATATTCGAGCTACAATTTGAAGACTCATTGCTTATTAATAGAACAATTAAACAATTTTATGGTTTTGAGAGAGAGTCGATCCTTTCAGTGGTCGACCTCTCATACTCTATATATATACCTGAAGACACATAATATAAAGGGGATGTCTATGATGAGATCATTTTCATATTGCTGAAAGACTTGTCACTGTTATATACATATTTCTGGTTTTTAATGAAATTTTGAGTTGATGTGTTGAATTGTGATTGTTCTATAAGCTGGAGTACGACTACTTGGGGGGCCCACCAATAGTTTGTGCATTCTTATTTTGTTGTACATTCATATTTATATAACTCTTTCTTTTGCAGGTCGCTCATTCAAACTATTTTTTTTTGTCAATTACAAACATTTTGCTAACTGTGTCACAACTGCATATATTCTCTTTTAATCATCAAAATTGTGTTTGAAAGTATATACATCTTCCTTGCAAGTTGATCGCTTAAAGAATTGTGCATATTACTTAAAAGACTGTTTATAGCTCATTTAACTTGTATTGTGAATATTTTAAGTTAACCCCTACATGACTGTGATTCCATATCTTTATGAATACATTTCTTGTTTAAGTGTGACTGTGTGATTTTTGATTTCGACAAGAACATGTGTGCAACATATTGATATTCCTTGAATGACAAAGTTTTTAGTAGATTGTTTAGTTTCCACTTTACACTTTTCTATAGAAGTCAATGTCAAATTCATTCCATTTGAAGTAGCCATCGTATTTAGATTTCATCGTGATATAATTCACCATCGTAGACACAACCATTGTATTTAGATGTCACTGTGATATAATTCTCCATCGTAGACACAAATAAATGATGTTGTTTTCCTTCTTCAGCAGGATAGTGTAAACTATATAATATTTCTTACCTTCTTCAATAAGATTAGTGTGAAAACTAGATGATGTTGCTTATTATAGAAGTAAATATGTTTTCTTAGTTTAGTTTTAAAATCCATTTAAAAGTAGAATTCACTTAAATTAATTGTTTTTGGAAAATATAACTTATTCTCATTGCATACTCATAGATTGTTGTTTATAAGTAGCTCTACATATCAAAAATATTTTGGTTTGCTTGAAGTCTTTTACACCATCTTTTGAAAATAGAATTGTAGGTTGAAAGCATAGTTCTGATCCCTAGGGTAGATTACTCTCCTTTGCTTATTCAATTCACTTTCCAGACTTCATTCCAGTACTAGGATTTAGTCATAGAATATGGTGGTAGGAATATATAAACAATTAGCTCTTGTTCTATCTTGACTCATATTGTGTTACAACTCGAAGTTTACTTGCTCTGGTCAATAATTTAATCAAGGGAAATTAGGTATATAAGTTATCCATCATTTTTGGCACCATTGCCCGGGAGTTGTCCAAAGGTAGAAAAAAATTAGGTAGACTGTTTCTGAACACTAGTGCTAGTTTGGTGGAGATGGAACGTTAAGACGAGAGGTAAGAACCCACGCAACTGTTATCACAGGTTCCCCCAAATCCAATAGTCGTTTTCTTTTTGTCTTTGTTTCATGAACAAACCTAGGGATCCAAAGGGTAGATATGTTAAAACCAATCCAAAACTTCCAACCAAAGTTCCTTCTAACCTTTTTGGAGGAAGAAATAATCCATCTATAAAATTTGTAGAATGGTATCGGAAGGTACAAGTAGGAGATAGCTCAACCCAAAAAGCTGAAGAGGTTTCAGTAGAGACAAGAACTGAGAAAACCATAGAACAAAAAATTGAGACACCAACAATAGAAAGAAAGGAGATAAAACCATTTGAACCTTCCAATTTCTCATCATCAAAACTAACCAACACAACTTTTGCCTTTTTACCACCATTAGGGATTCAAACTTTATAGATGTCATTGACCCTAAACAAGTGAATTCCCTCTTTGGAAGTTCAACAAATTTAGTTGTATCACAAGTTGAAACAACAACTTCTGAACTAATAATTTCAACAAGCTCGAGCAAAGTCCTTGAAATCCAAAGAGGAGATAATTCTTCTCATCGAAGAAATATCTCTCCTGAAAAATAACGTTCGGATGCCTCATTATCTCCAAGAATAAAACCACTGAGGTATTCTCTTTTTGGGAATCAAATCAGTATGGATGAAAATGAGGACCATAATCATGTGAGAAATTGAAGAAGACCCCCTACTCTCCCTCGGGGCTGCACGACCTCCTGGTCCAGGATCATTAAATATCAAGGAGTCAGATCGACTCTTCGGGCCTTTTCTAGACACCAACTAATTTACACAGGTCCCCTTTCCTTCAAAGTGCAGGTTTTGTCAAACCCCTGGGCTCCAATCTATCCTCTTTGACAAATTTAAATGATAGACACTAGGTCCCCTCGCTAGGTACTTTCCTTCACATGTTACCTCGGGCTATGCCCTCACGTAAGCACGTAATTGCGGGGTGGCCAAGAGTGGTTTGAGACCACACCGCTTTTCTCCCCGCAATTAACTACCAATTTCCACGTATACCTTTGGCAATACCATGGTTTTGATTGCGGCCCACTCTAGGATTTTTAAAGTCTGATCACTTTCTGTCCCCGCAATGATTCCTCACTATCGATTTTCCATTCACAGATCAATGACTATGATTAACTTCAACTCTTTGGGCTTCGGTAGTTTCAAACTCTCCGCGCTTGCTTCCTCCGAAGTGGAAGATCTGTTGACACCTATCCTCAACAAACAAACGACTTAGATGAACTCTGACTCTCCGACCTTCGGGATTTCTTGTTCAATCCACTCCTTTTTCTCTCAGAGTGACTTTTCTCCGAAATGGCATATCTTCTGCCACGCGTCATCCTCAAATCAACGACTCTGGTCCACTTTGAGACTTTGGCCTTCGGAAGTCTAAACTTCACGCTCTCTTTCTCTCAGAGCGATTTCACTCGAAATACACAATCTGTCGACGCGTGTCCTTCTGGATCTGACGGTCACAATCCACTTTGACTCTTCGGGCTTCGAGAGTTTCAACTCCTATACACTCATTTTCTCCCAGAGTTCTTTCACTCGAAATTCATAGATCTCTGCCATGTGTCCCTTTGAATCTGACGACTATGAATCACTTCAGCTATTCAGGCTTTCGAGAGTCTCTCTCTCCCTTTTTTTTTTCTCAAATATCTCTCTCCTCTTTTTAATAGAGGGCGATACGATATTTTTTCGCTCTTCACCTAACCTCATCTATTACATTGAAGTTTATTTTATGGCCATCTAGTCTAAATTGAATCTAGAGCCATCAACCTGTCAGCCATTAAAGGTGACCTTATCTACTTTATGTTGAAAGGAATGGCTTGGATATCACTCAACCTAACAACATTAATACGTATAGGATCATATTTTAAATTTAAAAATGGGAGGGTTGGTGTCTCTCCCTCTCTTGAATGCACACTGATGTGATGGAATGCTGGCGTGTTGCTGAGGTGGAGCGATGCTCCTACATCATACTCCACAGATGGGAAAATCATGAGCTCTTTCTCATGAGCTCCTATGCTCTAATGTTGAAATCCCTCTAGATCCCAAGCTCTCCTCTTGAGTTGTTCTCTTGCTCCTCTGCTTTGCTGTTGCTTTTGTTGCTTCTTCCCTGATGCTCTTGCAGGTTTCCTTCTGCTCAACTTCTCTTTGTTAAATTCTTCTATTGCTGAACTCACTATCAACCTCCTTATCTCCTCTATCACCGAGTCCAGTTTCTTTGTTGGCTGGCTCTCCTTATGCAGTCTTCTCGGCTGCAACTATTCCTCCTCATACACATCAAAGGGCAGATCATCCTAATCTCCCATGTTGTTTTCTTATTCTATGGAATTAGCTTGCTACCCTGCTACATACTCCAATTTTGCAGTCTCATCACTGAGCTGCTGCTCCACTTCCTCCTCTGACAAATTAACTTATGTCATCTCTTCTTGTGTTGGTTCAACTCTAGCTTCCTCTAGTTTCTCCCCAAGATGGTATGCTCCTCTATTTGTCTCCAACCTAATCTGTTGGATGTGTTGTCTTTGCACTATCACCCTTCTCTCCAAGGCTTCAAGTTATTCATACAGATCAACAAGGTCTATGATGTATGCTTCCTTTTCTTCTTCATATTCCAGTTCTGCAGTGATCTCTTGTTTAGCTTCTTGCTTGAAATTTTTGAGCCATTCTGTCGAATTCTCTTCTACTTCTGCCGAGGAAGATATCAATGTCTGCTCCTTCTCCTCCTCTTTGACAGTCTATGTTGGCTGTCTTTCCTCTGTTGGATTTGCAACACTTATGATAGCCTCTACTTGGCTACTTGGTAGGAATATTTTGATTCCTCCAATTATCATAATGCACCTATGACTTTCCTCTTTGATGGTGGAAGTATTTAACTTCTCATCATATTCATTCACATGGTCTACAAACCGACATGAACATTCATACAAATGAGGTATTTCTTCTACCTCCCTGTCACCTGTCAAAATTCCTTATTGATATGAGCTCTCCTCTGAGCTCCTGAGACTTTCAGATAGTCTCATTCTGCTTCCCTTTCCCACCTGGCAATATATGATTTCTCTTCTGCTCTCCTGGTAGTTTATGAGATCTTCAACTGATCTCATCTCATTTCCCACTTGGAAATATGAATTTCCACTTCTTCTATCCTGACAGTCTATGAGATCCTCAATTGATCTCATCTCCTTTCCCATCTGACAATTTGAAAATTCATCTCTTCCCTCCTAGCAGTTTATGAGAGCTTTAACTGATCTCTTTACATTTCCCACCTGGAAACTTGAAAGTCCTTCTCTTCCCACCTAGTAGTTTATGAGATCCTCTGATGATCTCCCTTCCTCATCACTGAGGGTTCTTCCAACTTCTGGTTCACAGATGTAAGCCACTTCCTTTGTGTCTCTGAGGCTTTCAACATGACTCAACCACCTCCTTACTACCTGTTGCTTCTTTCTGGCCAACAACTTCCAAACATTCCATCTTGCCTTCTTGTTCAGAGGCCATTCGTACCTCCAGTGTACCTTTTCCTCCTGCTGCACCTTCAATGTCAACTGCTCCATTCTTTCTCTTATCTTTATGAGCTCCAGATCCATCTATGGCTTTCTTTTTTGTTTGTGGCCTTCTCTTCGATCACATTCATGGCCTTCAATATCCATTTTCACCCTCTTCTTGCCCCCCTGGCAAGTCTGTGGATCACTTTGCATTCGAGAGCATCTCCAAATTCTCCTACAAATCACCTGGTTGTCAAATGTCTGATGCCTATGTGTAAACATATATCCACGCATAGATAATTTCACTCTGTATCCTTCTTCAACTATTGTCCACGGGAAAAATTAACCCTCTGATACTACTTGATGTAGTCAGACTATCTCCTTCATCTCCTTTCCTCTTTTGCGTGCTATCTACAAGCAAAAATCGACTCTGATACCACTTGACGCAGACCCCCTACTCTCCCCCGGGGCTATGCGACCTCTTGGTCTAGGATCATTAAATATCAAGGAGTCATATCGACTCTTCGGGCCTTTGCTAGACCCCAACTAATTTACATAGGTCCCCTTTCCTTCAAAGTGCAGACTTTGTCAAAGTCGCGGGCTCCAATATGGCCTCTTTGAAGAATTTAAATAACATACATGTTAGGACCATATATTGTACCCTTTTTGCCCATACTTTTTGCTATTATTTTACCCTTCATCACTTGCATTTTGACTTATACTATCATTCCACTTGATCATTCCAAGGTACATA
>JZKD02S1888225.1:47199-78258 GCA_000966675.3 Picea glauca | reverse complement strand
GTAATAGTGAAGTTACTCCTCTCTGTCTATAAAATTTATAGCACAATAAACTCTTTAGTAGCAAGGTGGCTCCTTGTTCATATTTTATAATGATGCCAATTTGTCCAAATTGGAATAGAACTGTGGAATTTTTTTTTTCCATGAAAAAAGCTTTATATTCGATTTTTCCTAAGAGAAATCAGAATACACATTATTATGTATTTTTGATATTGTCAAAGCCTTAGGTCTCTGCTTCTTTCAAAAAAACTCAGAAGGGATCCTATATTGAATATTGTTGATATTATGGTAGCTGTGGGAGGTATTAACCTCCATGTATAACCTCTGACCAGATTAGAATGTTCTGGAAGCTAGAGAAACCCCAAACAGATGTATAGAAACCCTAGAAGACATGTTGGCTCATCAAAAGAATTAATATTTAAGTATTGGCCTCTAAAAGAAGAAGTCGGCCTAAACAGGCGACAAAGAGCAATATAAATAGAGGGCGCTTGAGCTCATTTGGTCATTCACACTCTCACAACTCACACAAGATAAGTGGTGCGCAAGTTTGGAGGAGTGCAGTTGCAGCTACTGCAACTGGGATTTTGGTCTTGGTTTCTGGTTTATGGACTTTCTGTTTGGTGCGCTATTCTTGGAGAAAGAGAGATATGCTATCTCTTGGTTACGTATTGGGTCTGGTACTGCTTCCGGAATTATTCTATCTGTCAAGGTTATGGTGCTCGGGGGTGGCTGCGTGCCTATGGTTGGGTGACAATATTGAGATATTGCCTATGGAAAAACGAGCACATCTCTTTTATTCTAACAGGTTATGGGCCTACACTATCTTCAGACAGTCTAACCACTGGAAGATAGATTGGGAAGTTATTTGTTAAGCTTGTTGTGGCACCAGTTACAACTGCAACTAGGTTTTCTGATTATGCAGCTGCAACGAACCTTAACCCTTGTGTTCGTGCACTTCTGGTGAAGCATTTGACCTAATTCCTTGGCATCCTAGTGCACCGTAGCCTAGTGCACCTCTTGGTACCCTCAATGAGCAAAAAATTCAGGTTTGAATTTTTTGTCAAAGTCAAAGTCAAAGTTTGACTGGCAAAAGTCAAAGTCAAAGATTGAATTCTAATCAAATTGATTTTGTGGTCAAAGTTGAAATTCTAGAGTTTCTAGCTTGTTCTAATCATTGAATCTTTCGATTTTGTTTCTAATCTCTTCTTGTCAAGATGGTATCTAGTTTCAGATTGGAAGACAAGTTGGACAGTGCTACAAGACTTCAAAGGTATGCACTTGTATATGCTATCCAAGTTATATCATCTAGCAAAACATGAGTGTGTTTGCAGGGAAAGTACTAGAGACCTTGTCCAAACTGAAATCTTGGATTTAGCCCATTCAGAAGAACAAGCGCACCCTCCATAGCAAGTGAGGCTTCAGGTTCCATGTTTGATTAAATTGTTAAGCTTCTAATTTGTATATATCAAGGGTGATAATTGCTACATTACAAAAACAGTGTTTGAAAGGTTCTATTATTGTTAGGTGCAATGAATACTTCATTGCATATGAATACCATTGATATAGATGATTATTGTACTTGTTTGCAAGATGAACTAACATTTCCTCTAGAGAGATATTTCATGTTTGCTCTTATTGTTCTTGTTCCGGGTAGGTACTCTTGTGAAATATGTTTGATCTCTACGGAAGCTGTCATAGAAGAAGTTTATAAGGATGATACAATGCTTGCAACAACTGCCATATGGGCAGCAATCACAACAGATAGAAACAAACTTAAAAAGATTCAGAGGGAGTCTGACTCGGAGGAAGTCAGTAATAAAAAAGAAACCGAAACATGCTTGTGATACTTTACAAAAAGCAAAGAGAAATGCAGTAGATGAAAGCATGGACTCTCTCAGATAAAGGCATGAAGTCGAGATTAGGAGGGAGCTAATCCCCAATGATATGATCCATTGAAGAATCTGTGAATACTATGAAGTATTTGTCCATGCTCTTCATTGGAAGTAGCAGCCATGATAAGCAACACGTATTCAACTTGACTCTAGAAGAAGTCTTCTTCGAAAAGAAGCCTTGAATATCCTTGGTTGTCCATCTACATTTATGTTCCTATGGCGAAAGGACGAAGTTGGAACCTTCAGGAAGGAAGGGCATTGAATCTATAGAAGATTCCATGGACTCCAACGTTGAAGAAGGAAGCTGTGATGAAGAACAATGTATGTGATAAATTGTGAAAAAGACCTATAAATGGAAGCATTGATAGAGGCGAGATTCGGGGCTAGAGGGTCCTCTCAGAAGAAGGGAGAAGACTATGATGACAACTTGTTCCAGTAATAAGATATACCTCTACCTGATTCATTATATCTCTTGCAGTATCCATGGGTTGGAGTTTACATCAGATGGATGTAAAGACTTTTCTTCTCAACTGAGTAATTGAAGAAGAAGCATATAGAACAACCTCAAGGTTTTAAGGTATACCAGAAAGAGACCCATGTATGAAGATAGAAGAAGACCTTGTATGGATTCAAGCAACCTAGTGCAGAGCCTCTCATGTACAACAAAAGCGTGGTAAAAACTTCCTATGACAGAGGAAGTGTATTGAAATGGTCCTTCAGAAGTCCGGAATGATGGATTGCAAATCCATGGCAAACTCCCATGATGACAAACCTGAGGAAGTTGAGAGACTTTGATCTAGTAGACCCATCCCTGTATCAACAATTGAGTGGCTCATTAATGTATTTGGAGAATACTCAGCCATATATTTGCTTTGTGGGACGTTGAGTTATGATATACAGCTGCATGGATTTATCGATTTAGATTAGGCAGGGAGTACAGATAACATAAGAAGTGCTTCTTGGATATGTTCCAGTTTGAGCCTTGCCGTGATATCATGGGCTAACAAGAAACAGAAGTCTGTTGCACTCAACATTGCAAAAGCAAAATATATTGCAGCTTGTGATGCTTGTACGGAAGCAGTGTGGCTCCGTAAGCCGGTTTCTGGACTGTTTGATCAGGTGTTGGATTTGACCGTGATGTATTGTAATAATCAGAGTTGTGTGAAGCTTTCAAAGAACCCGACGTTCCATGACATGTCGAAGCACATTGAGATCAAGTACTATTTTCTCCGTGATAAAATCCAGAGGGGAGAAGTGGTTCTCCAGTATATCTCCACTGATGAGCAGATAGCAGATATTTTGGTAAAGCCTCTGTCCAAGATGAAAAGTTTGCGTACTTAAGGGATAAGTTGGAAAAGGAAGTGATAACCCCTAGGTTGGGAGGGAGCACTAATATGTTATTGATATATGGACATGCATCAACTCAACAAATAGACAAAACCTAGCCTTCTAAGCAGCCAATAGAGATTATTGAGATCAAGTTTCCTTCTGATGAGAAGGATCCCACTTTTAAAAGGTTTAGGAAGCAGTTGAAAGAGGCAAAGGCTGAAAATGAACAATTGAAGAAAGAAAATCTGCATGCCAAGATCCAACTTAAGAAAGTCATAGATATGGGTGAAGAAATTGTCAAGAAGGCAAAACATTGGGTTAAAAAATCCATACCTCTGTATAGGCAGCTGAAGAATGTGTATAGGCAGAAAAGAACTTGCCAAGCTGAAATCAGGAGGTTGAAAGAAGAATTGCAACCATTCAAGGAGCAGATAGCAAAAAGAAATTTGCATATGTTGGCTCATGTGGCTACTAGAAGAAGCACTAGGAAAAGATGAAGACAAGGCATCATTTCTGCATCAACATTAACTTTTTGCCATGGTTTATTTTATACACATGTTTATAACTCTCATGAATGACCTTGTTTTAGTTGCTATCATCACATTCATATGTCTTTTTGCAAAAGTTATGATTTACAAGGTTTTAGTAGGTTCTAAAAGGTTTCTCATGCTTTTATACAAGTTTTGACATTAGAAATTAGTTTTGAATGCAAAGTGACACCTACATAAAAGTTCGCAGTGCGTGCTGTTAAAGGTGCTTTGGAATAGTTTGTAGCTCATGCACTACAAACCTGATAGTCACATGGATTTTGAGTTGATGAAGACTAACAACTGTCAAATTAGGTTCGGATTAGCTCCTCAAAAATCAGTTGGACATCAAGGGCCACTTGCGTCAAGGATCTAGCTTCAGTTAAGTCACATGCAATGAGTTGTCAGCTGTTGCATTCAAAGGTTCCAACGGTTTCCTAAAATATAACATTCTTGTTAGATTTTTGTTGTGCACCTAGTGCCATGCCTTTCTAAGGAACAAAATCCTATGTAGGAGCTAGGTGGCGGATTCTAGAGAGATTTTTAGATGTATTTGCTATTTAATATGCAATGTAACTCCATTAGAGGGTTCAAATGGTTATAGAGTGATACTCTTATCTTTATTTTCAACTGTAACAGAGTTTCTAGACTGTATGTATCAAATTTAAGAATCTTGAATAGTGAATGATCAGGTTTTTCTTCTACTATCACATCTGTTTTTCAATCTCACTTTGATGCTAGCTGTTGATGAAGGGTTCATCTTAGTGCTTGTTGCTTACAATAGTGAATGGTTTACTGTTTGTAATTGATGCAAGTATTATCAAAGTGCTCTCTTGTTGATTAGGAGGTTCCTATTTGTAACATGATGCATGTATTTCATATTTTCTACTTTCCATTTGATATTCTAAATGCTGATATGAGACTATTCAAGCCTTGCTTGTTGGTGTGTATTTTATGGAGGTTTTGTGTTGATATTTTAAACCGAGTGTCTCACCCATTTGCTACACATTGAAAACATTATTATCTTTAACAAACCTACAAGTTTCTAATGGGTATTAGGCTCACACCTACAATAGTCTAGGTGAGACTTCTAGTACTAACATTTTTGGCGCCGTTGCCGGGGAGGCAAATTTGAAGATCTTTCCCTGGGCTGTACGACAAGGACACTACTGATTTTGTCGATGTACAAAAATCAGTAAACAAAATGACTGCAATAGTGCACCTGGCGACTCCAAATTTAGTTGTGGCTCCCAAGAGAAGGCATACGAGGGCTAACCCACAGTCACCTCTGGCTACACTTGAGCTTGATCCAGAAAAAATCATTAGGAAGGGAAAATCTTTGCAAGGAGCCTCCTCTTCTAAATCTTCAGGTATTTCTGGAGACCTACTTGACTCTGTTTTTCATATAACGATTGTTGTTTCTGAGATTCCTCATTCACCTATAGCTGAAACTCCTGTAAAGTCAGAATTAGAAAATCTTTCTGTTGCATACACACGTTTTTCTTCTGACTTGAAAGAAGAAAGTCTAGAAAGATTTGATTTTCTTGCATCTCCTGAAATTGTTAAGTGGTTTAGACTTGAAAGTTTAGAAGATTTTCCTTCTTAAGTTCCCCAACTTCTCATTCATTTAATTTTCCTATAACCAAAGGAGTAGGAACCTCACTTTCTGTTAAAATCTCCTCAGATATACCCAAGTCCAAGCCAACTTTTGTTAAGTTTGAATCTTCTTCACCCCATACTCCTCCTTTTTCAAAACCTCTTGTTATACAGATTTCATTTTCCCCTGCAAAATCACCTCTTACTTCTCCCAAAAGTCAGAGTCTTCCTTTTCCAAATCAAATGGCAGGAGTTAATCCTCCTCAAAACAGAATGGATGTCATTGTGGTTGCTAGGTATGCACCATTAGTGCTTCCTCAGCCCATGAATGCTCTCCCAGTAGGAGATTACCTTAAGTACATGCCTAAATTTACTGGAGAAGAAGATATTAATGCAGAAGAACATCTTGCTGCATTTTACAGTAATGCAGATAATTTGAACATTGAAAATGAAGATGTTTGGATGAGAGTCTTTGTGCAAAGTCTAGATGGACAAGCCCGTAAGTGGTTTAGAAGTTTAGCCCTTGGATCAATAGCTGGAATTGAGGCCCTAGATGATGCCTTTTTAAGGCATTGGGATGACAAAAAAGATTTCTTGTATTACATTACAGAATTTGGGGCTCTCAAGAGGAAAGAGGGCGAATTTGTGTCAGATTTCTCAAAAAGATTTAACAAGATGTACAACAAAATTCCTATTGAGATTAAACCCATTGAGACCTTTACAAAAATAACTTATGCAAGTGCTTTTGACCCAAAATTCTGTCCTTTGTTGAGAGAAAGAAGGTTTGCAACATTGGCCCATATGCAAGATGCTGCCCTGGAGGTTGAATCAAATATACTAGCAGTGGATAAGTTGAGGGGCAAATTTGACAGAGATAGGAGAAAACAGAAAACATAAGCTTCATCTTCAGCTTCTTCAGGTATTGATCCCAAGGTTGATGAATTGACCAAGTTGGTTAAGTCATTATCTGCAGAGATGGAAAGGTTAAAGCTTGAAGGGAGACAAGCTAATAGAAATCCTCAAGACTTTGGAAACATAAATCAGTTTAGAAGGCCGAACAAGACACCTCAAATTCTGTAGAGAGATCAGAGAAATAGAGTGGATCAGAAAGTTCAAGCTCCTCTACAGAACAATTTGGTTGATGATGAAGGAGGAAATAATGAGGATGCAGACCAAGAAATTCATTGTTTAGGGGATACAAATGCCTCTCCACATTTAGCACAGACTGCTTATGAAGAGTCTTTGATGTGCAATCAGTTGGATGAGTTAAGTAAAGGAGAAACAGTCAATCAAGCTGAAGATCAAAACAAGTACAATTTGAGATCAAAACAAAAGGATGGAAAACCAAGTGCATCTACTCAGCCTAAAAAGACAGATACTCCTTCAAAAGCTGTGGCTACACCAAATAAAGAAGCAGGAGAACAGAAAAATTAGCCCATTATCAAGGCTCCTGCTCAAGAGGTAAAAGAAATCCAAAAATCCCATTCTTATTTTAATTTTGAGAATGAAATCTAGAAAATCAGGATTCCTGTCCCACTCCTAAAATTGATGAAAAATAAAGACTTTAAAAAATCTACCTGAAAGATGTTGTAGCCTGAATCTTATTCCCCTTCATCAGATTCAATTAACTTGCAAGATGAGATGCCCGCAGGGGTGTAGACGGATTGGCAAGTGCCGTGTAAATGGAAGGAAATTTATAAAAATGAGGTCTCATGTTCGATTCTCACCCCGATTTACTTGTGCTCCATTCTTGCAGGCTACGTGGATGCACTTGGGGTTATAGTGGTAGCCGATGGGGATCAACCTCGTGTCACGTGAGTACGAGAACTGCACGTTGCCGATTCCCCCAGAACAAAAAAAAATACAAAAAAAATAAAAATAAAAACTTGCAAGATGAGACGCATGCAGTTAGATTAGGACCACTGGTAGAAGAGAGAGATGATTCCTCTTCCCCATTTTACACTTCTTTGAATGTGCATGACAAGATTTTGCACAATTGTCTTATGGATTCGGGTGCATCCCATAACCTGATGCCTAAGGCTGTCATGGATGAATTGTGCTTGGAAATCACTAAAGCTTATCATGACTTGTATTCTTTTGACTCAAGGAAAGTAAAATGTCTTGGAGTTATTAAAGATCTAGTTGTCACACTTTTCCAATTATCTATGAAAAGCATGGTCATGGACATTGTAGTTGCAGATGTACCCCCCAAATTTGTGATGTTGCTGTCTAGATCATGGATCAAGAGGTTAGGAGGAACTTTACAAATGGATCTTTCTTATGCTTGTTGAATTTTAATGCTTAGCTCATGCACATGTAGTTTATTTCAATTTATCATGTACTTGAACCATAAACAATGCAACAATACCATACACAAGTGCTGCAATAACCAAGATCACGAGAAGAATAACCATGCACAAGAACACAAGAGTTTATCCTGGGAAAACCCTTCTCAATCAAGGGAAAAACCCAACAATCCTTTGCTATAATGCCAAGAGAAGATCCTCCACTCACCAAACCTTAGAGCACACAAGAGGGTGCTACTATAACCTTGAAACTTGCGCTCAAGAAAGGTGCGCACTTCAGCCGTACAAGTGTTGCTGAAATGATGAGAAGACTAGTGAAGTGAGTGAGATCCACAATGGGGATCTCCTCCTATTTATACAAGACCTGACACAACTATAGGTGTGTCTATTGGCACAATAGGGCCAACTTGAATAACTCAAAAATATAATTAATCATGAACCAATATTAATTATCTTTTACATGGTGGAGTCGAATTGTACCCTTTACAATACAAATTAAGGTTACAGGTAAATATTACTCTTAGACAATATAGCAAGGATCTCTCACGTCCACTAGTGCTCAACCACTAGGGACACGTCCACCTGTGCTCAACCACAGGGACGTCCCTCTCAACAGATTAACTCAACCGAGTCCACATGAGTACCATCTGGAGAACCATCTCAAGCTGACTCAACTAAGTCCATAGGAGTACAAGGCAGGAGACCATCTCAAGCTGACTCAACTCAGTCCAGAGGAGTACAAGGTAGGAGACCATCTCAAGTCATCTCAACTCAGTTCAGAGGAGTAGACAAGAGACCACATGTCATCACAACTCAGTCTAGAGTCTGAAGCACACCCATCACATGGGAACACCCAACACATAGGCTCTCTCACACAGATCGTCTCAATTCAATCTAGAGGAGAACAACTTGGAGAATGTCACACGGTGCTGCAATCATCAACACTTCCTCTTAGCTAGGGAGGCATTCTCCACCAGGCCAAGTCTCTCACGGAAGTACTCGAAATTCATCCAGGTAAGCGGTTTGGTGAAGACATCTGCAACCTGCTTGTGTGTAGAAAGGTACTGCACGTGTACTGCTTTCCTCTGCACCATATCTCTGATATAATGGTATTTGATCTCAATGTGTTTTGATTTATCGTGAAACACTGGATTCTCTGAGAGCTTCACACAACTCTGGTTATCGCAATGGATAACGGTAGAATCCATCTCATGTCCGAATAAGTTTGCAAGGAGCTTGTGAAGCCACACTACTTCGTGGACTACCACACACAATACAATGTACTCTGCTTTTGCGGTACTCAAAGCCGCAGAAGTCTGTTTCCTGCTGCACCAGGAAACCATTGTAGATCTCAAAGTAAAACAACAACCAGAGGGGCTCTTCCGTTCCACTGCGCTCCCTACCCAATCTGCATCGACATATCCTTGCAATCTCATGTCTACATCAGAAGCATATCTCAGGCCATATCCAACTGTGCCTCGTAGATATCTCAACAGATGCTTTGCTGCTATCCAGTAAGTCTGTCTCGACTGACTCATAAACTGACTGAGTACGTTCACTGCATNGTAATAGTGAAGTTACTCCTCTCTGTCTATAAAATTTATAGCACAATAAACTCTTTAGTAGCAAGGTGGCTCCTTGTTCATATTTTATAATGATGCCAATTTGTCCAAATTGGAATAGAACTGTGGAATTTTTTTTTTCCATGAAAAAAGCTTTATATTCGATTTTTCCTAAGAGAAATCAGAATACACATTATTATGTATTTTTGATATTGTCAAAGCCTTAGGTCTCTGCTTCTTTCAAAAAAACTCAGAAGGGATCCTATATTGAATATTGTTGATATTATGGTAGCTGTGGGAGGTATTAACCTCCATGTATAACCTCTGACCAGATTAGAATGTTCTGGAAGCTAGAGAAACCCCAAACAGATGTATAGAAACCCTAGAAGACATGTTGGCTCATCAAAAGAATTAATATTTAAGTATTGGCCTCTAAAAGAAGAAGTCGGCCTAAACAGGCGACAAAGAGCAATATAAATAGAGGGCGCTTGAGCTCATTTGGTCATTCACACTCTCACAACTCACACAAGATAAGTGGTGCGCAAGTTTGGAGGAGTGCAGTTGCAGCTACTGCAACTGGGATTTTGGTCTTGGTTTCTGGTTTATGGACTTTCTGTTTGGTGCGCTATTCTTGGAGAAAGAGAGATATGCTATCTCTTGGTTACGTATTGGGTCTGGTACTGCTTCCGGAATTATTCTATCTGTCAAGGTTATGGTGCTCGGGGGTGGCTGCGTGCCTATGGTTGGGTGACAATATTGAGATATTGCCTATGGAAAAACGAGCACATCTCTTTTATTCTAACAGGTTATGGGCCTACACTATCTTCAGACAGTCTAACCACTGGAAGATAGATTGGGAAGTTATTTGTTAAGCTTGTTGTGGCACCAGTTACAACTGCAACTAGGTTTTCTGATTATGCAGCTGCAACGAACCTTAACCCTTGTGTTCGTGCACTTCTGGTGAAGCATTTGACCTAATTCCTTGGCATCCTAGTGCACCGTAGCCTAGTGCACCTCTTGGTACCCTCAATGAGCAAAAAATTCAGGTTTGAATTTTTTGTCAAAGTCAAAGTCAAAGTTTGACTGGCAAAAGTCAAAGTCAAAGATTGAATTCTAATCAAATTGATTTTGTGGTCAAAGTTGAAATTCTAGAGTTTCTAGCTTGTTCTAATCATTGAATCTTTCGATTTTGTTTCTAATCTCTTCTTGTCAAGATGGTATCTAGTTTCAGATTGGAAGACAAGTTGGACAGTGCTACAAGACTTCAAAGGTATGCACTTGTATATGCTATCCAAGTTATATCATCTAGCAAAACATGAGTGTGTTTGCAGGGAAAGTACTAGAGACCTTGTCCAAACTGAAATCTTGGATTTAGCCCATTCAGAAGAACAAGCGCACCCTCCATAGCAAGTGAGGCTTCAGGTTCCATGTTTGATTAAATTGTTAAGCTTCTAATTTGTATATATCAAGGGTGATAATTGCTACATTACAAAAACAGTGTTTGAAAGGTTCTATTATTGTTAGGTGCAATGAATACTTCATTGCATATGAATACCATTGATATAGATGATTATTGTACTTGTTTGCAAGATGAACTAACATTTCCTCTAGAGAGATATTTCATGTTTGCTCTTATTGTTCTTGTTCCGGGTAGGTACTCTTGTGAAATATGTTTGATCTCTACGGAAGCTGTCATAGAAGAAGTTTATAAGGATGATACAATGCTTGCAACAACTGCCATATGGGCAGCAATCACAACAGATAGAAACAAACTTAAAAAGATTCAGAGGGAGTCTGACTCGGAGGAAGTCAGTAATAAAAAAGAAACCGAAACATGCTTGTGATACTTTACAAAAAGCAAAGAGAAATGCAGTAGATGAAAGCATGGACTCTCTCAGATAAAGGCATGAAGTCGAGATTAGGAGGGAGCTAATCCCCAATGATATGATCCATTGAAGAATCTGTGAATACTATGAAGTATTTGTCCATGCTCTTCATTGGAAGTAGCAGCCATGATAAGCAACACGTATTCAACTTGACTCTAGAAGAAGTCTTCTTCGAAAAGAAGCCTTGAATATCCTTGGTTGTCCATCTACATTTATGTTCCTATGGCGAAAGGACGAAGTTGGAACCTTCAGGAAGGAAGGGCATTGAATCTATAGAAGATTCCATGGACTCCAACGTTGAAGAAGGAAGCTGTGATGAAGAACAATGTATGTGATAAATTGTGAAAAAGACCTATAAATGGAAGCATTGATAGAGGCGAGATTCGGGGCTAGAGGGTCCTCTCAGAAGAAGGGAGAAGACTATGATGACAACTTGTTCCAGTAATAAGATATACCTCTACCTGATTCATTATATCTCTTGCAGTATCCATGGGTTGGAGTTTACATCAGATGGATGTAAAGACTTTTCTTCTCAACTGAGTAATTGAAGAAGAAGCATATAGAACAACCTCAAGGTTTTAAGGTATACCAGAAAGAGACCCATGTATGAAGATAGAAGAAGACCTTGTATGGATTCAAGCAACCTAGTGCAGAGCCTCTCATGTACAACAAAAGCGTGGTAAAAACTTCCTATGACAGAGGAAGTGTATTGAAATGGTCCTTCAGAAGTCCGGAATGATGGATTGCAAATCCATGGCAAACTCCCATGATGACAAACCTGAGGAAGTTGAGAGACTTTGATCTAGTAGACCCATCCCTGTATCAACAATTGAGTGGCTCATTAATGTATTTGGAGAATACTCAGCCATATATTTGCTTTGTGGGACGTTGAGTTATGATATACAGCTGCATGGATTTATCGATTTAGATTAGGCAGGGAGTACAGATAACATAAGAAGTGCTTCTTGGATATGTTCCAGTTTGAGCCTTGCCGTGATATCATGGGCTAACAAGAAACAGAAGTCTGTTGCACTCAACATTGCAAAAGCAAAATATATTGCAGCTTGTGATGCTTGTACGGAAGCAGTGTGGCTCCGTAAGCCGGTTTCTGGACTGTTTGATCAGGTGTTGGATTTGACCGTGATGTATTGTAATAATCAGAGTTGTGTGAAGCTTTCAAAGAACCCGACGTTCCATGACATGTCGAAGCACATTGAGATCAAGTACTATTTTCTCCGTGATAAAATCCAGAGGGGAGAAGTGGTTCTCCAGTATATCTCCACTGATGAGCAGATAGCAGATATTTTGGTAAAGCCTCTGTCCAAGATGAAAAGTTTGCGTACTTAAGGGATAAGTTGGAAAAGGAAGTGATAACCCCTAGGTTGGGAGGGAGCACTAATATGTTATTGATATATGGACATGCATCAACTCAACAAATAGACAAAACCTAGCCTTCTAAGCAGCCAATAGAGATTATTGAGATCAAGTTTCCTTCTGATGAGAAGGATCCCACTTTTAAAAGGTTTAGGAAGCAGTTGAAAGAGGCAAAGGCTGAAAATGAACAATTGAAGAAAGAAAATCTGCATGCCAAGATCCAACTTAAGAAAGTCATAGATATGGGTGAAGAAATTGTCAAGAAGGCAAAACATTGGGTTAAAAAATCCATACCTCTGTATAGGCAGCTGAAGAATGTGTATAGGCAGAAAAGAACTTGCCAAGCTGAAATCAGGAGGTTGAAAGAAGAATTGCAACCATTCAAGGAGCAGATAGCAAAAAGAAATTTGCATATGTTGGCTCATGTGGCTACTAGAAGAAGCACTAGGAAAAGATGAAGACAAGGCATCATTTCTGCATCAACATTAACTTTTTGCCATGGTTTATTTTATACACATGTTTATAACTCTCATGAATGACCTTGTTTTAGTTGCTATCATCACATTCATATGTCTTTTTGCAAAAGTTATGATTTACAAGGTTTTAGTAGGTTCTAAAAGGTTTCTCATGCTTTTATACAAGTTTTGACATTAGAAATTAGTTTTGAATGCAAAGTGACACCTACATAAAAGTTCGCAGTGCGTGCTGTTAAAGGTGCTTTGGAATAGTTTGTAGCTCATGCACTACAAACCTGATAGTCACATGGATTTTGAGTTGATGAAGACTAACAACTGTCAAATTAGGTTCGGATTAGCTCCTCAAAAATCAGTTGGACATCAAGGGCCACTTGCGTCAAGGATCTAGCTTCAGTTAAGTCACATGCAATGAGTTGTCAGCTGTTGCATTCAAAGGTTCCAACGGTTTCCTAAAATATAACATTCTTGTTAGATTTTTGTTGTGCACCTAGTGCCATGCCTTTCTAAGGAACAAAATCCTATGTAGGAGCTAGGTGGCGGATTCTAGAGAGATTTTTAGATGTATTTGCTATTTAATATGCAATGTAACTCCATTAGAGGGTTCAAATGGTTATAGAGTGATACTCTTATCTTTATTTTCAACTGTAACAGAGTTTCTAGACTGTATGTATCAAATTTAAGAATCTTGAATAGTGAATGATCAGGTTTTTCTTCTACTATCACATCTGTTTTTCAATCTCACTTTGATGCTAGCTGTTGATGAAGGGTTCATCTTAGTGCTTGTTGCTTACAATAGTGAATGGTTTACTGTTTGTAATTGATGCAAGTATTATCAAAGTGCTCTCTTGTTGATTAGGAGGTTCCTATTTGTAACATGATGCATGTATTTCATATTTTCTACTTTCCATTTGATATTCTAAATGCTGATATGAGACTATTCAAGCCTTGCTTGTTGGTGTGTATTTTATGGAGGTTTTGTGTTGATATTTTAAACCGAGTGTCTCACCCATTTGCTACACATTGAAAACATTATTATCTTTAACAAACCTACAAGTTTCTAATGGGTATTAGGCTCACACCTACAATAGTCTAGGTGAGACTTCTAGTACTAACATTTTTGGCGCCGTTGCCGGGGAGGCAAATTTGAAGATCTTTCCCTGGGCTGTACGACAAGGACACTACTGATTTTGTCGATGTACAAAAATCAGTAAACAAAATGACTGCAATAGTGCACCTGGCGACTCCAAATTTAGTTGTGGCTCCCAAGAGAAGGCATACGAGGGCTAACCCACAGTCACCTCTGGCTACACTTGAGCTTGATCCAGAAAAAATCATTAGGAAGGGAAAATCTTTGCAAGGAGCCTCCTCTTCTAAATCTTCAGGTATTTCTGGAGACCTACTTGACTCTGTTTTTCATATAACGATTGTTGTTTCTGAGATTCCTCATTCACCTATAGCTGAAACTCCTGTAAAGTCAGAATTAGAAAATCTTTCTGTTGCATACACACGTTTTTCTTCTGACTTGAAAGAAGAAAGTCTAGAAAGATTTGATTTTCTTGCATCTCCTGAAATTGTTAAGTGGTTTAGACTTGAAAGTTTAGAAGATTTTCCTTCTTAAGTTCCCCAACTTCTCATTCATTTAATTTTCCTATAACCAAAGGAGTAGGAACCTCACTTTCTGTTAAAATCTCCTCAGATATACCCAAGTCCAAGCCAACTTTTGTTAAGTTTGAATCTTCTTCACCCCATACTCCTCCTTTTTCAAAACCTCTTGTTATACAGATTTCATTTTCCCCTGCAAAATCACCTCTTACTTCTCCCAAAAGTCAGAGTCTTCCTTTTCCAAATCAAATGGCAGGAGTTAATCCTCCTCAAAACAGAATGGATGTCATTGTGGTTGCTAGGTATGCACCATTAGTGCTTCCTCAGCCCATGAATGCTCTCCCAGTAGGAGATTACCTTAAGTACATGCCTAAATTTACTGGAGAAGAAGATATTAATGCAGAAGAACATCTTGCTGCATTTTACAGTAATGCAGATAATTTGAACATTGAAAATGAAGATGTTTGGATGAGAGTCTTTGTGCAAAGTCTAGATGGACAAGCCCGTAAGTGGTTTAGAAGTTTAGCCCTTGGATCAATAGCTGGAATTGAGGCCCTAGATGATGCCTTTTTAAGGCATTGGGATGACAAAAAAGATTTCTTGTATTACATTACAGAATTTGGGGCTCTCAAGAGGAAAGAGGGCGAATTTGTGTCAGATTTCTCAAAAAGATTTAACAAGATGTACAACAAAATTCCTATTGAGATTAAACCCATTGAGACCTTTACAAAAATAACTTATGCAAGTGCTTTTGACCCAAAATTCTGTCCTTTGTTGAGAGAAAGAAGGTTTGCAACATTGGCCCATATGCAAGATGCTGCCCTGGAGGTTGAATCAAATATACTAGCAGTGGATAAGTTGAGGGGCAAATTTGACAGAGATAGGAGAAAACAGAAAACATAAGCTTCATCTTCAGCTTCTTCAGGTATTGATCCCAAGGTTGATGAATTGACCAAGTTGGTTAAGTCATTATCTGCAGAGATGGAAAGGTTAAAGCTTGAAGGGAGACAAGCTAATAGAAATCCTCAAGACTTTGGAAACATAAATCAGTTTAGAAGGCCGAACAAGACACCTCAAATTCTGTAGAGAGATCAGAGAAATAGAGTGGATCAGAAAGTTCAAGCTCCTCTACAGAACAATTTGGTTGATGATGAAGGAGGAAATAATGAGGATGCAGACCAAGAAATTCATTGTTTAGGGGATACAAATGCCTCTCCACATTTAGCACAGACTGCTTATGAAGAGTCTTTGATGTGCAATCAGTTGGATGAGTTAAGTAAAGGAGAAACAGTCAATCAAGCTGAAGATCAAAACAAGTACAATTTGAGATCAAAACAAAAGGATGGAAAACCAAGTGCATCTACTCAGCCTAAAAAGACAGATACTCCTTCAAAAGCTGTGGCTACACCAAATAAAGAAGCAGGAGAACAGAAAAATTAGCCCATTATCAAGGCTCCTGCTCAAGAGGTAAAAGAAATCCAAAAATCCCATTCTTATTTTAATTTTGAGAATGAAATCTAGAAAATCAGGATTCCTGTCCCACTCCTAAAATTGATGAAAAATAAAGACTTTAAAAAATCTACCTGAAAGATGTTGTAGCCTGAATCTTATTCCCCTTCATCAGATTCAATTAACTTGCAAGATGAGATGCCCGCAGGGGTGTAGACGGATTGGCAAGTGCCGTGTAAATGGAAGGAAATTTATAAAAATGAGGTCTCATGTTCGATTCTCACCCCGATTTACTTGTGCTCCATTCTTGCAGGCTACGTGGATGCACTTGGGGTTATAGTGGTAGCCGATGGGGATCAACCTCGTGTCACGTGAGTACGAGAACTGCACGTTGCCGATTCCCCCAGAACAAAAAAAAATACAAAAAAAATAAAAATAAAAACTTGCAAGATGAGACGCATGCAGTTAGATTAGGACCACTGGTAGAAGAGAGAGATGATTCCTCTTCCCCATTTTACACTTCTTTGAATGTGCATGACAAGATTTTGCACAATTGTCTTATGGATTCGGGTGCATCCCATAACCTGATGCCTAAGGCTGTCATGGATGAATTGTGCTTGGAAATCACTAAAGCTTATCATGACTTGTATTCTTTTGACTCAAGGAAAGTAAAATGTCTTGGAGTTATTAAAGATCTAGTTGTCACACTTTTCCAATTATCTATGAAAAGCATGGTCATGGACATTGTAGTTGCAGATGTACCCCCCAAATTTGTGATGTTGCTGTCTAGATCATGGATCAAGAGGTTAGGAGGAACTTTACAAATGGATCTTTCTTATGCTTGTTGAATTTTAATGCTTAGCTCATGCACATGTAGTTTATTTCAATTTATCATGTACTTGAACCATAAACAATGCAACAATACCATACACAAGTGCTGCAATAACCAAGATCACGAGAAGAATAACCATGCACAAGAACACAAGAGTTTATCCTGGGAAAACCCTTCTCAATCAAGGGAAAAACCCAACAATCCTTTGCTATAATGCCAAGAGAAGATCCTCCACTCACCAAACCTTAGAGCACACAAGAGGGTGCTACTATAACCTTGAAACTTGCGCTCAAGAAAGGTGCGCACTTCAGCCGTACAAGTGTTGCTGAAATGATGAGAAGACTAGTGAAGTGAGTGAGATCCACAATGGGGATCTCCTCCTATTTATACAAGACCTGACACAACTATAGGTGTGTCTATTGGCACAATAGGGCCAACTTGAATAACTCAAAAATATAATTAATCATGAACCAATATTAATTATCTTTTACATGGTGGAGTCGAATTGTACCCTTTACAATACAAATTAAGGTTACAGGTAAATATTACTCTTAGACAATATAGCAAGGATCTCTCACGTCCACTAGTGCTCAACCACTAGGGACACGTCCACCTGTGCTCAACCACAGGGACGTCCCTCTCAACAGATTAACTCAACCGAGTCCACATGAGTACCATCTGGAGAACCATCTCAAGCTGACTCAACTAAGTCCATAGGAGTACAAGGCAGGAGACCATCTCAAGCTGACTCAACTCAGTCCAGAGGAGTACAAGGTAGGAGACCATCTCAAGTCATGTCAACTCAGTTCAGAGGAGTAGACAAGAGACCACATGTCATTACAACTCAGTCCAGAGTCTGAAGCACACCCATCACATGGGAACACCCAACACATAGGCTCTCTCACACAGATCGTCTCAATTCAATCCAGAGGAGAACAACTTGGAGAATGTCACACGGTGCTGCTATCATCAACACTTCCTCTTAGCTAGGGAGGCATTCTCCACCAGGCCAAGTCTCTCACGAAAGTACTTGAAATTCATCCAGGCAAGCGGTTTGGTGAAGACATCTGCAACCTGCTTGTGTGTAGAAAGGTACTGCACGTGTACTGCTTTCCTCTGCACCATATCTCTGATATAATGGTATTTGATCTCAATGTGTTTCGATTTATCGTGAAACACTGGATTCTCTGAGAGCTTCACACAACTCTGGTTATCGCAATGGATAACGGTAGAATCCATCTCATGTCCGAATAAGTTTGCAAGGAGCTTGCGAAGCCACACTACTTCGTGGACTACCACACACAATGCAATGTACTCTGCTTTTGCGGTACTCAAAGCCGCAAAAGTCTGTTTCCTGCTGCACCAGGAAACCATTGTAGATCTCAAAGTAAAACAACAACCAGAGGTGCTCTTCCGTTCCACTGCGCTCCCTACCCAATCTGCATTGACATATTCTTGCAATCTCATGTCTACATCAGAGGCATATCTCAGGCCATATCCAACTGTGCCTCGTAGATATCTCAACAGATGCTTTGCTGCTATCCAGTAAGTCTGTCTCGACTGACTCATAAACTGACTGAGTACGTTCACTGCATAACATATATTAGGTCTGGTGTTAACCAGATACATCAATGATCCAATCAACTGTATGTAAAGATGTGGATCAATCTCTCCTGAATCAGAAGAAGCCTCATTCATCTTCTTTAGATCCATCACCATCGATGTAGCTATGGATTTGCAGTTTGTCATCCCGAATTTCTTCAATATCTGCACTGTGTATTTTCTTGGACTCAGGAAAATCTCATTAGTCCTCTGCCATACTTCTAGTCCCAAGAAGTAGTGCATCATACCCAATTCCTTCATCTCGAATTCAGAAGCCAATGCACGCTTGCATTCATCGATAAGGCTTTCTGAACTGGTGAGGAATAAATCAACATACAGGACCAAAATCATGCACTCGTCACCAACAATGTGATAGTATAGGTTTGGATCAACAACACTCTTGCTGAAACCCAAACTCATCAAGTATCCATCAATCTTCTCGTACCAAGCACGAGGTGCTTGCTTTAGTCCATACAAGGCTTTCTTCAACCTGCACACATGAGACTCCTTCTCATGTATCACGAATCCATCTGGCTGTTAGATGTAAACTTCTTCCTCAATCTCACCATTGAGAAAGGCTGTCTTTACATCCATCTGATGTAGTATCCAACCCATGGATGCAACTAGGCAATATTCGTACAGATGGAAGTGTATCAGGCAACAAGAGCAAATGTCTCCTCATAATCTATTCCCTCCACCTGAGAGAATTCTCTAGCCACAAATCTCGCTTTGTACTTCTCAACACTTCCATCAACTGCATGTTTGATCTTATAGATCCACATGGAGGTCACCATAGACTTCCCTTCCGGTCTCAGAACAATATCCCACACATCATTCTTTATGATGGATTGATACTCTTCTGTCATGGCATCTTGCCAAACCTGCTGACCTGCTGCTTCTCCATGACAAGAAGGCTCAGTATCAATGATGTGGCTCATAGCTGAAACATAGCTCGAAAATCTCATGGTCTCTTGCTCTCTCAGAATGTACCACGAGGAGTTGCATGTCCCTCTGCCTCCTGCAGAGTCTGTCGAGCCCATGCAGGCCTTTTATGGCCTATTGCAATATCTCTGGGAACATCAGTTGGAGCTACGAGATCAACTGGATCAACTGGATCTGCTGGATGTGTAACAGTCTCCCTCTGAATTGTTGAAGGGGGAGAAGGTACTGTCTCGTTGTTAATCTCCATCTGAGATTCTTTGGATCTTCTAAAGGCTATCTCTTCCTCAAAAGTGACATCTTTGCTAACCTTGATCTATCTCTGTCCAGGGATGTAGATCCGGTATGCCTTCGAAGATTCACTGTACCCCACAAATGTACCCTTTCTACCTGAAGGGTCTAGCTTGGTTCTCTTCTCCTTGGGTACATGAATGTATATTGGACACCCAGATATCCTGAAGTGTCCAACCTCAGGCTTCACTCCGGTGAAAGCTTCTTCGAGAGTCATGTTCTTCAGAATCTGATGAGGACTCCTGTTCTGAACATACACAACTGTCATGGATGCTTCTGCCCACAGAATCATAGGTAAACTCCGATCATGTATCATCGCTTTGGTTGCCTCAATGATGGACCCGTTCTTCCTCTCTGCAACCCCATTCTGCTGAGGGTTATATGGAACGATGTACTCCCTCTTGATCACTGCCTCAATACAGAAATCACTGAAATCCTTGGAGGTGTACTCTCCTCCATTATCTGATCTCAACACCTTGATCCTCCTCCAGGTCAGGTTCTCAACCCGAGCTCTAAACTCTTGAAATCTTGCAAGGACTCCATCCTTTGTCTTCAAGAAGTAGATCCACATCTTCCGTAGAGGATCATCGATGAAGAGCACATAGTACAAATATCCGCTCAAGGAAGCAACAATCATAGGTCCACAAACATCTGAATGTATAAAGTCCAAGATCCCCTTGGATCTACTATCACTGCTCGGAAAGGACCCCTTAACATTCTTTCCAAGAGCACAACCTTTGCAAACGCCATCATGCTGAGTATGTATCTCTGGAAGGCCTGTTACCATCTTCCCTAGAGCGGGAAGGGCTCTATAATGTATATGAGCAAGTCTTCTATGCCATAGCTCGCTCGGGTTGATAGTATCATGTAACAGGGCCTGGACTGGTCGAACAGTCAATCTGTACAAACTGTTTTCTCGAACACCAATCACTCGGGCATAATCCATGTGTGAGTTCTTGTGCCATGCAATAACTTTTCCTTCTGAGAAAGTAACCTTGTAGTCTTTATCCTCTAAGGCAGAAATAGAGACAAGGTTCCTTTTCATCCCGGGTACATACAGTGCCTCACTCAACTAAAGTGGTATGTCAGAATCTAGTTGGAAGGTAGAAGATCCAACTCCTTTCACAGTATATCTGGCATTATCACCAAGTACAACATGTAGACGAGATTCTTTTTCTACAAGATCTGTTAGATGTTCTCTATATCCAGTCATGTGTCTGGAAGCACCACTGTCGATTAGCCAAACATCACTATCAGTAGGAACCATACCTGAGAGTGTTGAGATGAAGAAGAAAGCTTCATCTTTTATGTCTTCATCTCTATGAGGTGGTTCTGAATCAACATCGGCAGTGGAGGCATGTTGTCTTCCTTTCTTCCTGGTAGGACAATTTCTTGCAATGTGTCCATACTTGTCACATCTGAAACATTGAATCTTTGAATTGCCTTTTCTGTGTTCATAACCTGGAGCTGTTGAAGTCTTCTCGTGTTTGAATGCTTTGCTGAAGTTTCTTCTATTTCTTCTTCCTTTCTTTGTATGAGAAGCAAGAGCATGATCGTCATCATGATGTGAGTCTTGCACTCCTCTGGCTATAAGTTTGGTTTCCTCCTGAGTGCAGTTTGTCCATAGACGATCAAACTCCGGTAGATCTGCTCTTCCACTGATACTTTGAAGAAATGGTTCCCAATGTCTTGGTAGAGCATTGAGGGTAGTCATGACAAGTTCTCTGTTCGATATGGTTTCTCCAATGGGACTTAGCTGATCTCTGATCTCAGAAATCTTCATGAAGAAGGTAGCAACGATGTCATTCTTTGTCATTTTGATATGTTGAAGCTGGTTCTTCAATGTAAGAGCTCTGATTGTGTTGTTGCTTTCAAACATCTTCTTTAATGGACCATACATCTCATAAATTGTCTTCAGGGTAGAGATGCGAGGTAGAAGATGATCTCTTACAGAATAGATGATTATCTTCCTTGCTTTGATATCGTCTGCCTTCCAATCATCCTTCTCTTCATTGGTTCCTGATGCTGGTAAAGTCTTTTCTATCAATCTCATTAGGTCGCTCTCTTCTAGAGTGATGTGTAGTCTTGACTTCCAGGAGCTGAAGTTGCTTGATCCATCAAGCCTATCTTCCACCAAAGTTTTGCTCATCATGGTTTGCAGATTCTTCACAAACATTAACATCTAGGCTAGGAAACTTAACGGCTAGGCTAGGCTAGCAACACTAGGTTTTGTTGGACTTATGGCTACCAACAATAAGCCTTGGAAAGTCAAAAGAACCCCGGTGAGCTGCAAAAATCCTTTAATGAGCTGCAAAAACCCTAGAGGTCGAAATTCTGCAGAAACCCTAGAAACCCTAGGGGCTAAAAATAAAAAATTCTCGGAATTGNTAGGTCGCTCTCTTCTAGAGTGATGTGTAGTCTTGACTTCCAGGAGCTGAAGTTGCTTGATCCATCAAGCCTATCTTCCACCAAAGTTTTGCTCATCATGGTTTGCAGATTCTTCGCAAACACTAACGTCTAGGCTAGGAAACTTAACGGCTAGGCTAGGCTAGCAACACTAGGTTTTGTTGGACTTATGGCTGCCAACAATAAGCCTTGGAAAGTCAGAAGAACCCTGGTGAGCTGCAAAAATCCTTTAACGAGCTGCAAAAACCCTAGAGGCCAAAATTCTGCAGAAACCCTAGAAACCTTAGGGGCCAAAAATAAAAAATTCTCAGAATTGCAATCTAAGAGTTGCTAGAGTTGTGCTGAAGGAGGCTGTACACTCCTATGCAAAAATTAGCCCCAACGCTCAAGTGGAAGGTGCTGAAACTGGCAAAAGAAGAAGGGTTGTTTTTACAGTTGCAACAAGAAGGTGACGACTGGCTCTTTAATAGCTTGTGCAATGGTCTCTTCAGGAACTCTGCTCTGATACCATGTTTAATTTTAATGCTTAGCTCATGCACGTGTAGTTTATTTCAATTTAGCATGTACTTGAACCATAAACAATGCAACAATACCATACACAAGTGCTGCAATAACCAAGATCACAAGAAGAATAACCATGCACAAGAACACAAGAGTTTATCCTGGGAAAACCCTTCTCAATCAAGGGAAAAACTCACCAATCCTTTGCTATAATGCCAAGAGAAGATCCTCCACACACCAAACTCTAGAGCACATAAGAGGGTGCTACTATAACCTTGAAACTTGTGCCCAAGAGAGGTGCGCACTTCAGCCGTACAAGTGTTGCTGAAATGATGAGAAGACAAGTGAAGTGAGTGAGATCCACAATGGGGATCTCCTCCTATTTATACAAGACGTTACACAACAATAGGTGTGTCTATTGGCACAATAGGGCCGACCTGAATAACTCGAAAATATAATTAATCATTAACCAATATTAATTATCTTTTACATGGTGGAGCCGACCTGTACCCTTTACAATACAAATCAGGGTTATAGGTAAATCTTACTCTTAGACAATATAGCAAGGATCTCTCACGTCCACTAGTGCTCAACCACTAGGGACACGTCCAGCTGTGCTCAACCATAGGGACGTCCCTCTCAACAGATTAAGTCAACTGAGTCCACAGGAGTACCTTCTGGAGAACGATCTCAAGCTGGCTCAACTAAGTCCATAGGAGTACAAGGCAGGAGACCATCTCAAGCCAACTCAACTCAGTCCAGAGGAGTACAAGGTTGGATACCATCTCAAGTCATCTCAACTCAGTTCAGAGGAGTAGACAAGAGACCACACGTCATCACAACGCAGTCCAGAGTCTGACGCACACCCATCACATGGGCACACCGAACACATGTGCTCTCTCACACAGATCGTCTCAACTCAGTCCAGAGGAGAACGATTTGTAGAATGTCACAGACGCTGCAATCATCAACAATGCTACCATACCAACCTTTGGGGGTGAGCATAGAAGACTGTAAAGAGAAGCTCAACTAGCATACATCATAAATGATGAGAGCAACCCAACAAACTATCCCATATATGTTGTTGATACTGATTTGGGGTCTAGTATTCTTCATCTTACTGAGTCCCCTCAACCATATTTAGAGATCAAAAAACAATCATTAGCAAAATGTGAAATAATTAGACATGGTGTTTAGTTGTGGAAGATGTATTTTGATGGTGCATCTTCCAAGGATAGTGCTGGTGCTAGGGTAGTGTTCATTTCTCCTTCTTAGGTTGTCACAACTTTGTTCTTCAAGATTGAATTTGAAACAACAAATAATATTGCAGAATATGAAGCCTTAGTTTTGGGGCTTAGAGTTGCAAAGGACATGAAAATTGAGGGACTGACAGTATTTGGAGATGCAAAACTGATTGTGCATCAAGTCAGAAATATCTATCAAACAAAACATCCTGGACTGAAAGCTTATAGGAACGAGGTTTGGGACCTCATTGATAATTTCTTCTCATCCTTCAACATATCTTTTGTTCCCAAAGAGGCTAATACACTGGCTGATTCCTTAGTTGTTTCTGCCAGCAATTTTAAAATCCTCTACCTCCCAAACCTAAGTATAATGTTGAGGTAAAATACAGACCTACTATGCCTGATATTGTCAAGCATTGGAAGGTTTTTGAAGATGATAAAAAACTAAAGAGATTTTTGGAAACAGTGGATGAATTTTCTGCCCTGCATATTGACCAAGATTCAAATGATGATAAAAATCTGCATGCTGATAAATTTCTGAACAAAATTGCAGATCATAAAATTGTTCAATTGCCTAGCAGTCACATTCCTAAAGGACTGGTTCCTTAGGAAAGACTCTTTGATAATAATGATGTTGCTGTGAAGGTGAGTGGTTCTAAAGAAAATGCAGATCTGATAAACTGTAATTTAGGCACTGAAGAAGANGCATATCTCAGGCCATATCCAACTGTGCCTCGTAGATATCTCAACAGATGCTTTGCTGCTATCCAGTAAGTCTGTCTCGACTGACTCATAAACTGACTGAGTACGTTCACTGCATAACATATATTAGGTCTGGTGTTAACCAGATACATCAATGATCCAATCAACTGTATGTAAAGATGTGGATCAATCTCTCCTGAATCAGAAGAAGCCTCATTCATCTTCTTTAGATCCATCACCATCGATGTAGCTATGGATTTGCAGTTTGTCATCCCGAATTTCTTCAATATCTGCACTGTGTATTTTCTTGGACTCAGGAAAATCTCATTAGTCCTCTGCCATACTTCTAGTCCCAAGAAGTAGTGCATCATACCCAATTCCTTCATCTCGAATTCAGAAGCCAATGCACGCTTGCATTCATCGATAAGGCTTTCTGAACTGGTGAGGAATAAATCAACATACAGGACCAAAATCATGCACTCGTCACCAACAATGTGATAGTATAGGTTTGGATCAACAACACTCTTGCTGAAACCCAAACTCATCAAGTATCCATCAATCTTCTCGTACCAAGCACGAGGTGCTTGCTTTAGTCCATACAAGGCTTTCTTCAACCTGCACACATGAGACTCCTTCTCATGTATCACGAATCCATCTGGCTGTTAGATGTAAACTTCTTCCTCAATCTCACCATTGAGAAAGGCTGTCTTTACATCCATCTGATGTAGTATCCAACCCATGGATGCAACTAGGCAATATTCGTACAGATGGAAGTGTATCAGGCAACAAGAGCAAATGTCTCCTCATAATCTATTCCCTCCACCTGAGAGAATTCTCTAGCCACAAATCTCGCTTTGTACTTCTCAACACTTCCATCAACTGCATGTTTGATCTTATAGATCCACATGGAGGTCACCATAGACTTCCCTTCCGGTCTCAGAACAATATCCCACACATCATTCTTTATGATGGATTGATACTCTTCTGTCATGGCATCTTGCCAAACCTGCTGACCTGCTGCTTCTCCATGACAAGAAGGCTCAGTATCAATGATGTGGCTCATAGCTGAAACATAGCTCGAAAATCTCATGGTCTCTTGCTCTCTCAGAATGTACCACGAGGAGTTGCATGTCCCTCTGCCTCCTGCAGAGTCTGTCGAGCCCATGCAGGCCTTTTATGGCCTATTGCAATATCTCTGGGAACATCAGTTGGAGCTACGAGATCAACTGGATCAACTGGATCTGCTGGATGTGTAACAGTCTCCCTCTGAATTGTTGAAGGGGGAGAAGGTACTGTCTCGTTGTTAATCTCCATCTGAGATTCTTTGGATCTTCTAAAGGCTATCTCTTCCTCAAAAGTGACATCTTTGCTAACCTTGATCTATCTCTGTCCAGGGATGTAGATCCGGTATGCCTTCGAAGATTCACTGTACCCCACAAATGTACCCTTTCTACCTGAAGGGTCTAGCTTGGTTCTCTTCTCCTTGGGTACATGAATGTATATTGGACACCCAGATATCCTGAAGTGTCCAACCTCAGGCTTCACTCCGGTGAAAGCTTCTTCGAGAGTCATGTTCTTCAGAATCTGATGAGGACTCCTGTTCTGAACATACACAACTGTCATGGATGCTTCTGCCCACAGAATCATAGGTAAACTCCGATCATGTATCATCGCTTTGGTTGCCTCAATGATGGACCCGTTCTTCCTCTCTGCAACCCCATTCTGCTGAGGGTTATATGGAACGATGTACTCCCTCTTGATCACTGCCTCAATACAGAAATCACTGAAATCCTTGGAGGTGTACTCTCCTCCATTATCTGATCTCAACACCTTGATCCTCCTCCAGGTCAGGTTCTCAACCCGAGCTCTAAACTCTTGAAATCTTGCAAGGACTCCATCCTTTGTCTTCAAGAAGTAGATCCACATCTTCCGTAGAGGATCATCGATGAAGAGCACATAGTACAAATATCCGCTCAAGGAAGCAACAATCATAGGTCCACAAACATCTGAATGTATAAAGTCCAAGATCCCCTTGGATCTACTATCACTGCTCGGAAAGGACCCCTTAACATTCTTTCCAAGAGCACAACCTTTGCAAACGCCATCATGCTGAGTATGTATCTCTGGAAGGCCTGTTACCATCTTCCCTAGAGCGGGAAGGGCTCTATAATGTATATGAGCAAGTCTTCTATGCCATAGCTCGCTCGGGTTGATAGTATCATGTAACAGGGCCTGGACTGGTCGAACAGTCAATCTGTACAAACTGTTTTCTCGAACACCAATCACTCGGGCATAATCCATGTGTGAGTTCTTGTGCCATGCAATAACTTTTCCTTCTGAGAAAGTAACCTTGTACTCTTTATCCTCTAAGGCAGAAATAGAGACAAGGTTCCTTTTCATCCCGGGTACATACAGTGCCTCACTCAACTGAAGTGGTATGTCAGAATCTAGTTGAAAGGTAGTAGAAGATCCAACTCCTTTCACAGTATATCTGGCATTATCACCAAGTACAACATGTAGACGAGATTCTTTTTCTACAAGATCTGTTAGATGTTCTCTATATCCATTCATGTGTCTGGAAGCACCACTGTCGATTAGCCAAACATCACTATCAGGAGGAACCATACCTGAGAGTGCTGAGATGAAGAAGAAAGCTTCATCTTTTATGTCTTCATCTCTATGAGGTGGTTCTGAATCAACATCGACAGTGGAGGCATGTTGTCTTCCTTTCTTCATGGTAGGACAATTTCTCGCAATGTGTCCATACTTGTCACATCTGAAACATTGAATCTTTGAATTGCCTTTTCTGTGTTCATAACCTGGAGTTGTTGAAGTCTTCTTGTGTTTGAATGCTTTGCTGAAGTTTCTTCTATTTCTTCTTCCTTTCTTTGTATGAGAAGCAAGAGCATGATCGTCATCATGATGTGAGTCTTCACTCCTCTGGCTATAAGTCTGGTTTCCTCCTGAGTGCAGTCTGTCCATAGACGATCAAACTCCGGTAGATCTGCTCTTCCACTGATACTTTGAAGAAATGGTTCCCAATGTCTTGGTAGAGCATTGAGGGTATTCATGACAAGTTCTCTGTTCGATATGGTTTCTCCAATGGGACTTAGCTGATCTCTGATCTCAGAAATCTTCATGAAGAAGGTAGCAACGATGTCATTATTTGTCATTTTGATATGTTGAAGCTGGTTCTTCAATGTAAGAGCTCTGATTGTGTTGTTGCTTTCAAACATCTTCTTTAATGCACCATTCATCTCATAAGTTGTCTTCAGGGTAGAGATGCGAGGTAGAAGATGATCTCTTACAGAATAGATGATTATCTTCCTTGCTTTGATATCGTCTGCCTTCCAATCATCCTTCTCTTCATCGGTTCCTGATGCTGGTAAAGTCTTTTCTATCAATCTCATTAGGTCGCTCTCTTCTAGAGTGATGTGTAGTCTTGACTTCCAGGAGCTGAAGTTGCTTGATCCATCAAGCCTATCTTCCACCAAAGTTTTGCTCATCATGGTTTGCAGATTCTTCGCAAACACTAACGTCTAGGCTAGGAAACTTAACGGCTAGGCTAGGCTAGCAACACTAGGTTTTGTTGGACTTATGGCTGCCAACAATAAGCCTTGGAAAGTCAGAAGAACCCTGGTGAGCTGCAAAAATCCTTTAACGAGCTGCAAAAACCCTAGAGGCCAAAATTCTGCAGAAACCCTAGAAACCTTAGGGGCCAAAAATAAAAAATTCTCAGAATTGCAATCTAAGAGTTGCTAGAGTTGTGCTGAAGGAGGCTGTACACTCCTATGCAAAAATTAGCCCCAACGCTCAAGTGGAAGGTGCTGAAACTGGCAAAAGAAGAAGGGTTGTTTTTACAGTTGCAACAAGAAGGTGACGACTGGCTCTTTAATAGCTTGTGCAATGGTCTCTTCAGGAACTCTGCTCTGATACCATGTTTAATTTTAATGCTTAGCTCATGCACGTGTAGTTTATTTCAATTTAGCATGTACTTGAACCATAAACAATGCAACAATACCATACACAAGTGCTGCAATAACCAAGATCACAAGAAGAATAACCATGCACAAGAACACAAGAGTTTATCCTGGGAAAACCCTTCTCAATCAAGGGAAAAACTCACCAATCCTTTGCTATAATGCCAAGAGAAGATCCTCCACACACCAAACTCTAGAGCACATAAGAGGGTGCTACTATAACCTTGAAACTTGTGCCCAAGAGAGGTGCACACTTCAGCCGTACAAGTGTTGTTGAAATGATGAGAAGACAAGTGAAGTGAGTGAGATCCACAATGGGGATCTCCTCCTATTTATACAAGACGTTACACAACAATAGGTGTATCTATTGGCACAATAGGGTCGACCTGAATAACTCGAAAATATAATTAATCATTAACCAATATTAATTATCTTTTACATGGTGGAGCCGACCTGTACCCTTTACAATACAAATCAGGGTTACAGGTAAATCTTACTCTTAGACAATATAGCAAGGATCTCTCACGTCCACTAGTGCTCAACCACTAGGGACACGTCCACCTGTGCTCAGCCACAGGGACGTCCCTCTCAACAGATTAAGTCAACTGAGTCCACAGGAGTACCTTCTGGAGAACGATCTCAAGCTGACTCAACTAAGTCCATAGGAGTACAAGGCAGGAGACCATCTCAAGCCAACTCAACTCAGTCCAGAGGAGTACAAGGTTGGAGACCATCTCAAGTCATCTCAACTCAGTTCAGAGGAGTAGACAAGAGACCACACGTCATCACAACGCAGTCCAGAGTCTGACACACACCCATCACATGGGCACACCGAACACATGGGCTCTCTCACACAGATCGTCTCAACTAAGTCCAGAGGAGAACGATTTGTAGAATGTCACAGACGTTGCAATCATCAGCAATGCTACCATACCAACCTTTGGGAGTGAGCATAGAAGACTGTATAGAGAAGCTCAACTAGCATACATCATAAATGATGAGAGCAACCCAACAAACTATCCCATCTATGTTGTCGATACTGATTTGGGGTCTAGTATTCTTCATCTTACTGAGTCCCCTCAACCATATTTAGAGATCAAAAAACAATCATTAGCAAAATGTGAAATGATTAGACATGGTGTTTAGTTGTGGAAGATGTATTTTGATGGTGCATCTTCCAAGGATAGTGCTGGTGCTAGGGTAGTGTTCATTTCTCCTTCTTAGGTTGTCACAACTTTGTCCTTCAAGATTGAATTTGAAACAACAAATAATATTGCAGAATATGAAGCCTTAGTTTTGGGGCTTAGAGTTGCAAAGGACATGAAAATTGAGGGACTGACAGTATTTGGATATGCAAAACTGATTGTGCATCAAGTCAGAAATATCTATCAAACAAAACATCCTTGACTGAAAGCTTATAGGAATGAGGTTTGGGACCTCATTGATAATTTCTTCTCATCCTTCAACATATCTTTTGTTCCCAAAGAGGCTAATACACTGGCTGATTCCTTAGTTGTTTCTGCCAGCAATTTTAAAATCCCCTACCTCCCAAACCTAAGTATAATGTTGAGGTAAAATACAGGCCTACTATGCCTGATATTGTCAAGCATTGGAAGGTTTTTGAAGATGATAAAGAACTAAAGAGATTTTTGGAAACAGTGGATGAATTTTCTGCCCTGCATATTGACCAAGATTCAAATGATGATAAAAATCTGCATGCTGATAAATTTCTGAACAAAATTGCAGATCATAAAATTGTTCAATTGCCTAGCAGTCACATTCCTAAAGGACTGGTTCCTTAGGAAAGACTCTTTGATAATAATGATGTTGCTGTGAAGGTGAGTGGTTCTAAAGAAAATGCAGATCTGATAAACTGTAATTTAGGCACTGAAGAAGACCCGAAATATGTTAAACTGTCCTGTTATCGCTCAGTTTGTAGGAAAGGTTTAAGTAGCTTGGAGTCAAGGCTCAAACTGGCGTAACAGGAGCTTCCCCACCCACTGTCACCTCGATGGGGAGCTCTTTTTATTCTGGGTGGCTAATCCCAAGGGAGATGTCCCTAGCAATCTGGGGCTCTGAAGGAAAAGGATCTAGTGTTCAGGGCTTCAAAGGTTCAAGCAAGCTTTCCCTTCACAGATTTTTGCCAAGTGGATAGTCAAAGAGAAGGTATTCCACTGAATGACACCTGTTTGCGAGACAAGACAAATAGAACTAGAACGTGCTATAGTGGTTAGTACTTCAAAGTATTAATAACTATCTTTAACACATATGAGCAATAATACATGTAATTATTGACGAAGTCAATGATTGCAAATAAAGACAGAAGGCTTATAATACTTCTTCAATAAATACAAAAGATACTTGCATTCAATGTGTGAAATCAAATCCTTGTATTATCACAATGCAATAAATGTCATAAATCTGCTCATATATATATAATGTTGCTGCGTTACTATTGCAGATTTAGGGTGACGTCAGCCCTAGTATTAGGTCAATTTTTTGAAGACAATGAGAGGAACGTTTTGTCAAACAAGCTTACGAAAATAATCAACAACTCAAAGCCTAT
>JZKD02S1888225.1:25739-36083 GCA_000966675.3 Picea glauca | reverse complement strand
AAACCAAGACTCCCATGCCCCAGGCATGGTTACCCTGGTTACAAACCAGGGGCCCTAGACATATCTAGGGTCTTCATCAATATTGGTCCCAGACCACATACCCCAGGAGTGCACTGGCGGCCCTAGATCTTGTCTAGGGTCTTAGCCATCCTCCAGGAGAATGGCTCTCGCTGCTGCATGTAAATTTAACAAAGAAGTAGGAACAACACTCTTCCAGAATTGTGACCAATCATTCCTCTATGGTATCCTGTCCGGAACAAGAAACAAGAACAACAATATATCCATGGAATTTACAAGATAACTTGGAAGCAAGACACGAAATATCTCCTAGAGGAGATGTTAGTTCATCTTGCAAACAAGTACAATAAACATTTATATCAATAGTACTCACATGCTACCAAGTATTCATTGTATCTAGTAGTAATAAAACTTTTCAAAGATTGCTATCACAACTATAGTGTTTACTTGTAATGTAGCAATTATCAAACTTGATATGTGCAAATTGGAAACTTATCAATTTAATCAATCAAACCTGGAACCTAGAGTTTTATCTCCAAGAATGAGTATTGTTGCTTTTCTTCCAAGTCTTCTTCATTCAAGATGACAAGTATTCTCTCCAACCTGTCCCCTGTACTAAGACAATATGCTTTCTTGACAGAAATCTGAGTTAGAGAATATAATGCAAATAAACTCTTAAATCTCAACCTTAATCAATCTAATACTTTGACTACGGTCAACTTTGACCAGAAATAATCATAACTTTAATAGATCAAAATGCAACCTAGATGTTCATAAGATCACAATAATGCCATAACAACTAGAGGCATATCAAAACAATCAAATCTGGAGTGCGTTGTTCCTCGGAATGTGTTGGATCTGAGATCCTTTTGATCTACGATTGTTGTTTGGACAAAAGATCCTTTTCTCCTGCAAACACCCTCAAGACAATGATACAATTTAAACATATACTAGTACATATCTTTGGCAGGAGTGGCAAAGAACAACAAGCAACGACAAATCTCAAAACTTAAAAGTGCTCCAACTTGCACTCTGAAGGTAGCTGGAGATGCGCTAGGGTAAGGCACACTAGGACAACCAAAAATTAGGCCCAATGTTTCACAGAAACTTCACTGGTCTAGAGGAACTGCAACTGGTACTGCAACTGGTGCTGCAATTGGCACTGCAACTACCACTGGTACTGGAGACCTAGGGTTTTATGAGGAAACCCTAATTTTTAATGTCAGAATTTTGGATATCTGATTCGAGGGAAAAATATGCCCTACTTAGGTGACCTTCTTGATGGGTTCAGTAAATGCTCAACGAGCTTGACAATAGGGGAAACTGAGGATCTTCCTTCCAACAGTTAGACTCTTACAAAGGAAAGTAGCTCTGATACCATGTTAAAATTTTGGTATGCTCGTTTAACCATAGACAATGTCACATCATTGTCACCCAACCATAGGCATTCACTATGCCACCCCTGAGCACACTAACCTTTTCTTAGATAAAATGATTTTCGACAAGTCCACACTAGAACCAACAGATAAACCCTAACCAAAAACACCACTGCTGTAGCAACAACACAATACCAAGAGAACCTACCTCTACTAATAGAAGTGTACCTTTACCAAGAGAAGTACGCAAGAGAGATACCAGAAACACTGAGATTACAACACCGTAACTGTTGCATCACCCTCTCCAGATTTGCGCTTCCTTCTGCTGCAAGTGCAACTACTGCTCCTCAGACTTGTGCCCTCCTTCCGCTGAGTGAGAGTGTGTACAAATGAGGAGCGCCTAGCCTCTATTTATACTAGTCTGTCGAGGTTTCTTTTTATGTGGGGCCCACCTCACTTTCTGGAGCCTTTTAATACTTTATTATTATTCTCTTTGGGCCGACTTCTCTTCTATGGTTTTCAAACATCTGTTTTATGGTTCTCTTACTTCTAGAATATTCTATTCTAAGTACAAAGGTTACACTTGGAGGTTAATACCTCCCGAACTACCATAACATCAACAAATACAAGATCTTAACCGTTGTTGTTCCAAATGGTTTCTCTTCTTTTTGTGAATCCGATCAAAGACAAACCGGTTGCGCTCACACTTGGAAGTGTTGCAAGTTTGACTTGGGACTTGAATTGCAAACTTTTCAACTGAGGAAATCGGCCACCAAATGACTCCCACCAATGTGCTGCAAAGACAAAGTTAGTTAATTCAACAAATTAGATTGGATTGGGCTAAAAATTCAAGTATTTAAAGAACCAAACTAAAAAAAATTCGATATTGCTTACTTGGTTGGTCCACATCTCTTGTAATCTTTGCTAGGTTTTTGCTAAAGGTACTTGTGGCTCTACTGAAAGCACTAATCTGACAGTGTATTTGTAGTTGGTGAGTCACATTGGGGACCATGCACTCTAGGCACTCATACAATCCATCTTTGACTTCCCTAGTTTGACCTTCACCAAACTCAACTCTGTAATGATACCTTGGGTAAGGGGTTTAACAAATATCTAGTTGCATGTATATGGCGATGGAGTTGATTGTTCCATTTGTTATCAATAATCTCACAGATAGGCCCATATTTAGCTACACTGTACATGTATGCTGCTTTTATCTGCTTCTTTTCTTGATCCATAGCCTCATAAATGTAACCATGGCCAATTTTTCCCCATCCACCAATTGCAACACCTCAACAAGGGGATCGAGAATTTTCACAACCTCTGCTACTGTTTTTCATAATAAGTTCTCAAAAAATTTCTTTTTGGTGTCTTTCCCATCTTGTTTGTGGTTCCACTAAGATCCATTCCATTCATCACTTGAAAACATCTTTTTCAAGTTCTATGCTTTGGAAAGGAGAGATTGTAACATGAGGAAGTTCGTTGCAAATCTCATGATGGTAGGCCTAACAGGATCCATGTCGGCGGTGTTTTTCCTCGTTAGATTCAATACCCATGAGTGGTTATAGATGTATTTTGTAGTGCTCTTGGCATGATCTGCAATGTTCTTGATCCAATCCTATTTGCCTATATCCTCAAGTATAAGGTCTATGCAATGTTCAACACTTGGGGTCTAGAATATGGTTTTGTATTTACTCTCTAACATCTTACCAACAGGGATATAGTTAGAGGCATTATCTGTGGATCTAAACAACATTTGCCACGCCCACCAACATAAAACTTCATCGAAAAGTTGAAATAACAAGTTTGCATCTTTCACCTTATCAACATCTACTGATTGCAAAAACATGGTTCCTTGTGGGCATGAGACAATTAAATTTATAATGGTACGGTTCTTTCTATCAATCCATCCATTTGACATGATGGTACATCCCATTTTGGTTCATGACTCTTTAAAACCCGTCAAGTATTCCTCAATGGATCCAATTTCTTTCTTAGGTCATGCATATTAGGGCCTTTGAAGCCCTTATTGGCAACAAGAATGAAATCTCACATAGGTTGGTGATAAGGTGAGCAGTCAACATTGAAGGGGATATCTGCATCATATCACCATCTAGCTATGTATTCAAAAGTAGATTCTTTGTATTGCTTCTTCCAATGGTTATCTAAGGTGGGTTGAGTCTTATTCGACTGAGAGGCACTGGTAGGGTTGGAGGAAGATGTAAAAAAAATTTGAATGTTCTTCTTTTTAGGATGGTTTTTACGAGTGGAAGGAATATAACAAAAGGGGTCCCTAACATTGGTAGAGGGGTTAGAGCAAGAAGCTTCAACACTAGGATTTGTTTGGGATCTCATCATCATGGCAAGTTGCCTCTTTCTCCTATTTCAGCCTCCATCTCTTCATGCCTAGTGTTGTTGTCTTCAAATTTCTCAAACATGTTTTTTGCATTTCCAATCTAATGGGGCCAATGTCTGGAGCATCACATGGGGTAGCTTGGCCCCTTATACCAGCCAGGTGTTGTTTCAATCTATGAATGTCCCTCCGCTTTTATGTTTTTCTTGCAATATTTGCAATACATCTCATTGTCAACAACATGAGCGTAGATTCATGCAATGTCTTTGACTCGAGGGACCATGAAAATGCAAACAAGTCTGCAAATGTCAATATGCAAACCTTATCTTAATTTTTTTGCAACAAAAGAATAGATTTCAGATTTGCAATTTTATGAGAGAGAAAAACAGGGGCAGATTTAACATACCTTGGAATGACATCAATGGGCACAAGAATCCTGTCAACAACTCCTCTAAGCTTGTAGATGGGTTGTAGCATCCTAATTTAGATGCCAAACCCACTACAAACAACTGACGATGATTACCAAACAAGCTCTAAGTTCACTCTAAATCACATCTCTTCAATGCTGCTCCACAAACTCCAAATGCTCACAAATGCTCAACGAGAGAGGTGTGAAGCAAATATGGGGGAGGGGTCTCTATATAATGTCATTTTAGGGTTTAGGGGGTGGGAATGTCTAGTCTAGGTTTTAATTTGATTAAAATTCACTTTTTTTCCTCAAAATGCGCTGCTACCTATAGGAGACTCAGTCATTATGGACTCGGCCGAGTCAGTCAGTTCAGCATTGAACTGGTCCCCAAGTTGGTTTGAAGGTTGACATGGCAACAAACCAGTCAAATCGGCTGACTCCAAGTTCGAGTTGACTGAGTTTTAAAATATTGAAAGAAACCCCATGTCTTATTCCTATTAATTTCTGGAGACTTTAGAAACCTTGGGGGTTTAGGATTTTCAGGTTTCCATGTCCCACCTTTAAGCAAATCTAATTTTGTGACACACCTGCTCAGATGGAATCTCGCTTTCTTGGAATATCATACTATTTCACGTGAGCTAGAGCCCCAGAATTACAAAGCTTGGAAAAGCCTTATGTGCTGCCACCGTCTTATCATTGTACCACTTTTCAAAACAGTCTGAGAGAGATTCCCCTTTCCATTCATTTTTCCCATTTGACAATTTTAATGCTTCTGTCCAGACTTCCCTGGCATATGGACAATGGACAAAGAGATGGTCCACAGTTTCGTCATTGTTTTTGCAGAAAATGCATGTTGCACAACCATGCCAATTTCTCTTTTTCCCATTATACTGTGTTAGAATTTTGTTTGACAGAACTAACCACAAGAAAATTCTAGTACTGAGAGGACAATTTAATTTCAATTTTTTCCCACCACCATTTCTTCTCCCCTTCATCATCTTCCTCCATCCTAAGCTGCATAATGTATTTTAGATGTGTATGTCCTCAATCCCTTGTTCTTTGACCATTTCAACTCATCATCTTGATCATTGAACTTGATGGCACTGTGTTTTAAATTGAGAATGAATTGATTCCATTCTTCAACGAATTCACCCTGCAAATCTAAATAAATAACATTTTTCCATTCTTTAACCCATAGAGAATTTTCCTCTAAAACCATAGTATCTGCTATATTTACAATACCCTGTCTATGCATAATATTAATTAATGGTGGTGAATGTCTATAATTTCCTAAATATCCAACCCAAGGATCTTCACCAATTGTTACCTTATTTCCTCTGCCTACTTTCCAGGCCAGCCAATTTACAACCAATGGGAATGCCTTCACCAGTGCGTTTCATATTACCGAACTACCTTATATTATTTCCGTTCAGTCCTTATCCAATAGAGGGCAACTCCTAAATATCTTTCGTTCATCACTTTGCCCGAAAGGTCCTCATTGTGTATTATCCTCCATACACTCATATAGCTGCTAGTGCTTGCCTGAAAATATGGATATTTTTAAGGCACCAACCACCTGTCTCTTTTTGTACTACTATTTTGCTCCATTTCACCAATGGAATACCTTCCTTTTCCTGCTTGCAATTGATGATGCCATCATTATCAAGGAGAAGTGTGCAATTATGGAGAAACAATTGTGTAAAAATGTGTAAATAACACCTACTTCTATAATATTTATAGTGGCCAATTATAGTTGTTTGAGGTTGGGCCAATATTCTCAAGTAGACCACCACATGTAACATTTATTATATTGTATTAAGGTTAGCCTATTCCAATATTCTCTCGGGTCATACCGTTGTGCTAAGTTGACCCACTTTTTTGATGTAAATATCCTTTCTTTTATGTGGATGTAGGTTGCACTGTAGCCCCACTAAAGTTGTATAATGCTATCTTTGTTCTTATATTAGTTCTCCTAATTCAGGGCCACACAAAATTTAGGAATTCAAGGTACACACATTTACTCACAATGGTGGAGAGAGAAAATAAAAATGTTTTATTAATGATGCTGCAACAGTACATCTTTCACACAACATAGATCACCATAGGTGATATATTTATAGCACCCTAGTTAGTTAGGTGGTTTAACCACCTAACTTCAAACTACAACATCTAACATTACTTTGGTCAGATATTTAACACATAAAGTGACATGAATATAATGACTCCTAACAACACTTTATTCATTGTTACCCACTCCAATACCTCGTGTAACATGAAATAACACTATTTATTTCAACCCCTCTTAATACAAAAGTCAAAGATCAAATTTTTGTTGACAAGATTATTTGGAAAAGATGTTTACAAAAACTTGACAATGACATTTAAAATCTTGATTTCTAGTTGCTCTTCTCCTCCAATAAGTTTGAATCTCCCACAAGTGCTCCATTAGGTTGCTGTGACCCTGGTAAAGGGAGAATTTTGCCGATGTGACTAACTTCTCCAAGTCGTACATGTTGAGCAAACTTTCTACAGTTCCCCATTGCTTAGAGACCCACCTATTCAAAACAAGAAATTGTTGTTGGTTTTGTCACTATCAGTGCCATCTTCAACCTCCATGTTAGTAGTATTATCAATAACATGACATTTCCGCTCCCTTTTCCAGGTTTTTCTTCCCTTGGATAAAAAAAACTATGGGGGTAAATTGGAGATGTTTCTTGTATGCCTTTTGAAACAAATTTATTTGCTTAAGGTTTAGGACCAATATATGCAATATGCATTATTAAGTTTTTCTTGTTGCTTCTTGGGGATGTAAGAAATTTTGTTTGCTTTCATACACATCAAATATTATGTTTGATTTTATCTTTTCAAGCCTTTGATTTTTGTGATGAAAACTAATACTAGTGTCTAGTATATACACCAAAATCACACCAAACAACATGAAATAGAAATCGATTTTCATGGTTTCTATTTAGTTTACAGTTGCACTCCCTCATTTCATGCCCTAACAAAATTGTGACCTCTCTCTTAGAAACATGTGTCTCAATCTATGTTATTTCCCTTGGGTAGTCAATTGCATCTCTGTGGCAAACCTGCATCGGTTTTCTCCTCTTCCTCACATTTTTGGTACCCCAGTGAGGGCTTTTGCTTGCTCTTGATTTGTTTGGTGTAACTTTGTGCATTGTTGTTACTTTACAAGTTTTGCAAAACATTATTGAAAAATAAACGTTGCTGCCAATCTGCAGGTGATTCCACATTGGATTTCAAAAGCTCACAAAACTTGATTGTTTAGAATCTGAACACTGAACAACATCCGAGTTTGGCTTCAAAGTTGTTGTTTGGGGGATCATTTTCAAAATTGTTGTTGGCCTTTAACAATTATAAGGCCTTTTGGCAATATTCTAGAATGCATTGCATTGCTTGTCTTTGGATTCAAACTTGCTCTCCTTTAGAAGAATTTCCTTTCTAGCCTTTGAAAGAAATTAATTTACAGACCCTATCCTACAAATTCTCCATCACGTCATAGTTTGCTGTTGACACGTGTAGGATTCGGTTTTGGGGCTTCCATCAACGTCTTGTCTATGTTCACTGGGTTGTGACATTGTGTATTATGTTCGTTTTGCATTGTTTCTACCTAGATGTTGTCGTCTTTGAGTTTTCTCCATCTACCTCCTTGACATTTGTTGATATTTTCCTCCAAGTTTCTATGTTTTTTTCCATGGATTGCATTTTCTCCACAATATTCTTTTTCCAAAACATGCATGGGTAAAAATTTGGTGCTATTCAAGTTGTAAGAAATAATAGACAAAGTTACCTTGGAAGTTGTCTTCTAACTAACACAAATAGTTATAATTGACTAAAATGGTAATGATTTTTTAAATAGGTTTTTCACATAATTCTATTTTTTGCTTCTCTTGCTTCTTAACCACTTTTTGCTTAGTAGTTTTTTGCCCCCACTTGTTCAGTGGAATTCTGTGTAATTACTATTGATATTATGGTAGCTGTGGGAGGTATTAGCCTCCACATGTAAACTTTGACGAGACTAGAATATTTCGGGAAGCAAGCGAAACCCTAAAACTTTGGATAATAACCCTAGAAGACAAGTCGACATAATAGAATAAATTAATATTGATTTATTAACCCCAGAAAGATAAGTTGGCCCAATTAGTTAAGATGGAGCAGTATGAATAAAGGGAGCTAGATCTCATTTGTCATTCACCCACTCATGACTGTATAAGGACAAGAATTGCGCATGAGTGAAAGAGAACTGCAACTGTTGCAGTAGTGACTTTGTCTTGGGTTATTGGTTTGGACTTTCTTCTTGGTCTTTGGTTATCCTTTCTTGGTGCGCTAGCCTTGGTTGGCTATTGGTTTGCTACCAGAATTATTCTTTCTGTCAAGGTTAAGGTGCTCGGGGGTGGCCTTTGTGCCTATGGTTGGGTGACAATATTGCTATATTGTATATGGTGAAACGGACACACCCATTTTTTGTGAATTTTCTTCAAACCTAGTTCACTAAATCAATTAATTTTTCTGTTCATTGATTCTGCCAGGTTTTCTTCGCAAATAAATAATACACGGTAGGAAATAATAACCAGGAACTTAATAGTAAAAGATAACAACAATCACATCACATGTACACAAGTAATTTTTGGACAATTCGTCTCTAGAAAAACCTCGGAGGGAAAACCAGTGCAACAGATTTGGATTTTATTATTATTGAGCAGGAAAATATAGAGATCTCTTACAATAAAATCAACCCAGCTAAATAGAAAACCTCCTCAACAAATCTATGGCCCCCTTCTGCAAATCCTCCTGATCAGATCTGTAGGAAAAGACTTCTGCAATGCTGAAGATGTGTGGCAATCTCAGTGTAGAAGCCTCCTCTTTCTCCCTGCAAAATCTCTCTCCAAACCCTCAAGCAATTCTCCTCTTTCTCTCTTTAGAAAATTGCCTCTCTCTTGTGCATAATGCATCCCTTTCCAAGTTGATCTCCTTTTTACTCAATGAGCAAGTGAGAAACCCTATCTCCAAAAGGATGGAGGGCCAAGATTGATCCTCATACACCTTATGAGATCAATGTTCAAGATTAAAAGAACACAACTTAAATTATTTTTCACTTTAACTTTATAAAAAATACTCATTAAGTCAACATTAAAATATAACCCATTTAGTGTACTTTTTCCTAAGTACAATTTTAAGAAAAAGATTAACTCATCAACTTGGATACGTTTCATTGTCCTCCTCCATGCTAGGATTCCATGCATGGTGAAGATCTTCCTTGCTATCCAATCTCAACACTCCCTCTTAGCGAGGAAGGGATTCTGTCTCAACCCCATCTGATCTCTGAACTTTTCAAACTTCTGTCTATTCAGTGCTTTGGTGAAAATATATACCATCTGCTCATTAGTCTGTATGTAATCAAGCCTCATGGCTCCTCTTTGTACACAATCCCGGATGAAATGATACCTGATATCGATGTGCTTGTTACGATCATGAAATACCAGATTCTCAAAGAGCTTGATGCAACTCTGATTGTCACAGTGAATCACAGTAGCTTCTAGCTCCTGTCTAAATTATCCCAAGAGTAGCTTCCTAAGCCACATTGCCTCACATGATGCCAAGCTAGCAACCATGTACTCTGCCTCAACAAAGCTTAATGCCATTGATTTCTGCTTCCTACTGAACCAGGAAATGATGCCCGATCCAATGCTGAAACAACCCGAATTATTCTTTTTGTCCTCTGCACATCCTGCCCAATCAACATCTGTAAAGCTTGCCAATCTCACTCCACCACTACGCTCATATAACAACCCATACTCCACTGTACCACTGAAGTAGCGAAGCACATGCTTCATAACTATCCAATGTACTCTCCGAGGGTCCACCATGAACTGACTCAAAGAGTTTACTGCAAAGATGATATCTGGTTGAGTATTGACCAGATACATGAGCGATCCAATTAATCGACGATACACAGTGGGGTCTATTGTCTTTGAATCTGATGCATCAATCTTCCTCCAATTTGTGACTAGAGGCGTGGACATGGGCCTACAATCTGTCATCTTGAACCTACGCAAGATCTCCACTGTATACTTCCACTGTCCCAAGAAGAAGCACCCATCCTGCTGCCAGACCTCCAAACCAAGGAAGTAATGCATTAACCCAAGCTCTTTCATCTCAAACTTAGT
>JZKD02S1888225.1:0-21623 GCA_000966675.3 Picea glauca | reverse complement strand
CTAGGGTTATTAGCCAACTCATTAGGGTTTTCTCTTGCTTTCCGGAGTCTTCTATTCTCGTCAGGTTCACACGTGGAGGTAAATACCTCCCGCAGCTACCATAATATTAACACTTGGTACTTCTCAGTCTTTCCCTAAGCACTATCACCCTGTTTTCATTTTACTCTAGTAAAGGTCATTCAAGGCAGCCCACATCTCCTTAGCGGACTTTTTCCCTGTGAGGTGAGGGATTATGTGATCCTTTACCCCATCAAGAAGTATGCTTTTGGATTTAGCCTCACCCTTCTTCCAGGTCACCAATGCAACTGCATTTGTGGGAGCTGCAACTTTATCATCAACATGGTCAAGGACATCATTGACATCCAAAACCATAATGATCCTTTCCTTCCAAGTGAAAGTTTTGAGCACCCTGAAGCTTATCCTCCATTCTCCAGGTCATGGCCATTTCCGAAAATGATTTTGTGCTGCAATATACCCTTCTGTTTTACAGATCTGAACTCCACTAATGCAGATCTATGTTTCCTTTGCAGATTTACACTTCTATGTTGCAGATCTGAACTTTTGTGCTGCAGATCTGAAATTCCGTGTTGCAGATCTGAACTTATCTGCTGTAGATCTGAACTTTTGTGTTGCAGATATGAACTTCTGTGTTGTAGATCTGAATGTAATTCTGCTTCTTCAACAGTCCTGCTCCGATACCATGTGAATTTTCTTCAAACTCAGTTAACTAAATCAATTAATTTTTCTGTTAACTGATTTTGCCAGGTTTTCTTCACAAACAAATAATAACCAGACACTTAACAATAAAAGATAACAACAATCATATCACATGTACACAAGTAATTTTAGGACAATTCGTCCCTGGGAAAACCCGGGAGGGAAAACTAGTGCAACAGATTTGGATTTTATTATTATTGAGTAGGAAAATATAGAGATCTCTTACAATAAAATCAGCCCAGCCAAATACAAAACCTCCTCAACAAATGTATGCCCTCCTTCTGCAAATCCTCTTGATCAGATTTGTAGGAAAAGACCTCTGCAATGCTGAAGATGTGTGCCAATCTCAGTGTAGAAGCCTCCTTTGTTTTCCTGCAAACTCTTTCTCCAAACCCTCAAGCAATTCTCCTCTTTCTTTCTTCAGAAAATTGCCTCTCTCTTGTGCATAATGCACCCGTCTCCAAGTTGATCTTCTTTTTACTCAATGAGCAAGTGAGAAACCCTATCAACCAAAAGGATGGAGGGCCAAGATTGATGCTCATACACCTTATGAGACCAATGGTCAAGATTAAAAGACCACAACTTAAATTATTTTTCACTTTAACTTTATAAAAAGTAYTCATTAAGTCAACATTAAAATATAACCCATTYAATGTACTTTTTCCTAAGTACAATTTTAAGAAAAAGATTAACCCATCAACTTGGATAAGTTTCATTGTCCTTCTCCATGCTAGGATGCCATTCATGGTGAATACCTTCCTTGCTATCCAATCTCAACATTGTATGGGTCTAGTCATCAAGGGAGCTGTTGCTCATTGAGTGCTTGTTAGAGCTACCAATAGTTTGTTCATTAGGTGTACCATTATTAGATCATGTGACAATCCCATTCGTTGGTTTCTTCTCGATTTTTATTTTAGGTCATTTTTTTCTCGAATTACATGGATGTAGACTTTGATGATGGAGACTTCCTTAATTTTGTCATTGCGTTAAAAATTTAATTAAATTTTATCCATGTTTCATGTTCCTAAGTTTTGACTTAGGAAAACTTAGGAAAACATTTTAATGAAAATATTTTTTAATATAAGTAATATAATAACATTTATCTATCTTTCTGTGTTCTATGTACCTCTATATTGTTGTTTTTGCCTTTGATTTGCCCAAATTCCCAAATGCCCTAGAATTGAAATTTCTCAAGTGACACAACCCCTTTGGCTTTAGATCTTCTAGGACATCAACCTTTGTCTCTAATACCATGTATAAGGTATTACACCAATATATACACATGATATGTTGGATAATAACAAATGCCATATGTTATTGATAATGCTACAACAATACACCTAAGTGTTAGCTCGAGGTAGGCTACCCAAGTACACCAAATACTTGTACGACACTCTCACATATCTCACCATACTTTATGTCATATATAGTACCCTAAGATGGTTAAGTTGGCCTAACCACCTAACCTTACTACTAATTATTATCATTGGCTTAAATATCATGATATATTGCCAACATGTTACAAGGTCACTTTAATACCTACTATATGAACATTGTCATTGTAGTTGCTTGTTTGCTCCTCTAGTAATGTCAGGGTCTTTGACATAAGGGACCTACCCCAAATATTAAATATGCAAAAATTAGGAAAAATTCAAAATATAAGATGAAGAGTTCTTATAATGCATAATTAAGCTCAAATTTCTACAATTAAAATAACATCCATGATCCAATTGGCAGTGACACAATTTGGAAATTGGTATTCAAAATAGGAGAATCGTTGTATTTGTTATTATAAAATTAATAATGTCCAAATCAAAATGGAATTCAATGATATTGATATATTTACATCCATCATCATTTAAATAGTAAAAGAGTCACAACAGTGATAAGAAAAATAACAAGGAAATAGATGGAACAAGGTACAAGACAATCATGCTTAATGAACCTTTGCTTGGGTCCTATGCGTCTATATTTTATGGTAAAGAATCAATATCACATATGGGAACGTCTCTATTAGTAGCACAGTCAATGGCATCTTGAAAAATGCTCAATGATTGTTGAGTTTTGGTGTACTTCGTGAAGTGGTTCCCTTGTGGTTTTGAGCCTCCAACCAGAAGAGGGAGATGTTGGTACCCTTGTACCTTGTACTTTATGTCTAATTTCACTTTGACTTAGGAGATTTAAGTCAAAAGTGAAATTTGGTCATTTTAGCCAAAAGTGACTATTAATTCACTTTGTGGGTGAATTAGGAGACATAAAGTGAACTTAGGGAACTTAACCCAGAGTGGGTTTTGAGTTGAGATTATTGTGGGATGATCTCAACCATTGATTAGGGATGGCTAGGATCAATTGTGGGATGATCTCAACCATTGATTAGGGATGGCTTGGGATGATCCTAGCCATCCCCATTTAGGTTTCCTTATGGATTTCTCAAGGAGGGCGCAAGGGGCCTTTGGAGGCTCATTCATTCATTTACTCACTTGGAGAGCTTCAGAGGGAGCATGAGGATGAGGTTGGAGGCATTGGAAGAGGGCAACTTGGGCGCTTCTATTCATGGAGGAGCTTTGGGAGCTTGGGACCCTATTATTTAGTGGTGATCATACTTGTTTGGAGGAGGGCGCACACCTAGCAGGGAGGAGCTACACTTGGAGGATTGCAGATCTGTTTGTCTTAGTGGAGAGGTAGCACACAAGAGACATTTGTGTGGAAGGGATTCTTCTTCAGAGCATCCAGGGTCAAGGGCGCATCACTTGAGTGGGTTTGGCAACAAGGGAAAGAAGCGCACTAAGCTTGTGCACATTTCTTCCTGGTTCCTTTGGAAAGTCTCGAGAGGAGCTTGCTTTGTATACAGGTTCCATCATATTGTATTTCTTGTTGTATCCCATGCTTTAGACACCACTTATATATAATTCCATTCCAAATTGGTTTTCCCTGGGGGGGTTTTATCCAGGGTCATGTAGACCAAAAATACCTGTGTCCTATTTCATGCATGCTTAGAGTGTAGATCAGCTTATTTGTGTTGTAAAGAGTAGAGGAGTGTTACTTGTTTTGAGTTATATTGCATGTGCTAACATTGGGTTACGAAAACACTTGCAAGGGCATCTTAAAGAACCCTTAACCACAAAAACTATGGGCATAAAGTTACTAAACTGTTTTCTGCCCTAAAACGCACCAAAGGACAGTTTTGGAGATTGAAACTTAGAGCCAATCTCAAGGTCAAAGACAAACCTTAGTTGGCAGCCTCATAGTACCTCAATTTTCTTCATGGTATCAGAGCCTTGTTGGTGAACACTTGCTGATTTCTAGAGCATCTTGTGGGCAGTTTTGTGACAACTTGTTGGCAGATTTTGGACAGCTTGTTGGCAGAGTTAGTGGACAACTTGTGGGCAGATTTGTTGGACAATTGTAGGATTGTATTGTGGACACGTTTGGGCAGCCTTACTTCCGCTTGTGTGTCAAGTGGTGAGGCCGAGTTCTTTTGCAGTTTTCGCATCAGTGTGAGCCTTAGTGGACAACCATGTCGGTGTCCCATATGCGGGCAGAGGATAGGCTAGACGGAGCTAGCAACTGGTCCTCTTGGAAGGCCAAGATCATCTTTGTCATGGAGGACCTTGAACTATGGGATATAGTTCAGTCTCCCATTGTTCTTCCTCCTGTCACTGCTCCCTTCTTGGTGGCAGAGTTCAGGAAGAGGAACAATAAGGCAAATAGGACTATTTGTGATGTGGTGAGGGACCACATCATACCCCATCTAACTGGTAAAGACTATGCATTTGAGATATGTGCATCCTTGTGCAAGCTTTACGAGAGTCCAAACCTGAACTGGAAGATGGTTCTGCAGGACAAGCTCAGGAGCATTCGGATGCTCAATTTTGAGACGGTCACATCATACCTAGGTAGATTCACTCAGATCATAGATGAGTTAGCAGCAGTCAGAGAGATTGTAGATCCAGACTTTATGGTGAGGACAACTTTGAATAGCCTTTCCAAACCTTGGGGTTCATTTGTACGAGGCTTTGTTGCCCGGGAGGTCATGCCTACTTGTGAGAGACTTTGGGATGACTTCGTACAGGAGGAGTTGAGGTGCAACTCTAGGTCTCCAAGACAACAACATATGCCTAAGGGAGATGCAGATCTTGCTTTTTGGACATAGGGCAAGAAGAAGATCAGAGAGGGTGCGAGAGAGGGTCTCAAGGGAGGGACCCAGCCACAGGAGAGTGGCAGTGGGCAGAAGAAGGACATAAGCAAAGTGAGATGCTTTGCTTGTGGTTAGATGGGGCACTATGCTGGACAATGTCCCAAGAGGAAGAAGAAGAAGCAACGCGATGGTACGACAACGACAACAGAGGAGCAAGAGTTCAGAGTGAGTGTGCTTTTGTCAGTTATTTGTTTGTTGATACACCATCCAGCGGTAGGTGGGGAGATAGAGTTGAGGAGGACCTATTGACTCAGAGTATTGATTCAAAGGGAGCTCAGACTTAGTTTTCGAGGACACCATCTTCAGAGGTGACTGGTCCACTCGGGACAACTTCAGTTTCAGAGTTGTTGAGACAGAGGGTTGGTGCAGGGGCTTCAGAGCATCAGAGATTGATGAGGAGTAGCAGGGCACCACAGAGGCTTGAGCCTCACTTAGCTATGGAAACGAGCAGATCAGGTTCAGGATCCACTTCAAGTGGAAGTCACTTGGTGAGAGGCCAAGATCCATATACTCTTAGTGAGATGCCAAGATCCATATACTCTTGGTGAGATGCCAAGAGGGAGAAACTCTTGGTGAGTGGACAAGAGAGAGACTCGTGGTGAGATGCCAAGAGTAGTGACCATTGGCGAGTTGCCAGGAGGTAGAAATCCTTGGTGAGAGACCAAGGTTGAGGATCTCGGTGAGATGCCAAGACCTAGAGACTCTTGGTGAAATACCAAGAGATGTGACTCATTTGCATGCCATGAGTATAGGACCTTGGTGAGAGACCAAGGAGAGGATCTTGGTGAGATGCCAAGACCTAGAGACCTTTGGTGAGATGCTGAGGGAGAGATCTTTGGTGAGATGCCAAGATCTAGATGATCTCAGGTAGGTGGAGATGGACTTCCATCTAGAGATTAGGTAGGTCGACAGATCAGTGTCAGGGCAGGTTGAGCAGATTAGTGTCAGGATAGGTCGAGTAGAGAGAGACATAGGCCACTTTGATGAGAGGGTAGAACCATACTCACCTAGGCCTTGCCAGGAGGCAAGGAAGTCCACAACTGGGACGAGATTGATTGGTGAGAAACACTTTCCTCGGTAAGAGGGAGTGTTGAGTTTTTGTGTACCTCAGGAAGTGGTTCCCTTGTGGTTTTGAGCCTCTAACCACAAAAGGGAGATGTTGGTACCCTTGTACCTTGTACTTTATGTCTAATTTCACTTTGACTTAGGAGATTTAAGTCAAAACTGAAATTTGGTCATTTTAGCCTAAAGTGACTATTAATTCACTTTGTGGGTGAATTAGGAGACATAAAGTGAATTGAGGGAACTTAACCCAAAGTGGGTTTTGAGTTGGGATTATTGTGGGATGATCTCAACCATTGATTAGGGATGGCTTGGGATAAACCTAGCGATCTCCATTTAGGTTTCCTTATGAATTGCTCAAGGAGGGCGCAAGGGGCCTTTGGAGGCTCATTCATTCATTTACTCACTTGGAGAGCTTGAGAGGGAGCATGAGGATGAGGTTGGAGGCATTGGAAGAGGGCAGCTTGGGTGCTTCTATTCATGGAGGAGCTATGGGAGCTTGGGACCCTATTATTTAGTAGTGATCATACTTGCTTGGAGGAGGGCGCACTATAGGAGGAGGGCGCACACCTAGTAGGGAGGAGCTACACTTGGAGGATTGCATATCTGTTTGTCTCACTGGAGAGGTAGCACACAAGAGCACATTTGTGTGCAAGGAATTCTTCTTTAGAGCATCCAGGGTCAAGGGTGCATCACTTGAGTGGGTTTGGCAACAAGGGGAAGAGGCGCACTAAGCTTGGGCACATTTCTTCCTGGTTCCTTTGGCAAGTCTTGAGAGGAGCTTGCTTTGTATACAGGCTCCATCATATTGTATTTCTTGTTGTATCTCATGCTTTAGACACCACTTGTATATACTTTTCAAACTGGTTTTCCCCAGGGTTTTTTTTATCCAGGGTCATGTTAACCAAAAATACCTGTCCTATTTTCATGCATGCTTAGAGTGTAGATCAACTTATTTGTGTTGTAAAGAGTAGAGGAGTGTTACTTGTTTTGAGTTATATTGCATGTGCTAACATTGGGGTACGAAAACACTTGCAAGGGCACCTTAAAGAACACTTAACCACAAAAACTATGGGCAGAAAGTTACTAAACTGTTTGCTGTCCTAAAACTCAGAAAATGACAGTTTTGGAGATTGAAACTTAGAGCCAATCTCAAGGTCAAAGACAAACCTTAGTTGGCAGCCTCATAGTACCCCAATTTTCTTCAATGACACCCCAACCAATCCCTACTGCACATCGTTTGCTCCTTCTTCCTCATTTATCATTCACACCCTATTGTCTCATTGAATCCCCAACTAATCCTCATTGCACCTCACTTGCTCCTTTTTCTTCATCTATCATTAACACCCCATTGTCCCATTGAATCCTTGTTTCACCTCATTTGCTCTGTTTTCCTTATCTATTATTGACAACCCCCCATTGTCTCATTGGTCCCTTCAAATACTCTAGTGTCTTCCTGTGTTGAAGATGTGGGGTACTATGCATTGCAACTAGTTTACGATCACCTAGAAGCAAGCATGTTAATCTTGATAGAATGAATACCTCGGTCCTTGCTAAGTCACAAGTTTCTGGTATATTTGGCTTGTGGGCTGCTGGGTATACTCTTGGGTTGTTTCCCATGGTTAAAAAAAATTCTTGATAGAATGAATGAAGCTATAAGTGGACAGATTTCTCTCTATCATGGAGGATCAAGTTTTCTAAGATAGAAAAAAAATCAAAAGATCTTGGAGCTCTATAGCTTCATCCCCATGCATCTTCCCATTGATGTTTGTAGCATCAGACAGGTACTTCCGCACAAGTCTAAGTGTCTAGATGTCTGGAAGAACAAATCAAAAGATCTTGGAGCTCTATAGCTTCATCCCCATGCATATTCTTGTTGATGTTTGTAGCATCGGACAGGTACTTCCGCACAGGTCTAAGTGTCTAGATGTGTGGAAGTTGTCCAAAGCCTTCAACCTTAGTAATTTACTTGAATTAAAGGAATATTAAAGTAAAATGCTTTTATAATTAAAGTGAGTTTAATTTAATGAAATGCTAAGGTTATTAGCATTAGTGAATTAAATGAATCTAAGCCATTGATCTCAAGTGAGGTGAGATCTAATCTCAATCATAAATCACTTTGGAGGTTAGGGTTATGTTTGATTCGGTCATAACTCAAGATTATAAAAACAAGGCTAGGTAAAGGAGAAAGACACAAGAGAACATAGGAGTAAAGGACTTCTACTCATATGCTTGAGTCATCCACTTAGGAGCAAAGGAGGACTTTTTCTCTAGTGCTTGAGTCACGAAGGACTGTGATTCAAGGGGATCTCGGATAGGTGAAGGAGGACTTTCATCTAGAGATCAAGTCCAAAGGAGGAAAGTGCAAGTAGTGTAGCAAAAAGAGAAAACCTAGCAGCCAAAAATCAAAGGACACATTTTTAGGTAGTCCAACAGTAGGTTGCAGGTCTAGCAGATCTGAGGTACCAACAGACAGATCTAGCAGATTTGAGTTTCCAACGTGCAGATCTAGCAGATCTAAGGTACTAACAGATAGATCTAGTGCAAATCGGAGGTATTAGCAGGAAGATCCAGTAGATCTGAGGTACCAACAAGCAAATCTTGTAGATCTGAGGACCAACAGATAGATCTAGTGCAAATCTGAGTGTTCAACAAACAGATTTGGGCATATCGGGCTGAGGGTTTCTTCAGGGCTAGAGTTGCCAGATAGATCTAGTGCAGATCTGAGTGTTCAACAAACAAATCTAGGCATATCGGGCAGAGGGTTTCTTCAGGGCTAGAGTTGCCAGGTTTGCTGTAATTTGTATTTTTCCTCAGTGGCCATTTTCCCAGTAAGGGAGCCCTTGTAAGCTTGGAGTCATTATTAATGAAAAACTGATTTGAAGGGCAAAATTTTTGTGTGCATGTGTGAAGTTTGGCTTCAAGATTGCTTCCACACTTTTATTTATTTCTAGCCAGTATATTTTATTCTATGTGTTGTAATTTAACTATCAACAAGGAAAAACACAAGGTAGTAATTTATCTAGGTGTTGGGAATTGAGATTTTTTAACATGGTATTAGAGCTTGCACTCTGAGAGGGAGTCAATTTTAAATACACAACAGTTCATGACAACGAATCTATTAGATTTGATTTGCATGAGTGGATGTTTAAAAGAACAAACATAGATCCAGAACAAGTTGCAACAGATTTGTTAGATCTGCAAGGAGATCTCTACAGATCTATAAACTAGCAGTGAAATTCATTGAGTGCTTGAGACACGAAGGACTGTGACTTAAGAAGATCTCAATAAGGGTGAAGAAGGACTTTCATCTAGAGACCAACTCAAGGGATAATAGATCTATTGGAGTCAGCGACTCATAGAGAGAGCAAAGAAGGACTTTTGCTCAAGGAGATCTCAACAAAGGTGAAGAAGGACTTTCACCTCAAGATCAGTTTAGTCCAAAGGAGAAGAGAAGCAAGGTGGGAAACAAGAGACATATTTGGTAACAAGGACAGAGCTGGGCAGATCTAAGCAACTGATTTGAGCCGTAGGAGCCGCAGGTACACGATCGTACAACAGGGGCAGAGGCACTGGGCTGGAGGTGTTGGCTATATTTTTCTTTTTTCAGTGGATAGAAAATATGACAGATGCTAAGGAACATGTTGAGGTCCTTAGGAACATATTCAGGGAGAGCAAGCCTTCGAAGAAGTTTCCAAACTTCGTGGCACTAACGAGTAACATCATTGATTTCGAGTCTTCCAGTGGTCATGAAGCAGCAGACCAACGAGTTTGGTGGGATGCCACAAGAGTAGGATGATGTGTGGGACATTGTGCTAGAATCAAAGGGATGGCCAGTTCCAAATGGCTCTTCCAGAAGTACCTTCCTCACTAAGAGGGAGTGTTGAGTTTGTATCATCAGACAGGTACTTCCGCACAGGTCTAAGTGTCTAGACGTGTGGAAGTTGTTCAAAGCCTTCAACCTTAGTAATTTGCTTTAATTAAAGGAATATTAAAGTAAAGTGCTTTTATAATTAAAGTGAGCTTAATTTAATGAATTGATAAGGTTATTAGTATTAGTGAATTAAATGAATCTTAGCCATTGATCTTAAGTGAGGTGAGATGTAATGTCAACCGTTAATCACTTTGGAGTTTGGGTTATGTTTGATTTGGTCATAACTCAAGATTATAAAAGCAAGGCTAGGTGAAGGAGAAAGACACAAGAGAACATAGGAGCAAATAAGGACTTTTGCTCATGTGCTTGAGTCATCCACTTAGGAGCAAAGAAGGACTTTTGGTCAAGTGCTTGAGTCACAAAGGATTGTGACTCAAGGGGATCTCGGATAGGTGAAGNAGATTGATGAGGAGTAGCAGGGCACCACAGAGGCTTGAGCCTCACTTAGCTATGGAAACGAGCAGATCAGGTTCAGGATCCACTTCAAGTGGAAGTCACTTGGTGAGAGGCCAAGTTGAGGATCTTGGTGAGATGCCAAGATCCATATACTCTTGGCGAGATGCCAAGAGGGAGAGACTCTTGGTGAGTGGACAAGAGAGAGACTCGTGGTGAGATGCCAAGAGGGAGAGACTCTTGGTGAGTGGACAAGAGAGAGACTCGTGGTGAGATGCCAAGAGTAGTGACCATTGGCGAGTTGCCAGGAGGTAGAAATCCTTGGTGAGAGACCAAGGTTGAGGATCTCGGTGAGATGCCAAGACCTAGAGACTCTTGGTGAAATACCAAGAGATGTGACTCATTTGCATGCCATGAGTATAGGACCTTGGTGAGAGACCAAGGAGAGGATCTTGGTGAGATGCCAAGACCTAGAGACCTTTGGTGAGATGCTGAGGGAGAGATCTTTGGTGAGATGCCAAGATCTAGATGATCTCAGGTAGGTGGAGATCGACTTCCATCTAGAGATTAGGTAGGTTGACAGATCAGTGTCAGGGCAGGTTGAGCAGATTAGTGTCAGGATAGGTCGAGTAGAGAGAGACATAGGCCACTTTGATGAGAGGGTACAACCATACTCACCTAGGCCTTGCCAGGAGGCAAGGAAGTCCACAATTGGGACGAGATTTATTGGTGAGAAACACTTTCCTTGGTAAGAGGGAGTGTTGAGTTTTTGTGTACCTCGGGAAGTGGTTCCCTTGTGGTTTTGAGCCTCTAACCACAAAAGGGAAATGTTGGTACCCTTGTACCTTGTACTTTATGTCTAATTTCACTTTGACTTAGGAGATTTAAGTCAAAAGTGAAATTTGGTCATTTTAGCCTAAAGTGACTATTAATTCACTTTGTGGTGAATTAGGAGACATAAAGTGAATTGAGGGAACTTAACCCAAAGTGGGTTTTGAGTTGGGATTATTGTGGGATGATCTCAACCATTGATTAGGGATGGCTTGGGATGATCCTAGCCATCCCCATTTAGGTTTCCTTATGAATTGCTCAAGGAGGGCGCAAGGGGCCTTTGGAGGCTCATTCATTCATTTACTCACTTGGAGAGCTTGAGAGGGAGCATGAGGATGAGGTTGGAGGCATTGGAAGAGGGCAGCTTGGGTGCTTCTATTCATGGAGGAGCTATGGGAGCTTGGGACCCTATTATTTAGTAGTGATCATACTTGCTTGGAGGAGGGCGCACTATAGGAGGAGGGCGCACACCTAGTAGGGAGGAGCTACACTTGGAGGATTGCATATCTGTTTGTCTCACTGGAGAGGTAGCACACAAGAGCACATTTGTGTGCAAGGAATTCTTCTTTAGAGCATCCAGGGTCAAGGGTGCATCACTTGAGTGGGTTTGGCAACAAGGGGAAGAGGCGCACTAAGCTTGGGCACATTTCTTCCTGGTTCCTTTGGCAAGTCTTGAGAGGAGCTTGCTTTGTATACAGGCTCCATCATATTGTATTTCTTGTTGTATCTCATGCTTTAGACACCACTTGTATATACTTTTCAAACTGGTTTTCCCCAGGGTTTTTTTTATCCAGGGTCATGTTAACCAAAAATACCTGTCCTATTTTCATGCATGCTTAGAGTGTAGATCAACTTATTTGTGTTGTAAAGAGTAGAGGAGTGTTACTTGTTTTGAGTTATATTGCATGTGCTAACATTGGGGTACGAAAACACTTGCAAGGGCACCTTAAAGAACACTTAACCACAAAAACTATGGGCAGAAAGTTACTAAACTGTTTGCTGTCCTAAAACTCAGAAAATGACAGTTTTGGAGATTGAAACTTAGAGCCAATCTCAAGGTCAAAGACAAACCTTAGTTGGCAGCCTCATAGTACCCCAATTTTCTTCAATGACACCCCAACCAATCCCTACTGCACATCGTTTGCTCCTTCTTCCTCATTTATCATTCACACCCTATTGTCTCATTGAATCCCCAACTAATCCTCATTGCACCTCACTTGCTCCTTTTTCTTCATCTATCATTAACACCCCATTGTCCCATTGAATCCTTGTTTCACCTCATTTGCTCTGTTTTCCTTATCTATTATTGACAACCCCCCATTGTCTCATTGGTCCCTTCAAATACTCTAGTGTCTTCCTGTGTTGAAGATGTGGGGTACTATGCATTGCAACTAGTTTACGATCACCTAGAAGCAAGCATGTTAATCTTGATAGAATGAATACCTCGGTCCTTGCTAAGTCACAAGTTTCTGGTATATTTGGCTTGTGGGCTGCTGGGTATACTCTTGGGTTGTTTCCCATGGTTAAAAAAAATTCTTGATAGAATGAATGAAGCTATAAGTGGACAGATTTCTCTCTATCATGGAGGATCAAGTTTTCTAAGATAGAAAAAAAATCAAAAGATCTTGGAGCTCTATAGCTTCATCCCCATGCATCTTCCCATTGATGTTTGTAGCATCAGACAGGTACTTCCGCACAAGTCTAAGTGTCTAGATGTCTGGAAGAACAAATCAAAAGATCTTGGAGCTCTATAGCTTCATCCCCATGCATATTCTTGTTGATGTTTGTAGCATCGGACAGGTACTTCCGCACAGGTCTAAGTGTCTAGATGTGTGGAAGTTGTCCAAAGCCTTCAACCTTAGTAATTTACTTGAATTAAAGGAATATTAAAGTAAAATGCTTTTATAATTAAAGTGAGTTTAATTTAATGAAATGCTAAGGTTATTAGCATTAGTGAATTAAATGAATCTAAGCCATTGATCTCAAGTGAGGTGAGATCTAATCTCAATCATAAATCACTTTGGAGGTTAGGGTTATGTTTGATTCGGTCATAACTCAAGATTATAAAAACAAGGCTAGGTAAAGGAGAAAGACACAAGAGAACATAGGAGTAAAGGACTTCTACTCATATGCTTGAGTCATCCACTTAGGAGCAAAGGAGGACTTTTTCTCTAGTGCTTGAGTCACGAAGGACTGTGATTCAAGGGGATCTCGGATAGGTGAAGGAGGACTTTCATCTAGAGATCAAGTCCAAAGGAGGAAAGTGCAAGTAGTGTAGCAAAAAGAGAAAACCTAGCAGCCAAAAATCAAAGGACACATTTTTAGGTAGTCCAACAGTAGGTTGCAGGTCTAGCAGATCTGAGGTACCAACAGACAGATCTAGCAGATTTGAGTTTCCAACGTGCAGATCTAGCAGATCTAAGGTACTAACAGATAGATCTAGTGCAAATCGGAGGTATTAGCAGGAAGATCCAGTAGATCTGAGGTACCAACAAGCAAATCTTGTAGATCTGAGGACCAACAGATAGATCTAGTGCAAATCTGAGTGTTCAACAAACAGATTTGGGCATATCGGGCTGAGGGTTTCTTCAGGGCTAGAGTTGCCAGATAGATCTAGTGCAGATCTGAGTGTTCAACAAACAAATCTAGGCATATCGGGCAGAGGGTTTCTTCAGGGCTAGAGTTGCCAGGTTTGCTGTAATTTGTATTTTTCCTCAGTGGCCATTTTCCCAGTAAGGGAGCCCTTGTAAGCTTGGAGTCATTATTAATGAAAAACTGATTTGAAGGGCAAAATTTTTGTGTGCATGTGTGAAGTTTGGCTTCAAGATTGCTTCCACACTTTTATTTATTTCTAGCCAGTATATTTTATTCTATGTGTTGTAATTTAACTATCAACAAGGAAAAACACAAGGTAGTAATTTATCTAGGTGTTGGGAATTGAGATTTTTTAACATGGTATTAGAGCTTGCACTCTGAGAGGGAGTCAATTTTAAATACACAACAGTTCATGACAACGAATCTATTAGATTTGATTTGCATGAGTGGATGTTTAAAAGAACAAACATAGATCCAGAACAAGTTGCAACAGATTTGTTAGATCTGCAAGGAGATCTCTACAGATCTATAAACTAGCAGTGAAATTCATTGAGTGCTTGAGACACGAAGGACTGTGACTTAAGAAGATCTCAATAAGGGTGAAGAAGGACTTTCATCTAGAGACCAACTCAAGGGATAATAGATCTATTGGAGTCAGCGACTCATAGAGAGAGCAAAGAAGGACTTTTGCTCAAGGAGATCTCAACAAAGGTGAAGAAGGACTTTCACCTCAAGATCAGTTTAGTCCAAAGGAGAAGAGAAGCAAGGTGGGAAACAAGAGACATATTTGGTAACAAGGACAGAGCTGGGCAGATCTAAGCAACTGATTTGAGCCGTAGGAGCCGCAGGTACACGATCGTACAACAGGGGCAGAGGCACTGGGCTGGAGGTGTTGGCTATATTTTTCTTTTTTCAGTGGATAGAAAATATGACAGATGCTAAGGAACATGTTGAGGTCCTTAGGAACATATTCAGGGAGAGCAAGCCTTCGAAGAAGTTTCCAAACTTCGTGGCACTAACGAGTAACATCATTGATTTCGAGTCTTCCAGTGGTCATGAAGCAGCAGACCAACGAGTTTGGTGGGATGCCACAAGAGTAGGATGATGTGTGGGACATTGTGCTAGAATCAAAGGGATGGCCAGTTCCAAATGGCTCTTCCAGAAGTACCTTCCTCACTAAGAGGGAGTGTTGAGTTTGTATCATCAGACAGGTACTTCCGCACAGGTCTAAGTGTCTAGACGTGTGGAAGTTGTTCAAAGCCTTCAACCTTAGTAATTTGCTTTAATTAAAGGAATATTAAAGTAAAGTGCTTTTATAATTAAAGTGAGCTTAATTTAATGAATTGATAAGGTTATTAGTATTAGTGAATTAAATGAATCTTAGCCATTGATCTTAAGTGAGGTGAGATGTAATGTCAACCGTTAATCACTTTGGAGTTTGGGTTATGTTTGATTTGGTCATAACTCAAGATTATAAAAGCAAGGCTAGGTGAAGGAGAAAGACACAAGAGAACATAGGAGCAAATAAGGACTTTTGCTCATGTGCTTGAGTCATCCACTTAGGAGCAAAGAAGGACTTTTGGTCAAGTGCTTGAGTCACAAAGGATTGTGACTCAAGGGGATCTCGGATAGGTGAAGAAGGACTTTCATCTAGAGATCAAATTCAAAGGAGGAAATTGCAAGTATTGTAGCAAGATGAGAAAGCCGAGTAGCCAGAAATCGAAGGGAAAATTTCTGGGTAGTTTAGCAACAAGTTGTAGGTCTAGTAGATCTAAGGTACCGATGGACAAATCTACTAGATCCGAGGTACCAACAAACAGATCTAGTGCAGATCTGAGGTACCAACGGGCAAATCTAGCAGATTCGAGGTACCAACAGATAGATCTAGCAGATCTGAGGTACCTGTTGACCACCTATTTGAACTAGGGTGCTACTAGTTTGAAGACTTTCTGGTTCTACAAGGAAATTTTGGCCTCAACACATGTTTTTGTAATTGAAATTTCCGCTTCCCTGTGTGGGATTATAATGTAATGGGTCTGCATGGATCATAGTTTAGGTTGGTTGCCTAGGTCTTCATCATTAGAGGAGTTCCTTTCATCGAGTGTTTTTTTTCCTTAGGTTATTAATTTGGTCTAACCAACCTTATTAATTTCCCTTGAGTTTTTCACTCCCACATAATTCTCCAAAGTGGTGAAAGGCGCTCTAATGGTCAAGCCCTATGGTAGCTAGTGTCTAGGTATATTGTAAATGACCATGCTAGACATCTTCTAGAGTCTTGCGGAATTTCGTCGACTCTAAGGTATATTTTTTTAATTTTTTAAAATTACCCATTTAATGGTAATTTTAATTAATTTTTGATAAAAATTGTAAAATCTGGATCCTTGAGATTTTGATAGGGGTATTTGTGCTCAAAAGAAATGGAATGAGACCCCCTACACCCTTGGAAAAAGTTTCGGCTCAATTGGACAAGTTTTGCTAGGTGTTTGTCCACGAGGAGTCTCAATTAGTCTAAGACAACAATTTAATTGCTGGAATTGACAAAGTCAAACTTGTAAAATTTTTGTAATGTGAGCAAATTAAGTGGAGAAAGAGTGGGAGAACTTACCCAAACCCATTCTTAAGCTATCCTAACCCTTTCCCAACCATCACCTCACCCCCTCACCTAGCCATTAAGCAAAAACGTCACTCTCCCTAGGAGAGGTGCGCCCCCCTTCTATAAACTCTCCAAAAATAAAAAATTAAATAAAATAATAAAGGGGAACTCTTCCTCTACCTTGGTGCGCCTTCCTACACCCTACAACTCACCATTTGACTTGTCAAAGCATTGCCAACTCACTCCACTCATTTCCAAAACCCTAAACTCCTCTCAAACCCTAAAAGTGCGCCCCCCTTGAGATGCTCAATGACTCTTAATTGATGGACACTTGGAGAGCATCCAAGAGGGGTAACTCTTGGCTCCCAAGTATAAATAAGAGCCTCCCCTCCCTCATTTTAGACATCTCCTCTTGGTATTGTTACTATGCCAAAATCTCTCTTCTTCCACTCTTCTCTCTCTCTCTCTTGCTCTTGTTCTTCTCTCAAGCTTGGGCAAGTATTTGCCCAAGCTTGCTCTTGAATAAAGGAAATCTATGGAGGATCCATGGTGTTGAGAGTCTTCTTGGTGCCATCTTGCTACATATGAGGTGATCTTGTTCTTGTGTATTTCTCTTTTTCATGCTTAGCTTTGAAGATCTATGGTAGGAATATTGAGTAAAGTATTTTGCTTGTTTGGGTTTATGAAAGTATTTTCATAGATCTAGTGAGCTTCTTGGTAGTTATTTCAAAGTATTTTGATTTAATATCTAGATCTACTCACTTTCTATTGTTTCTTGTAGCTTAGCATTGAAGATTGACAAGGTTGCCTAGGGTTTTAATAGAAGATTTCAGTTCTAGAAATCTTTCTTTTCAGCCACTTAATCCCTCTAAAAATTTATGTTTCTTATTTCTGTTCTATTCTATACTTCTTTGGGCATTCTAACATACTTGGATAGAGCTTATAAACATATTNAAGCAAAAACGTCACTCTCCCTAGGAGAGGTGCGCCCCCCTTCTATAAACTCTCCAAAAATAAAAAATTAAATAAAATAATAAAGGGGAACTCGTCCTCTACCTTGGTGCGCCTTCCTACATCCTACAACTCACCATTTGACTTGTCAAAGCATTGCCAACTCACTCCACTCATTTCCAAAACCCTAAACTCCTCTCAAACCCTAAAAGTGTGCCCCCCTTGAGATGCTCAATGACTCTTAATTGATGGACACTTGGAGAGCATCCAAGAGGGGTAACTCTTGGCTCCCAAGTATAAATAAGAGCCTCCCCTCCCTTATTTTAGACATCTCCTCTTGGTATTGTTACTATGCCAAAATCTCTCTTCTTCCACCCTTCTCTCTCTCTCTCTCTCTCGCTCTTGTTCTTCTCTCAAGCTTGGGCAAGTATTTGCCCAAGCTTGCTCTTGAATAAAGGAAATCTATGGAGGATCCATGGTGTTGAGAGTCTTCTTGGTGCCATCTTGTTACATATGAGGTGATCTTGTTCTTGTGTATTTCTCTTTTTCATGCTTAGCTTTGAAGATCTATGGTAGGAATATTGAGTAAAGTATTTTGCTTGTTTGGGTTTATGAAAGTATTTTCATAGATCTAGTGAGCTTCTTGGTAGTTATTTCAAAGTATTTTGATTTAATATCTAGATCTACTCACTTTCTATTGTTTCTTGTAGCTCAACATTGAAGATTGACAAGGTTGCCTAGGGTTTTAATAGAAGATTTCAGTTCTGGAAATCTTTCTTTTCAGCCACTTAATCCCTCTAAAAATTTATGTTTCTTATTTCTGTTCTATTCTATACTTCTTTGGGCATTCTAACATACTTGGATAGAGCTTATAAACATATTTTACTTGCTGAAATTTACACAGAAAATTTCTGGTTTTTACAACATAAATTTTTACAAGTTTTTGTCACTTTTTGCAGCATTTCCAGCAAGCTTTTGCTTGCTGATTTTTTGTAGGTTGGTGACATTTGGGAGGGATTATAGCCCATTTGGGGCATCCACAAGTCAAATATCAGCGTCCGAACATTGGGTAACAAAAACCCTCTTCTTCTCTTCTCATTCTCACATATTAAACAAGCTTAAAAGGCTTGCATTCCTCTCTTGTAATTAATTTCTGTATTTTTTTTCTTTTTGCCTACACCTTGGAGTGAGCTTGGTTAAGTCAACCCCAAAAATCGTAAGGCTAGGTTAACATTTGGTTATTGCTTTCTTTATGTTCTTAATGGTTTAAAATAAATATAGATCTAGAAATAACAACCTAATGCTAGCTTAGGCCCATGGAGAAATAACTAATCTACATTGCTCATTTTGTTCATTTCTTTTCATTGCAAGTCATTTCTATTTAAGTGCTTTGCTCTTAACTTAATAATCTTTAAAGTGCTTTCCTTTATGTCTTGCAATTTGCTTTCTTTAAGCATTGTATAATCTTGTAATATCTTGTTTCAAGCATTTTAAGTTTCCTTGCAATTTCCATTTAAGTACTTTACCTTTTCAAGTCTTAATCTTTCAAGTACTTTCCTTTTACATTGCAAACACATTTTATTTAAAGCACAACATTGTAACCAATTTCAACCAATCTAACTTAACTTAAATCATTGAAGCTCAATTTACTTTTAAAGCCTAAAATTTACCTAGCTTAATAGGTCACCAACCACTGTCCCAAAATTTCCAACAAAAAGGGAATTTAAGGAAGAAGCGGGGGGTGCTAGATTGGGGATGGTCTCACGACACTTGGTGTCCTCCCTGTGGAGTACTTATTTTCCTGGATTGACCTGTGGAGCTAGGGTGTGGCCTTGTTTGCNGAAATCTTTCTTTTCAGCCACTTAATCCCTCTAAAAATTTATGTTTCTTATTTCTGTTCTATTCTATACTTCTTTGGGCATTCTAACATACTTGGATAGAGCTTATAAACATATTTTACTTGCTGAAATTTACACAGAAAATTTCTGGTTTTTACAACATAAATTTTTACAAGTTTTTGTCACTTTTTGCAGCATTTCCAGCAAGCTTTTGCTTGCTGATTTTTTGTAGGTTGGTGACATTTGGGAGGGATTATAGCCCATTTGGGGCATCCACAAGTCAAATATCAGCGTCCGAACATTGGGTAACAAAAACCCTCTTCTTCTCTTCTCATTCTCACATATTAAACAAGCTTAAAAGGCTTGCATTCCTCTCTTGTAATTAATTTCTGTATTTTTTTTCTTTTTGCCTACACCTTGGAGTGAGCTTGGTTAAGTCAACCCCAAAAATCGTAAGGCTAGGTTAACATTTGGTTATTGCTTTCTTTATGTTCTTAATGGTTTAAAATAAATATAGATCTAGAAATAACAACCTAATGCTAGCTTAGGCCCATGGAGAAATAACTAATCTACATTGCTCATTTTGTTCATTTCTTTTCATTGCAAGTCATTTCTATTTAAGTGCTTTGCTCTTAACTTAATAATCTTTAAATTGCTTTCCTTTATGTCTTGCAATTTGCTTTCTTTAAGCATTGTATAATCTTGTAATATCTTGTTTCAAGCATTTTAAGTTTCCTTGCAATTTCCACTTAAGTACTTTACCTTTTCAAGTCTTAATCTTTCAAGTACTTTCCTTTTACATTGCAAACACAATTTATTTAAAGCACAACATTGTAACCAATTTCAACCAATCTAACTTAACTTAAATCATTGAAGCTCAATTTACTTTTAAAGCCTATAATTTACCTAGCTTAATAGGTCACCAACCACTGTCCCAAAATTTCCAACAAAAAGGGAATTTAAGGAAGAAGCGGGGGGTGCTAGATTGGGGACGGTCTCAGGACACTTGGTGTCCTCCCTGTGGAGTACTTATTTTCCTGGATTGACCTGTGGAGCAAGGGTGTGGCCTTGTTTGCCTCACTTATTGAGCACCCAACAATTCTTTTGGTACAAGCGGGGAGAGTTCTTGGGTTGCCACTTAGTCTAGGATTTACACTGAACTTAACAACTTTATCAATCCTAATCAATCTACTTAACCTTGAGTAATCTACATTGATACAACTTTATATGCTTAAGTCACATATTGCAAGCACTTCACTTTTACATCTACATGCAATTTCACTTTAAGCATTTGTGGGTTTGACTAAGTAAACTAAAATTACGCTTTAGCCCTTGGAGGCCTCATTTCAACGTTTAATATTGAATTTAAGTTGTATTTTGGTGTGATTGGCCTCCTCCCTTGAAGTTGTGCATCCCTGGGTGGCTTCTTCATTGCTTTGAGCTTGTGGTTGTGTATGCCGGTGAAACTTCTCCTTGAGTTGCACATCCTTTGGAGGCACTCTTGTTTGGGACAATTGGATTGATGTGTTGTGGTTCACTTTATCTTTGAGCAATATCTTCTTAACTTGCACATTCAAGTTCATTTCAAGTTAGTTGCAAGTTAGTTGCTTTGTTGTATTGCCTTGTATATCTTTTGTATCATTGTTGTATCTCTTAGTTATTCTTTAGATTCTTTAACTTTGTAGATAGTTGTTCATTTCATTCTTTTGTATCTAGTCTTAATTGTAAATCTTGTATCTAGTAATTCTTTTGTAATCTTTGTAAAAATTAATTCCTTTAACTTAGTTGACCCCATTACCCAACCTTAGGCACTAGTTTTAGTTGACTTAGGGAAAGGTTTTGCTTGTCCATTGAAATCTTGCATTTGCATTGTTGACCCTCATATAGGCTAGATCTCCCTAGACCTTTAACCTATTAAAATTAACTCCTAGACATAATCTAATAACTCACATAGTAACTAGGGTTTAGCCCCCTTGGCTTCCCTAGGAGTAAGCCTAGACGGAAGGAGTTCAAGTCGAGGTGACAATGGGCTTGGACTTAGACATTGTGTCTCCGATGACACACTAAGTGGACCGAGACTTAGTCCATGTTTGCAAGTGTGTATAAGGATGTAAATAATACGAACCAATAGATCTAGAGCATATCTGAGGTACTAGCAGACAGATCTAGTTCAGATCCGAGGTACCAATAGGCAGATCTGAGGTACCAGCAGGTAGATCTAGTAGATCTGAGGTACCAACAAACAAATCTAGTGCAGATTTGAGGTACCGACGGACAAATCTAGCCAATGTTTTAAAACTTGGACTAGACCTTGGAATCAATCGAGGGTCAACTCCGACTTGGACTCGGACTCGGGATTGATTTAAACTGATTTGATTTCAATGAATTGGTTTTACTAAAAAATACTACAATTATTTAAATTTAATAAAAATAATATATTTTAAAGATTCCAAATCAATAGAGACAAGTCACAAAATCTGCAAAGTTTGCTCATGCATATGCCATATTACC
>JZKD02S1888224.1:560256-573904 GCA_000966675.3 Picea glauca | reverse complement strand
TCTTAGCGTTTAAACGCATAAATATTTTCCGAAGTGGTGAAAAGAAATTCAGTGAAAAAGGGGTCAGACAACTTCACCGGGGTACTGAACAGGCTCGCTGGCAGTGAAGCAATGTCTGAGAGATCTGTAAGGCTGTTATACATAAATATCAATCTACTCCGGTAACCAACACTTTCTGAAAGCCTGATCATTTCCCCAAATTCCGATGGGACTTCCCTATTTAAAATTGTATAATAACATTCCTTTAATGCAAGCTGAGAATCGTAAGATCTGTTGAATATCCTAGTGTCATTTTGACTGTCTTAAAGCGTCCCCAAAGTTAGTAGTGAGAAAGGGAAAGGGCTGAAAGTGAATTCAACTGTGTTTGGAAAGAGTATCTGAGTTCAAAAAAATTTCTGAGGTACAAAGCGAAGATTCCCCCCCCCTTCTATCTTTTTCCTTGAATTTTTCTGTTGATTTTAGCCAGTGACTCCATTTACCCAATATTGGCACCTGGTCTACTGTTCTTCCCACCTCACAGGGAAGCGGGATCCCTAGTTGGAGCCTATGTTGGAGCCTCCCTTGTTTTTTACCTTCAAAAAATTTTCAATTTTCGAAACTTGAAATCTAAGTTGGCTTTCTTTTTTCTTCCGAGATCTTAAAACTCTGAAATCTTGTCGCCTGAACAGAAATGCTTTCCCTACTTTCAAAACAGATCCATTCTCGCAAGTATGTTCGCTCTTTTGTTTTATTTTTGGGTCTCGCAGGTCGGATACTCTAATCTTTGAATTCACAAGTCCCGAATCGCGAAACTGCGAACTCGTTCTTAATTTTTGCCCAAGGCATTAACTAGGGTAAAACCTTTAACCCATGATTAGACGTCGTCGGGGTTTGGCGCCTCGTCATTTTTCAAACCCAAGTTTTTGTTCTTACAACCCCGATAGCCGAGAACACGATAACTTTGTGACAACCTCGGTCAGAGATTAAAGGTAAAAAACTAACCATGGTTAATTTTGGTTCTCAGCACCTCGCCACTCGGCACTTTATTTCATAGAGTTAAAGCTCCTAAAACCCCGACTNACAGGTGGTGAAAGGAAATTCAGAAATGATTGCCCCCACCTAGTCCATTAAGACGATGAAAGGAAATTCAAAAATGATTTCCCTCGTCTTAGCGTTTAAACGCATAAATATTTTCTAAGTGGTGTAAAGAAATTCAGTGAAAAAGGGGTCAGACAACTTCACCGGGGTACTGAACAGGCTCGCTGGCAGTGAAGCAATGTCTGAGAGATCTGTAAGGCTGTTATACATAAATATCAATCTACTTCGGTAACCAACACTTTCTGAAAGCCTGATCATTTCCCCAAATTCCGATGGGACTTCCCTATTTAAAATTGTATAATAATATTCCTTTAATGCAAGCTGAGAATCGTAAGATCTGTTGAATATCCTAGCGTCATTTTGACTGTCTTAAAGCGTCCCCAAAGTTAGTAGTGAGAAAGGGAAAGTTGTGAAAGTGACTTCAGCTGTGTTTGGAAAGAGTATCTGAGTTCGAAAAATTTTCTGAGGTACAAAGCGAAGATTTCCCCCCCCTTCTATATTTTTCCTTGAATTTTTCTGTTGATTTTAGCCAGTGACTCGATTTACCCAATATTGGCACCTGGTCTACTGTTCTTCCCACCTCACAGGGAAGCGGGATCCCTAGTTGGAGCCTATGTTGGAGCCGCCCTTGTTTTTTACCTTCCAAAATATTTTCAATTTTCGAAACTTGAAATCTAAGTTGGCTTTCTTTTTTCTTCCGAGATCTTAAAACTTTGAAATCTTGTCGCCTGAACAGAAATGATTTCCCTACTTTCAAAACAGATCCATTCTCGCAAGTATGTTCGCTCTTTTGTTTTATTTTGGGGTCTCGCAGGTTGGATACTCTAATCTTTGAATTCACAAGTCCTGAATCGCGAAACTGCGAACTCGTTCTTAATTTTTGCCCAAGGCATTAACTAGGGTAAAACCTTTAACCCATGATTAGACGTCGTCGGGGTTTCGCGCCTCGTCATTTTTCAAACCCAAGTTTTTGTTCTTACAACCCCGATAGCCGAGAACACGATAACTTTGTGACAACCTCGGTCAGAGATTAAAGGTAAAAAACTAACAATGGTTAATTTTGGTTCTCAGCACCTCGCCACTCGGCACTTTATTTCATAGAGTTAAAGCTCCTAAAACCCCGACTCACAAGGTTGCGACATGATTATAGCAAGATTAATTAGTAGCCTAATCTAAGATTTTCTTCCCATAATTTGAGCCTTAATTATCGCTACATCGCGATATCGCGATTCGACATATCATTCTCCCAAAAATCTGTCTTTAAAGTTCCGAGTCGCGATTTGGTGAATAAATTAATTATATGATTAAGGATGCGCCAAATCACGATTACTATTAATTAAGCTAAAATCGGCACTCACAGTCTCGCGAGTTGAAGAGTCAAAATGTTAAAAAGAAATTCACGATGCGGCGAACAACGAGAAAATGATTTAAGATTTGAATTTTTAAATTTAAATGAGATACGTCCCGCACATCGAGGTTTGCACACTTCACAAGGTAACTAATTGTTCTCCATAACCCGACTTCCTGTCAAGCCGTCGAACATTGATGACATTAATGAAGAATTAGGGTAAATCCACGAATAAATAAGATCGGATTCATGCGATAAATTTGTTTCTATTTGCGATTTGACAGACTTATTTCAAANTTAATTGGGCGAAGATACTCTCGGATAGTTTGTTCAACAGAGTCACAGAGTATCGGGAGCAAAAGGCAGCCGGGAAACCATCCTCATTCTTCATGTCTGCGTATATCATGGACGCAATATACTCCATGACACCTTTCCCTTTGATGAATTGGGCTTGGAGTCCAACCCAAGAAAAAACTGTGCATGAGTACCATGACAAATTGTGGGAAAATAAAGCAAATAAATTTATTTATGAGATTTTCAACTGGGTGATGGTGCCCCTGCACATCGCCATTTTTGGTCATTCGCCACCTCGCATCCCAGATAGCATTGCTGCAAATCTGAGTGGTATCACAGACTGGTACGTAGAAGCAAAATTCTCCTATTTCAAAGTTTTCGGAGCTACTGTTCCTCCGCTGGCGCTACCACTGTTCATCCCCGACAAGCTGGCCTGTCGCGAGATTGCTCGACAAACAGTGATTGGAGGAGTGAGTAAATATCTCAAATCATCATCAAAGAAGGTATGGCCGTTTTTCCCCGTTCGGCTAAATTCTTATTCTTTATTGGATTTTGGACATGCTAAGGCTGAGGCTGCAACCTTAGAAGACTTGAGTTTGGTCTCTATTGAGTACAAAAAGCATGATCCTCAGAGAATTGTAAGCACTCATTTGGAAAATTGTGTATTGAAGAAGTTTGAACACGAGTGTTTACCCTCAGATGATATTTTCCGAGGGGCGAGGTCCTATGGGGAAGTGCTAGTTCGAATCAGATCTTTAGCACCCGAAGACGTGGCCTCTGTCTTAAAGTTTCAGGAGCATAGAAAAAGATGTCTCCCCGTTGTGCTAGGAGGTTTGGGTCTTTCCAAGGATAAGGAGAAGGAGGCTGAAAGTTCTGAGGGCCAAACNTGATGAATTGGGCTTGGAGTCCAACCCAAGAAAAAACTGTGCATGAGTACCATGATAAATTGTGGGAAAATAAAGCAAATAAATTTATTTATGAGATTTTCAACTGGGTGATGGTACCCCTGCACATCGCCATTTTTGGTCGTTCGCCACCTCGCATCTCGGATAGCATTGCTGCAAATCTGAGTGGTATCACAGACTGGTACGTAGAAGCAGAATTCTCCTATTTCAAAGTTTTCGGAGCTACTATTCCTCCGCTGGCGCTACCACTGTTCATCCCCGACAAGCTGGCCTGTCGCGAGATTGCTCGACAAACAGTGATTGGAGGAGTGCGTAAATATCTCAAATCATCATCAAAGAAGGTATGGCCGTTTTTCCCCGTTCGGCTAAATTCTTATTCTTTATTGGATTTTGGACATGCTAAGGCTGAGGCTGCAACCTTAGAAGACTTGAGTTTGGTCTCTATTGAGTACAAAAAGCATGATCCTCAGAGAATTGTAAGCACTCATTTGGAAAATTGTGTATTGAAGAAGTTTGAACACGAGTGTTTACCCTCAGATGATATTTTCCGAGGGGAGAGGTCCTATGGGGAAGTGCTAGTTCGAATCAGATCTTTAGCACCCGAAGACATGGCCTTTGTCTTAAAGTTTCAGGAGCATAGAAAAAGATGTCTCCCCGTTGTGCTAGGAGGTTTGGGTCTTTCCAAGGATAAGGAGAAGGAGGCTGAAAGTTCTGAGGGCCAAACTTTGAACCCCGAAAAACGTCAGGAAGGTGAGCAGGAGAAGAATCCTGAGCAGGAGAAGAATCCCGAAACAAAATAAGAGACTACTGACCCACCCAAGGAACATAGTCCAGAGGTGGAAGTAAAAAACATAGACCTGCCAAAAACTCAGAATCCAGAGATGAAGACCTTTGATCCTCCGAAGGAGCAGGACTCACTCGGCACACCAGGAAAGGCGGCGAAGAAAATCGGGGAACCCATCACTTCTATCACCCCTTTGCAGTCAACGCAAGGAAATATAGAAGAAGGATGGATTTTCGGTGAAGAACTAAGGCNTAGTTCGAATCAGATCTTTAGCACCCGAAGACATGGCCTCTGTCTTAAAGTTTCAGGAGCATAGAAAAAGATGTCTCCCCGTTGTGCTAGGAGGTTTGGGTCTTTCCAAGGATAAAGAGAAGGAGGTTGAAAGTTCTGAGGGCCAAACTTCTAACCCCAAAAAACGTCAGGAAGGGGAGCAGGAGAAGAATCCCAAAACAGAAGAAGAGACTACTGACCCACCCAAGGAACATAGTCCAGAGGTAGAAGTAAAAAACACAGACCCGCCAAAAACTCAGAATCCAGAGACGAAGACCTCTGATCCTCCGAAGGAGCAGGACTCACTCGGCACACCAGGAAAGGCGGCGAAACAAATCGGGGAACCCATCACTTCTGTCACCCCTTTGCAGTCAACGCAAGGAAATATAGAAGAAGGATGGATTTTCGGTGAAGAACTAAGGCCCATCAGAGCAGAAGAACTTCCTCCCAATGAGTTCTTCTTTGACAAAAAGAGAAAAGCAGTTGTGAAAAGGGAGTTCTGCCAGGATGAAGGATCAACTGCCAAGAAATTCAAAGTGATGACCGATGGAAAGAACAAAAAGAGTGATGAATTCGCCACAGAGATCGCAGGAACGCTAGGAGCGCATGCGTCGGCGAATCAATTCTCGGTCGAGATGTTGAAAAATCAGCTCAAGAGAAAGAATCGCCTGATAAAGACTCTCGAAGCCCGAGTAGCTTCGACCGCAGAAAGCGCTAAGAGTCAGGCGAGTGGAGAAATAGAACTGGCCCGATTGGCCGATAAAAAAGAAATAGAAGTCCTCAAAACTAAGTTGGAACAAGCGCATTCAGTGATCCGAGATGGTCGGATACAGTCGGGTCAGCAGAGGAGTATGATCACAGAGCTGCAGGCTCAGTTAGAGGTCGCTGAAAGCAAGGTGATCGACATCGAGATTTTTAAATCCCGAGCGATCGATATTCGGAGCAGGATATCTTCTGCACAACAGAGTCTGCTAGACAAAGTGGGAGAGATTCGAGAAGACTCTCTGTTAATGCATCGGATTTCTGAGAATCTGATTGTCAAAGAAAAGAACGCAGAGGCTGCTCGGGTCGCCTTTCAAGAGGCAGTGATAGCTACTAACAATAGATTTTCAGCAGGTTCTCCCAGACTCACCATCGCTGAACAAACTAGAGGTAATATTTTGTTTAAAGATTGGGAACATAATATTACCTTAAGCAAAGAACGGGTCCAGAAAGTGACCAATTCTTTAGAAGAAGCCTTCAATGCTATAGATGGTGAGCTGTTAGGAATGGAGAGCGAAGGTGATTCAGAGACGCTAAGGCAGGTGAATGTAGATCAGATTTCCCTCGACATAAAGGAGAAGAATGAGAGAGATTCGGCGGAAATCTCTAAGATGGACAGGGCAGACATGGCTCAAATTGACGAACATTTGATTCAACCTAGCGCACAACTCAGTGCCCTTGACATCATTGATGCACAAATAGGTGATAAACTTCCACAGTTAGCCCGAGAATGCTATTTCTCCGAGGCCATCTGTAAAGCGGAACCTTCACAGCTTGTATCCCAATTTGTGGACAAATGTATCATATGCACCGAATCCGTGCAAAGACAANCCTCTGTCTTAAAGTTTCAGGAGCATAGAAAAAGATGTCTCCCCGTTGTGCTAGGAGGTTTGGGTCTTTCCAAGGATAAGGAGAAGGAGGCTGAAAGTTCTGAGGGCCAAACTTCGAACCCCGAAAAACGTCAGGAAGGTGAGCAGGAGAAGAATCCCGAAACAGAAGAAGAGACTACTGACCCACCCAAGGAACATAGTCCAGAGGTGGAAGTAAAAAACATAGACCTGCCAAAAAATCAGAATCCAGAGATGAAGACCTTTGATCCTCCGAAGGAGCAGGACTCACTCGGCACACCAGGAAAGGCGGCGAAGCAAATCAGGGAACCCATCACTTCTATCACCCCTTTGCAGTCAATGCAAGGAAATATAGAAGAAGGATGGATTTTCGGTGAAGAACTAAGGCCCATCAGAGCAGAAGAACTTCCTCCCAATGAGTTCTTCTTCGACAAAAAGAGAAAAGCAGTTGTGAAAAGGGAGTCCTACTAGGAGGAAGGATCAACTGCTAAAAATTTAAAGTGATGACAGATGGAAAGAACAAAAAGAGTGATGAATTCGCCACAGAGATAGCAAGAACGCTGGGAGCGTATGGGTCGGCGAATCAATTCTCGGTTGAGATGTTGAAAAATCAGCTCAAGAGAAAGAATCGCTTGATCAATACTCTCGAAGCTCGAGTAGCTTCGGCTGCAGAAACCGCTAAGAGTCAGGTGAGTGGAGAAATAGAACTGGCCCGATTGACCTATAAAAAGGAAATAGAAGTCCTCAAAACCAAGTTGGAACAAGCGAATTCAATGATCCGAGATGGTCAGATACAGTCAGGTCAGCAGAGGAGTATGATCACATAGTTGCAGGCTCAGTTAGAGGTCGCTGAAAGCAAGGTGATCGACATCGAGATTTTTAAATCCCGAGCGATCGATATTCGGAGCAGGATCTCTTCTGCACAACAGAGTCTGCTAGACAAAGTGGGAGAGATTCGAGAAGATTTCTTATTAATGCATCGGATTTCTGAGAATCTGATTGTCAATGAAAAGAATGCAGAGGCTACTCGGGTCACCTTTCAAGAGGCAGTGATAGCTACTAACAACATATTTTTAGTTGGTTCTCCCGGACTCGGGTCGCCTTTCAAGAGGCAGTGATAGCTACTAACAACAGATTTTTAGTTGGTTCTCCCGGACTCATCATTGCTGAACAAACTAGAGGTAATATTTTGTTAAAAGATTGGGAACATAATATTACCTTAAGCAAAGAACAGGTCCAGAGAGAGACCAATTCATTAGAAGAAACCTTCAATGCTATAGATGGTGAGCTGTTAGGAATGGAGAGTGGAGGTGATTMAGAGACGCTAAGGCAGGTGAATGTAGATCAGATTTCCCTCGACATGAAGGAGAAGAATGAGAGAGATTCGGCGSAAATCTCTAAGATGGACAGGGCAGACATGACTCAAGTTGACRAACATTTGATTCAACCTAGCGCACAACTCAGTKCCCTTGACATCATTGATGCACAAATAGGTGATAAACTTCCACAGTTAGCCTGAGAGTGCTATTTTTCCGAGGCCAGCTGTCTAGCGGAACCTTCACAGCTTGTATCCCAGTTTGTGGACAAATGTATCATGTACACCGAATCCATGCGAAGGAAAGCACTTGGAACCTTTTGAAAATAGAGTAGGAGAGATGGAGTGATTTCGCTCCCCCCAGCTGTCAAGCGGAACCTTCACAGCTTGTGTCCCAGTTTGTGGACAAATGTATCATATGCATCAAATCACACAAAGACAAGCACCTGNGCAACTCAACCTAATATTCAACCTGGACTATCTAATCAAACACATATCGCTTTAAATATTTTTGACACAATCCTTAAAACTGCCAACACCCGGGAAGAACTTGAACGTTCATGGGAAGCCATTGAACGCGATATTAATACTCAGGAACAGCTGGAAGCTAGACAATGAGAACGTAGAAATCCTCACTAGTTTCCTGTACCGAAGGTTAGCGAAATATTTTTATAAATCTTTAATATACTTTCGGATGCCTTGACACTGTACTTTTAAGCCTTAAGTACAGACTCAGGAACAACACCTAGCACCTCCCAACCACCCTGAAATATTAATCTTTGTTACTCAAAATTATTACAGTGATGTAATGTTCCACAATGGCTTACCAGACTCATCACTGTTCTGCTGCATTTCGTTACTCTGTTTGCCTCATCGCCTTCTTGCACACCTCAATTGCGTTGTCTGTTCTTATACCTTTTAAGCTCTGTGCGCCATACCCATTCACTGCATAGATCCTCTTCTGTTCAATTCAGCTATTGCACTCTCCTTCTTCTTCACACATGAATCACTTTCACCAGCTACAATCACAACAAACTCAAACAGCAACATCAGCCCCATCTCTTCTCTATACCGTGTATTTATAGCTTCTGTGCACCTTGTGCATGCAGTGTTCGCAATGCCTCTGCATTCTGACTCCGCACCGTTATCCTACACCTCTCGAGTGCTCTGTCTGATTATCATCGTAACTCTTCAGCTTCTCTGGCCGTTTTCCCATGCGTTCAACATCATTGGATGTTATGCTGAGATTTCTCATCCTCTCTGGCAGTTGAGACTCTTCGTCTTCTCTGTGACAGTCGAGCTCACCTTCTCTGTTTTGGTTACAGGCTTCCACGCTCATACATCTGTCAATCCATTCTAAGAATAGTCTTCCTTCACTTGGATGAAGTTTGGAGACTCTGCTTCTCCTCTGGCGATCACACAGGGGTCTCTTCAAATTCTCTAGCAGACGCCATCATGGTTTCTGGCAGTTTCACTGCGTCGTGCCTCAGTAGCCCTCCGATCTTCTTTGATTTTTATCCGCACCGTTGGATGACCTTTATTATTCTTTCCTTTTTAAGTCAGGTTTTGGCATTTTGGCATTCCTGTGCCCAAGTGTCTCGACACTTCATGTCGCGATCTTCGAAACTCTAAAATGGAGCTTATCTGGACTAACTCCTTCTCTTCCCGTGACCAAGGGCTGTGACCATAGACTTATGCATTTGTTCTTTCCCTTTTGAATTCGCGATCCCCGAAACTCTGATATGGCGTTACATCTACGGTCTAGATCCAAGCTTGATTTTAATGGCTGCGATTGAATCGCGATATCGCTGCTCGCATATCGCGAAATTGGGATTCTTGTTGCATTGTGTTCTTTCCCTTTTGAATTCGCGATCCCTGAAACTCCGATATGGAGTTACATCTACGGTCTAGATACAAGCTTGATTTTAATGGTTGCGATTGAATNTCTTTAATATACTTTCGGATGCCTTGACACTGTACTTTTAAGCCTTAAGTACAGACTCAGGAACAACACCTAGCACCTCCCAACCACCCTGAAATATTAATCTTTGTTACTCAAACTTATTATAGTGATGTAATGTTCCACAATGGCTTACCAAACTCATCACTGTTCTGCTACATTTCGTTACTCTGTTTGCCTCATCGCCTTCTTGCACACCTCAATTGCGTTGTCTATTCTTCTACCTTTTAAGCTCTGTGCGCCATACCCATTCACTGCATAGATCCTCTTCTGTTCAATTTAGCTGTTGCACTCTCCTTCTTCTTCACACATGAATCACTTTCACCAGCTACAATCACAACAAACTCAAACAACAACAACAACCCCATCTCTTCTCTATACCGTGTATTTATAGCTTCTGCGCACCTTGTGCATGCAGTGTTCGCAATGCCTCTGCATTCTGACTCCGCACCGTTATCCTACACCTCTCGAGTGCTCTGTCTGATCATCATCGTAACTCTTCAGCTTCTCTGGCCGTTTTCCCATGCGTTCAAAATCGTTGGATGTTATGCTGAGATTCCTCATCCTCTCTGGCAGTTGAGACTCTTCGTCTTCTCTGTGACAGTCGAGCTCACCTTCTCTGTTTTGGTTACAGGCTTCCACGCTCATACATCTGTCAATCCCTTCTAAGAATAGTCTTCCTTCACTTGGACGAAGTTTGGAGACTCTGCTTCTCCTCTGGCGATCACACAGGGGTCTCTTCAAATTCTCTAGCAGACGCCATCATGGTTTCTGGCAGTTTCACTGCGTCGTGCCTCAGTAGCCCTCCGATCTTCTTTGATTTTTATCCGCACCGTTGGATGACCTTTATTATTCTTTCCYTTTTAAGTCAGGTTTYGRCATTTTGGCATTCCTGTGMCCAAGTGTCTCGACACTTCATGTCRCGATCTTCGAAACTCTRAAATGGAGCTTATCTGGACTAACTCCTTCTCTTCCCGTGACCAAGGGCTGTGACCATAGMCTTATGCATTTGTTMTTTCCCTTTTGAATTCGYGATCCCYGAAACTCTGATATGGCGTTACATCTACGGTCTAGATCCAAGCTTGATTTTAATGGCTGCGATTGAATCGCGATATCGYTGCTCGCATATCGCGAAATYGGGATTCTTGTTGCATTGTGTTCTTTCCCTTTTGAMTTCGCGATCCCTGAAACTCCGATATGGAGTTACATCTACGGTCTAGATACAAGCTTGATTTTAATGGTTGCGATTGAATCGCGATATCGCATATCGCGAAATCARGATTCTTGTTGTCAAGTGATTTTGTCATTTCAAAGTCCCGATTCACGAAACTCCGATAAGGAGTTAAATCAACAGTCCAGATCTGATCTCTATTCAGCGGCTGTGATTAAATTGTGAAATTGCATATCGTGATTTCGAGGTTCTTGTTGTCAAATGTTTTTGTCACTTCAAAGTCCCGATCCTCGATACTCCATGAAGAGAATCAACGGTCCAGATCACTTCTCAATTTAACGGCTGTGATTAAATCGCGAAATCACATATCGCGATTTCAGGGTTCTTGTTGCAAGTGTTTTTGTCATTTCAAAGTCCCGATCCCCGATACTCCATGAAGAGAATCAACGGTCCAGATCACTTCTTAATTTAACGGCTGTGATTAAATCGCAAGTTCGCATATTGCGATTTCAGGGTTCTTGTTGTCAAGTGTTTTTGTCATTTCAAAGTCCCGATCCCCGATACTCCGACATTGACTGGAATTAACTGTCCAGATCAAAGTTTGATCTGACGGCTCAGATTTCATCGTAATTTTTCTTATTGTGATTATGCCCGCTTCTCCTTGTACTTTAAAGACTGTGCAGGTTCTCCTCGATCCAACGGTGGTCGGACCCTGTGCTCGGATCTGACGGCTGAGGCCTGTCCTCCTCTTTAGAGCACTCTTCTTGTCTATATTTAGATCTGATGGCCCTCGTTCTGTCGAGAATTTTGGATGGGATCTAACGAACATAAATGTTTCTCAACCTTTACTCTTCATCATACTCTTATTCAGATCTGACGACCATCAAGAATTCTGAATGAGATCTAATGGCTGTGGATCTCTGTCTTCCTTCTCTTCTGTGAACTCCTATATCTTGAGCTTTGCTGCGCGCGTGCTCCTCGACGCTGTTCCTCCCGAGCTTTCACTTCTGAATCCCCAAGGGATTCTTGGACTTCTGCGCCTCTGCAGAGTCTTCACATGCACAGTCTGATCCTGCCATCTTCACTGTTGTACTTAAGCCATCATCACTACTGTACTTGCCATCAATGACAAGTCTACGCTACCTGTAAAACATGCCAACAATCCTTTGTACATTCTTCCTGTACCCATGCCATCTTCATTACTGTACTTGCCATTAATGGCAAGCCTATGCTGCCTGTAAAACATGCCAACAATCCTTTGTACATTCTTCCTATACCCATGCCATCTTCATTGCTGTACTTGCCATCAATGACAAGCATATGTTACCTGTTAAACATTTTCCAACAATCTCCCCCTTTGGCATTGATGGCAACAAAGGAACCCAGATTCTTTTCTCCCCCTTTGACATCAATGTCAAAGAGAACATGCCCCCCTGAGTTGTTGCAGTATTTTAGGAGGTATCAGATATTAAACCAATGCAAACTCCCCCTAACGGGATGGACTCTCTCATTTGAGGCCTACAGAATATTTGTATCTAATCGAGNGGACCTATATCAGGTTTCTTAGGAGCACTGATTTCTACCTTGTTGATTCCAATATCGGATTTGTCATTTGGTGATCTCTGGCTATCCAAGACCTTGTCCAGAGTCATGGATCTACTCATGAACTTGATTTGGGTGTCTTCCTTCTCAACCTTCAAGACTTCTGCTTCCTTCTTATGACATGGCTCTTCTCCTACTTCATCCATGGGGCAAATGCTAACTGAACAGGCTTGTCTTGTATCTAAATATTCTTCTTTACTCGTAGGAGAGGATTCAATTTCAACATCATTAATTTTCTTTATACTTTCATTCACCACTTGTCCTGAGTTTATATTTACCTTACATTCTTTGGACATGAGCACCTCTTCACTTCCTCTATCACACTTTTGACATGAACTGAGTGAATTATGTTTCAGACCATCCACAAGAAGAACGCACTGGGCATCTCCTTTGTCATTACTCAAACTCACCATCCGTCTATCCTTGATTTTACCTGGTTCATCATTTTCAAGGATCACATTTTCTATTCTTCTTTTACTTATGCATGGAAGCTTGTCCTTGTCTCCAATCATGTGCTTGGAACATCCACTGTCTATATTCCCAGAGGCCTTCTATTTTTGAGTTGAAAGTGCTTGACCACATTTTTCACTAACTTTTCTTTTCCATGTGCTGAGCTTTCTATCTGAGAACTTTATCCTTGGATCTGCCTTGTAATTCTTGAGATGGCAGTTTGCATCTTTGTGGCCAAAGTTGTGACGGTTATAGCATTCAATCTCATTGTTCAATAGATCAAAGTTATTATTGCATCATTGTTTACTCATTGACTGTTTATTAATCCTTGACCTCCTTAGTTGCATGTCTCTAGACTTAATTTGGAAATTTGCAATCTGTGATGGTTTGTTACTTTGCTGTATCATTCTTTGTTGTGGCAGATATTTATTCCTTGGAAATCTTAATTGCTCATGTCTAAGTCTTAAGGAACAATTTACAGCTTTGTGACCAAAGTTAGAACAATAGAAACAATATCCATAGAAAAATCCTTTGTACCTGGAAAATGGTTGTCTTCTTTGAGAAAATCGATTTCTTTCATGTTGATTATGTCTTTGAGCAGAGAGTGCATTATTTCTTTGTTCTACAGATTCAGTCCTGGCACTTTTTCCATTAATTGTCCTGGGCGGCTGAGTGTCTTCCTTTGTTTCTGCAGGTTTGTTGTTGTCATTGGTTGTCAATTTGACATGGACACTAGCTTTGACAAACTTGAGGGGTTCTTTGTTTCTTGGCTAACCACTACTTGATCCCTCTTCATAACCCAAACCAGTTTTCAGCTTTGGATTCCTTTGCTGATTCAGAATGGTGGCTAATCCTTCTGAGG
>JZKD02S1888224.1:478113-518019 GCA_000966675.3 Picea glauca | reverse complement strand
TATATATATCATGTATTCATTATTGGAGAAATGTGAATTGTGACGTATGAATGTATTTAGTTATGTGGAGGAGGTCATCCTATTCTTTAAGGATTTATTGCGTAACTTACCTCTCTTGGAGTTGTGTTCCACACTCACATTATGTACATGGTGTGTACTTATGTTCTATATTGATAATATAAACATTTGGTATTAGAACAATGATCTTAGGATTTTGCTTCCTCAAGCAAGTCATCTTGGAATTTTCACTATAATGTTTTTTAGGGGCCATTTCAGAAAGTGAAACTTGGAGTATATTTAGAAGACATATCAAGGTGCATGTGGTATGAGTTTCAACTTTTGGGCCATTGTACTTTTGGAGATACACTATGGAATATATGTTTTTTGACTAGTCATGTAACTAGTCTCAAATAGGTGCCCAAAGGGGTTGGATCCAATGGTGGAAAGCGAGGATTTTTTCACCATTGGACAAGGTTCAATTCTCGTGAGGGCTTTACCTGGAGCCATGGGGGAACCTTGAGGTAGTGGTCGAATGTGTGGTTGCACCCAGAGATACTATATTAAATGGTATTGTGACCCTTGCACACATAAGTGGATCAAAGCCCACCCCCATGTCCTTCAAATTTTTAAGCCCAAAGGGGTTGGATGCAATGGTGGAAAGCGAGAATTTTTTCACCATTGGGCAAGGTTCAATTCCCGTGAGGGCCTAACCTGGAGCCATGGGGGCACCTTGAGGTAGTGGTTGAACGTGTGGTTGCACCCAGAGATATTATATTAAATAATATCGTGACTCATGCACACATAAGTGAATCAAAGCCCACCCCCTTGTCCTCCAAATTAAAAGTCCCCGAGGTGTAGGACAGTCGGTGACAGAGTGTGTTGTTAAGCCACTCTCTGTTGAAAAGTCATCGGTTCGAAACCTGTGGGGACAAAAAATCCAACCATGTTAAGGGTTGGTGTGGCTCAGGCCGGGTGTGATCCCTAGGTGACTTTGATGGCTTAGATGCCCCTGAGTCATGGTTTCTCAAGACAAAGGTTAATCCCGCTGCCAAGAAGGTCTGGAAAAATTAACAAACAAAAACAAAACTAGTCTCAAACAGGTGTTCTAGGAAAAACCATCATATATTCTTCATAGAGTATCCAAATTTACTGAGACCAATTGCATTGGAAAGAGGAAAGTTCGTAGTATTTTTGGCAAAAATTTTAGAATCAATTATCCAATATTGGATGCATTGCATTCTGTATAAGTTTTCTCTCTAGAGTAGGCCAAAATTCAACAAGGTTTGGGAAAGTTACCATAAATTTCATTTGGCACATCCAATTTTGGTCAGACCTATGGAATTGTAGAGAAAAAATCTCAGTGTACTACGAGAAGAAATTTCAGACTCCGAAGGAGCGAAATTTCAAAAATACATCAGAAGGAAGGTCGTCCAGAAGAACAAACTCCAAATCGGGGTTTCAAAGGTATGTTTACTTAAAACTATCATAACTTTTGATTGGGATGTCTGCTTGAGCCGATTCAAAAGCCATTGGAAAGAGAAGCCATAGAATATTATACTGGAACGGTGATTATAAATATTTGAGAGAATTGTTCCTAATATATTAAGGTTGTAAGTTAAGGTTTGGGTTAGACCTCAATTAAGAATCAATGACAATATCTAGATTTACAATGATGTGGAAAGGTTGAGGTTTTTAAAGAAATATGATATGAATCCTTCAAGAGTAAGTTTTTGTCTTTTTGGTGAAGCTCGAAATTGGTTATTGAGTATTGATAAGGATATTAGATGGAACATCACATCGAAAGAATTTAAAAAACTCTTCTCAGATAAATGGATTAAGGATACAAAAATGGAGGAAATGTATAAAATTCAAGTGGAGTTAAAGGAAGAAAAAGAAGATATCAAGAAGAAGGGTGATGAGTTTTCTAAGATACGAGACCTTAATGAAACACTCATTAAGGAAGTTCAAAAATTAAAGCAAGAAAAGATTAGCCAAGAAAAGTTTGAAAATGATGAGTCAAGGGAAGATTTGGAAAAGAAAGATGAAGAGATATGTAGATTATGAAACCATAATAAAAAACTTCTGGATGAGGTTAAAAGATTGAAATAAGAAAAGAAGAATTATGAAAATCAAGAAGGAACGAGGATTTTGGATGAAGAATATATGAAAAGACTTGAAGGAGAAATTTGCAAGAAGGTTGAAGAATCCATAAATACTGATGAGGTAAAATTAGAAATGCAATCAAGAATTGAAGAAGGGCGTCAAAATTTGATGGATGGGGTCACATTGTAGCTTCAAAAGGAGAAAGAGACAAGATTCAAGAAGGTCACTAGAACATAATTAAAGAATTTTAACTTCATCTAGAGGAGGTACATGCCAAATATGATGGTATTATCTCCAAGACTAGAGTAATCAAATACCAAGCAAAGAGGATAGAGGATTACATTCTCTCTAAAAAAAAATATATGAAATGCACACATAGAGTAAAGAAAAATTGTCAAAAGTGGAACCATATCGACACACTCATTACCAAGAAACATTTCAAGGAAGACAAGAAGGTTGATATCACCATTATAAAGGAAGACGATGGAATACTTGTCAATATTCATCGAACAGGGAATCAAAAAACCACTCTTCAATGAACTATTATCAGAGACCAACAACCACTACAAATTAGAGAAGTTACAACAAAAATACATGGAATCAAAGGAAATAAATTATGCAACAAATAGACACCAAGGATTAAGACCAAAAATGATTTATTTTGTATAGATATATCATCATGAATGGAATGAAGGGGAACATAAGAAAAATATATTACTTGGTTTCATCACATATGAATCCTTTAATTGCAAAGCTTTGAGGACAAATATTTTTTATGGAGGGCACTATGTTATGACCCAATGGGGGCTTATATAAGGTTTAATGTGTATGATATAACCCCAACGGGGGAATATATGGGGCTAAATGTACATGTAATGTGTAAATATATATGTAATAGGGTCGACCTAATAGTAAAGGGGCCTCATGTATAGGGTTTGAATAGGTATATATAGATATCATCCATTCATTATTGGAGACATGTGAATTGTGATGTATGGATGTATTTGGTTATTTGGAGGAAGTTCTCCTATTCTTTAAAGAGTTATTGTGTAACTTATGTATCTTGGAGTTGTGCTCCATGCTCATATTGTTGTACATGGTGTGTAATTCTATTATGTTATGCTAATTTAAGCATTTGGAACATAACAATAATCTTACCAAGTCCTCTGGTTGCTACCAATGTTGATCGTGTGAAGTGTTATAGTTACCACCAATGATGATTATGCTAAGTCTTTCGATGGAGACTGAACGTGATAACACAAATTTATTCAGTGATACCAGAGTCAATCTCACTAACTTATCTGGAATATAAAATATGCATTGAAATTTGGCTAAGTCCCAAAACTGTTTTTTTTAGTAAGGGGATTAGGGCTTGAGTGACAGGGGTATTGTTCAACCTAATAATGTGAGGACTAGGGATCGATTCTCGCTATGATTGGCATATAAATCTGATGACCTAAGGGCTTGCTGATGACATTGGTTAAGAGAAGTCATTTATGGACTAGGAATGAGAAACCATTTGCACCCTAAACCAACCTCGGGGAAGAACATTGTTAAAGGTGTTGAATGATGGACAAAGTGCTAGATGCGAAGGGACCCTTTCTCTCATATTGTTTTGAGACTGTAAAATTAGGGAGAAATGGAGGTGGGAGATAAGGGTTTTATTTTTATCGATTAGGACACGAAATGGTTGCACGTGCAGGGAAATATTTTGGGGAAAAGGGTTATGGATAGTGGTAGAGATGTTTATGTTCTTAAGGGTTCGAAGTAGGGAAAAGAATGGGGCAAGGTCTACCAATCAGAAAAGGTGAAGTCGAGGTGAATAATGGAATAAATGGTGGTCTTGGTAGTTGGGAGCGATCCCTAACTCTAATCTCCAAATAATATATAAAATAAAATGAAATTTTCGAGGGAGATGTTAGGGCATACTTGGATAATATAGACACATGTACAATGGATGCCTTCACAAATGATAAGCTCGAATGGTTGGGAACTTGACAATTCATTTGTTAAATCTCTTGTGCTTGAAATAAAAGTGATTGAATAATTAGGGGAAGAGCCCTTTTATAACATATGTGTGTAATTAATGTGACCATATTGGTTTCAAGTAGAAAGTATTTTGGTATACACTGAAGCGATTGACAGGAAGTCCTAAGGTGGGGACTGTAGGAGTTAATTGGAAGTGCTTTGGGAATAATGGAGGAGATGATGGGAAGTCTTCCGGTGTGAACCAAAAGTGTTAATATAAAGTTCGTTAGTTTCACCATTTTTCTTTCAGAGGCATTGATACAAAGAGCTATGGTAGTACCGGGGTCATTAGCATAAACTTGGTCGGTGGAAAAATGAGTGTACCAAAGGACATTATGGGAAGTCCTTCAGTGTATAGCATAGAAAATAATGATAAGTCCACAGGTCGAACACTTAGGCTTTAGAGGGGTTTCTACGAAGGGTGTCGACAAAGGAAATCATACATCGAAGGAGTTTATGATAACTCCTCTGGTCCAATCGATGGGGTTCATAGGAATTCCTTCAATACGTACTAGAGGTGTAAATGGGAACTTCTCTAATTTGTTTCTGGAGACTTGAGAAGAACTTTTCGAACATCAAAGAATGATCCTTGAAATTTATCTAAGTGTTGGGATCGAACAAAGATAAACCAATCCATAATTGGAATATCAAGGAACCCAATGAGAGAGGTATAAGAAAAATTAAAGACCAGAAGTTGAAGAAATTTTCAAGTTAATTAAATTTTATGTAGAAAAAGGAGGGGTCCCATTTTTCTTGGAGAGGGGGGGTGAGGGTTTCAAGAAAAAAATACAATAAAAAGGGAGGTTTTTGTGTCAGGTGCAACAAATGGTGACACACTGGATGAAGTCATGAATCTATGAAGAGTGGTATCTAAACACAAACTTTTGATAATGGAATCACATGCGGTGCATGACCCTTGAGAGAAAGAGTAGGTCCCATAGAATTTAAAAATAAAGGTTTTGATGAGGCAGAGTTTGTTTGATACAAAGGAGAGTTCAAATTCATGCCCAAAATAGATTGATTTAGAAAATACAACCTTTTCAACCAGAATTAGCTTTGGGAAGGCATGAGAAATTCAACAGGAAAAAGATATTTCAGGTACAAGTTGATTTCACATTTCTCTGGTGTTGTTCCATTGTCAGTGAGTGTCTATAGCCTTGACGGAGTCACTCGGGTGTCACAAGCCTTGCTCAGTTGCTAGTGAGCATCCATATCCCCAACGAAGATGCTTGCATGTCCTACATGATATGGAATTCCTTTCTGCAAGCCTTTACCTTTTACAATTTGGCTTTCTTATATTTAGAGAGAGGTGGATGGGGGGATTCCAATCTTCCTTTACAGGCACAAGGGATGACACCTGTGAAGGTTATATTTTCCAACTTGATTATAGATGAGCTAACTCCTTGAGTAACATGCCCTGGAATACTACAAATTCCTTTCCAAAACTATTTCTCTTTAGTTCAAACAAACACACAAAAATATGTTCTTGGACATGACCCTTGGCTCTTTTCCTTATTGTATTTCAAGAGTATAATTATTTTCTAATGCTAAACTATGTTCCCCTACTGAGTCTGAATTAAAGTCATGCACAACTATGTTATATGGATGAAAATGAAGTTATGTCTATAAACCAAAATACATATTTGCTAGCTTTGGACACCAATATATCATCATTCATAATTTGTTTAGATCAAGAGCACCAAACTCTTGGGAAATCCAAGGTGAGAATTTTTAAGAGAGAGATATAAAACTAGATGAAATTAAAATCAAATAAAAATGCAACAAATCAAGCAATGGGAAAAAGGTAAAGAAACTGAGAAGAAGTAAAAATCAAACTCTTTATTTATGTATAGGAGAAAATTTGCCTCAAAGGATAGGTAATGTAGTGTTTCAGGACTTGGCCATTAATGGGGAGAAGGTCGATATCCCCTTCAAGGTTTTGTAAGCGATATGTTCCTAGGCCAATATTCTCTTTGTTTATGAAAGGACCCAACTACAATTGTTGAAACTTTGAATGTTTTCCTTTATATTCATGTGGCTTGTCCCATTTGAGGACCGGGTTGCCAACCTGAAAGTATTTCTCGCCAGTAGAACTTTTATCAAACCAATGTTTAACAATCTCTTGGTGAGCTTTTAGTTTGGTTCTAGCTTTGGTGCGGTTATCTTATATATTCAACAAGGTATCAATGCATCTTTGGATGATGGGACATTCTCTCCTACATGATTGTTGCATGAGTTGAACGAAAGGAAGATAAATATTTTAAGTACAGATAACTTCTTTCCCGTAGGCAATGAAATAAGGAGAGGTCCCTATGAAATCCTTGGGGGTGACACGATCATCCTAGCGAGAATTGGGTAGTGTGTTATGCCAATTTCTTTGTTTGTCAACTACATTTCATTTAAGAATGCGGATCTGATTCTTATTTGTAGATTTATCCAGGCCATTTCCCCGAGGGTAATCATTGGATGCATATTTTAGTGTGATCCCCTTTTCTAAAGAAAACTTAGTCAATGTAAGGCATGAAAAATATTTTGCGTTATCAAATACAAGAGAGTTAGGCACTCCAAATCTAGTTATGATGTGTTGTTCAAGAAAATTTGTTACCACTTCGTCATTTAATTTGGTCAATGGTATTGCTTCAGTCCAGCATGTAAAACAATAAGTAGCAGTTAGAATATATCTATGTTGTTTGGATGAGTGAGGATTTATCTCACCAATAATGTCTAGCCCCCATTGTTCGAAGGGCTCTTCAATTGTGATAGGTTGAAGTGGAAAAGTTTCCTTGTTCTCTCTTCCGGTGAACTTTTGGCAAGATTCGTGACTCCAAGAGTAGGAATGAGCATCCTTGAATAATGTCGGCCAATAGTATCCAACTCTCAATATTTTGTGGGTAGTGGCGTCTCTTGAAAAATGGCCTTCGGCTGGTCTGTCATGCATATATTTAAGAACTTTGTCAACATCTTGGTTTTCAAGACAATGGAGTAGAAGTCCATCATAATCGTTTTTGAACAAGATACCATGTACCAACTGATATTGTGTGGATTTAGGCCTTAGTGCTCTCTTTTTTTTGGAATTCAGATGGTCAGGAGTTGTGCCATGATGAAGATAGTACTTGAGATCATTATAACATGAATTCTTGACTGATGGAACATAACGAAGTTGTTGAGTGTATAGGGTTGGTTCCTCCTGCCATCCATATTCTTCTTGATCTTTAGAATCTATGACTCCAATGGCTAACTTACAGAGGCCTTGACCTCTCATGATATTTTTTGGTTTAAATTCAAGGTCATACTCATGTAAGGTATTCATCCAATTTCCTTGTCCCTCACCTAGTTCCCTATGCACAAAGAGAGATATGACCTCCGGGTGAGGGACGATCACCTTGGCATGGTTGTTCAATACATAAGGCCTGAACTGTTTAATGGTTTTGTATACAACAACATTTTTATTTTATACCAGTGGATAATTCATCTCAACACCTTTTAATCTAGTGATAATAAATGTGATGGGGTACTCATTCCCTTGTTGGTCTTTATAAGGGAGCATTGCTGCAAGAGAATGGTTAGAGGAAAAGGTATACAACAAAAATTCCCTAGTAAAGCATGGAATTTGTAAAGCAGGTGTAGATGTTATGGTGGCCTTGATATTCTTGAAGGAATCATTTTCAATATACGTTGACTTGAATTACACATATTTCTTGATCATCCGCTGAAGAGGTTTAACAATTTTGGAAAAATATGGAACAAATCTTCTTACGAAATTGAATTTGTTGAAAAATGAATGCATAGACCTTTTGTTGTGTTGCAGTAGGATTTGCATAATATCCTTAGTTCGTTCTAGGTCCATGGAAATCCCACCCTTTGAAATAACATGCCCCAACAATTTTTCCTCTGAAACAAAAAAGATGCTCTTCTTGGGGTTTAAAGAGATATCATATTTTATGCATCTTTTGAATATTTGCTTTAGATGTTTGGGGTCATCATATCTTTGTTTTGAATAAATAGTGACATCATCAAGATAAATCACAATTCTATGATCGATTAGACCTTTGAAAGCTATGTCCATTTGCCTTTGGAAGGTAGCACCAATGTTTATTAGATTGAAGGGAATTATGTGATATTCATATGTTCGCCACTTTGTTGTGAAAGTGGTCTTTAACCGATCCGGTTCTACTACAAGAACATGATTGTAACTAGAAAACCCGTCTAAAAGAGAAAACATTTTAGAATCAAAGACGAGTTACAAGATTTGTTACATAGGGGGGAATGGATAGGTTTCCTTATCAGAGGCTCGATTCAGATTTTGGAAATCTATGCAAATTCTAATTTCTCTCAATTTATTTCTTGCAGGCACCATATTAGACACCCAGGTCAAATGATGAACTTTGAATATGATCCAGGCATCTATAATATTCTCTAGTTATTTATGAATGAGTGGTTCAAGAGTCGGGTGTATTTTCCTTAACTTTTGTTGAAATGGCTTGCCACCTTCCTTGATAGGAATCACATGTTGAATGATATGAGTTTCATATGTCTTCAAATATTCATATGTCCAAGAAAATACATCATGATATCTCTTGAACAACTGCATGAACCTGTGATTTTCTTCCTCTGAAAAACACATTCCTATATTGATGTATTTAGGTTGTTCATGGGTCCCTAGATTCACCAAAAAGTGCATCATGGTAGAGTTGTTGGCCTCAATTTGATAAGCCTTATGAACTTAGTTTGTAAATTAAACAACTTTTCAAGTGACAACACATTTTTTAGGATGCAATTAGCTTTAGTCTTGATTTGTCTTGGCAATCTCGAAGATCCTGTTCATGTACTTCGTTGTCTATCACTGATTCCTGGAACACATTGAAGCAGGTAATGAAATTTATAATCTAAGTGTTATTATTGAATACCCTCAATTTTGTGATGTTATCCAATATAGAAGGCCCACAAATTATTTCAATAGAAAAACCATCATTAGGGGGAATGAACCTAGATGCTCCATTCGCTAAAATGTCTGCATTAGTGTTTTGATTATGAGGTATAGAATTAATATTAAATGATTTAAAGGAATAGATAAAATTCCATACCACATGTTCATAACCTTTCAAGTGAAAGGACAAGTAGTGAATAGTGTTTCTTACCTGTTGGACAACTATCCTCAAATCACCAAATACTCGAAGATATTTTACCTTGAGTTCGATGGCCTTCTTCAGGCCTTGGACCAATGCTTCATATTTAACGGTATTGTTGGTCCATTTTGATTCTAGACGATATGATACAAGAGTTTTATGCTATTCTATATCAATAAGGATACATCCTACCCTAGCTGCTTGAGATTTGGAGCCATCAAAGAACATTGACCACATGTTAGTATGTACATATTTGTTAGTTGTGCAAAAACCTAAGTATTTTGATATAGTACAAGCATCATTATGCATGAGTAGAAATAGATCATATTGTATATTTGGATGAATTGGAGATGACTACACTTCATAACATCCATTATTGGTCTCCAAAAATTAATTTCCCAAAATAGTAAGAGAAAATCTAACGGGATCGTTTTTACCTTCCAGTTCTATTACCGTATGCTTCATATGAGCCTCGCTATCCATGCGTATATGATTTGTCTTACCTTTGTATGGGAGCCATAAGTGGGACCAATATGTAGAGAAGTAACCTTGAAGCTTAGAGGACTAGTTGCTACTTAATAGTAAATCATATCTTTCAAGGATGTCAATGAAAACAATGTCAATAACTTGATGAACCCTAGGATCAGACGCAAGCCTAATCATTTCACCTCTTACATTAACATATCACCTATCTAATTGTATGATCCTTGTGGTAGTTATGGGACAACATTTATTCTCTAACATACTAAGTATGGCATGATGTTGGAGGAAGCACCAAAATTTGCTAAACAATTATGTACATTGCAATTAAAAATCTCATATGTAAGAAGAAAAGGAAGAACCTAGGACTTCAAATGTGTCCCTATACTTGCTATGTTTATGGCAGATTTGATCTTGACTTCGTGTACTACCTTTGTTTTAACATCTTTAGAAATGTTGTTTCTTACAACATTGGTCTTCTTCTATGGGTTATTGAGATTAAAAGTATCAATAATAAGGTCACGTTGTTGGGGTAATGTGCATATATCATACATAGAAAAGTTATCTTTAGTTTTCTTCATATCTTCAGTAACATTATAATCTAAAGTGTGCATTTCTTGTCTACTGGTTGTTGCACTTGGTTGTGAACTATTGGGTTTGTTGTTAGCTATTCGAGTGTTGGGATTAATGTTGTTTATATGTGCTTAGTTTTCTATTGTTGTATGAAAAAGGAGTGTTAGGTTTATTACTGGTTGTTGTTGGGGCTGGCGTGCTTGGTTTTTGAGTCAAAATGGGAGGAATTATTTTTCTAAGTGCGGTGTTGGTCTTTGGGGATGAGTAAATGTCGGGAACAACCCCATTGTTGTGTAGGTTATAGTTTCTAGGGGAATATTTTATGACTGGTGTATCTCCCACAAAAACTTCTTCAATTTTCTCATCATCTGAGTCAAAACACTAATCCCATAAGAACATAACATACTTTAGAGGGGTTTCCTCAATGGTTTCTTCATTCTTTTCCTCCTTTGGCTATTCATCATTCAAGTCTTGCTAATCGAGTAGTTGATTGATGACCAAGGTCATATATCTAACCCACAAAGAGCACATTTTTTCAGAATTACTTTGCTTGTGGTAAGAACATAAATTATCCACGCCAAATTTATTCTGATTTAGCACAAGTTGTGGGACCTCTAGTGGCTTTGAAGGATTTTCATTTATTTTGAATAATGGTCGAAAAGGTCTAGACCTTGAAGGCCCTTCCCTAGCGTTCTTATTAATATCGACTACCTCATTTGATAGATTCTTGACTAGATTAACTACACTATCTAGATCTTCGGGTTCTCACTCCATTCAACTATTGTGAATGGAAGACACAAGTAGTTATTCTCTTGCATCGTAAAGGATTGTATAAGATTACAATGGGAATATAGATTGAACCCAATTTCGCATCGAATAAATAATTTTTTTTAATAGGATGGATGAATTCTTTGGGTTATTGTCCCTCTCTATTTCTCCCGACTTTCAATTCCACATTGAATCTACTACTAATCTAAATAAAGTTTGGACCACATTGGAAGGAATTTTCATGAAGCAGGACACCCTTCAAGGTTGTGAATTGGAGAATGAGCTCATCACTTTGAGCACAATTAAATTCGACACTATTCAATACTTATTCACAAAATTCAAATCATTATTGATGAAACTCAAGCTATGTGGGATAGAAAATAACGAGGATCATATTGTTCTTTCCATTCTATCAAAACTAGGTTATGAATACTCAATGTTTGTCTCTACTTTTCATGCTACAAAACTAGCAATGGGAGTTGCTTGGAATATTCCTCCCATGGATGGTTTTCTTTAGTCTCTCACCCATGAGAAAGATGAACTTTTTCAAATGAGTTTCCGTAAGTATTCAAAGGCACATGCACTTGCAACAAATAGAATTCTAGCAACAAATTAAAACAAAAATTCAAACTCAAGAAAGATCTAGATCTGGAAAAGGATAGAAATCCCAAATCCACTAAGGAGACCTCCAACCCTTAGGGGGGGATAAAATAAGGATAAGGTGAGTTTGGTTAGTGAAATATAGGATTTCATCCATAAAATGCATGCATGAAGAAAACATTATGATGAGAAAAATCTTCTGGATCCATTGCATAATATTTATTGAATCGATCTTTTAGATGAGACAACTATGCTCCATCATGATGATGAATGATGATGATGGACCACATTTGTCTAGAACAAAATGTCGATTCAACAAATATTATGATATGGATCCAAAATATTTCTCTCACCATGAAGAAATCAATTGATCATGTGGAACATACTCTTCAACAAAACAAACTTGGTGGGAAAGAAAATTATAGGAAGAAGGACATCGAAAATCCCCTAATGATAGAGGAAAATTAGGAAGAGATGGTCATGATTTAGTTTTTGTTTATTCATCATCAGCCACATGGATTCTTGATTTAGGATCCTCTAATCGTATGGCCTCGCCACAAGATTCCTTCACTTATTTGGATCCATGCATCGGTCCTTCCATTTTAATGGGAGATGATACCCTTGTTCAGGTATGTGGGAAAGGTAGAATTGAATTAGAACATGGAAATTTTAAAAATGTATTTCATGTTGTTGGTTTCTTATCTCAGTTATATATTTAACATGATTCGACCCAGTTTCAGGTCTACTAGGGATCCAACAAAGCCTCTAAAACTATTGGCCCTCCTGGTAAACCAGAAGGCAACACAACACACAAAGTGCACTACGCAGTCTCATTCGAGATAGTCTTAATGGGTGACTACAATACTCAAGTGCTTGCAGTCCATGATTGAATGGGGATCTGTGAATTGCGTGCTGTGAATTCTATCTAATTATTAAATCAATATACTTTCATTCTCATTCATGCATGTAATGTAATTCGATCCATTAATTCATTCATACACCATTCTAACATCTACTCATAGACAATAGAAGAGATACAAACATTCAATCACATAACACAAGTTTTACCGTGGTTCACCCCCTCCTGGGCTACGTCCACAAAGATCTGGCTCTCAAGCTCTTTTATTATGGTAGTTCCAAAACTACAGTGCCGCGCGCTTTACAACTCATCCTTAGTCGGGTTGAGATCTATTATGAGGTGGACTAGATCACACACCAAGCTCCTCAGACTGTGATCTAACCCTCAAAATCTACCCTTATGACTCCCTACAGCTCCACAACTTACAAGATTGGATCACATTACAATAGTGTTACAGACTAGTTACTCCTTCTCATGCGAGTAACACTCCATAAAAATAGAGAGCCCCCCTTAGACCTCCTAGGTATCTATTTATATGTATTTTTGGCTCAACAGCCATTACAATCTCTTACCAAAATCCTAACCTAGTTAGGTCTTCTTGCATGCTGGCCTTGAGCGCTTTCCTCCTCTGCATGCATGTTTTCCTTTCGTCCATTGATTTTCTTGCCACCTGTTGTCTTTTTTTCCCATATTCTTGCATGCACGCCTCGCATGCCTTTCTTCCAATTGTCTTTCCTCCACGTCATGCATTTTCCCAAAAATGGGCTTGTTCCCAACAGGCTCCCAACACTAAAATCATGACTTGTCCTGAGCCACTACCTGACTTGTGCAGCTATCACTTCATGCTTCCTGCTTCTGTTACTGCCTGTTGCAGTGCGTCATACATTTCCGTTATCCGCTAACACTACTGGTGAGCCTGGCTTCTCTTTTCAGCCATAATGATGACCACCTACTTCGTGATAGGAGATTGTAAGATCTCTCCTCCCTCAAACCCGATCTGTTCAATGCTCCTCTTAGCTGTGTTGCTCTCCATGACCAACTTATCTACCTTTTATTGTAGGGGATCCAACAATGCCTGTCTTGATGTCTTCTATTCTTGCAACGCTTTCTCTTCCAACTGCAGAGCCTTCATTTCGGTGGAAGTCTTGATCTTCTCCAGCAGTGACACCATTTTCTATCGCTGCTTCACTTCTGCCATTGTTGTGTGGAGTTTATTCTCCTTCTCTTGGAGTTCTTGGAGGCTTTCATATGCTAGGAGGTGATTCCACAACTACACGCTCTTTTCTAATAGCTCAATGAATTTCTGTATTCTTTGGCCAATGTCCTCCGTAGCTATTGTTGCATCATGTTCTCATTGTGCTCTTTTGGACACCACCAGTTTTCTCCCCTGGCCGCTTCTCCTGGGTGTTTGATGGCTCAGGACTAGTGGGCCTTTGGGTACCTCCGGTAGTGGTTGGCCTCGTTTCCTCTTCCTCAGGAATCTCCTGGGTTCTTGTCCCTTGTTCTTCCTCCTCAGGGATCTCCTGTGTCCCTGTCCTTGTTTCTTCCATGCACACTTCTTCTGTTGAGTGTATTGGTGGCTATTTTGCACGTGATGGAGCCTGTGTAGAGCCCATTGGTGGTCTATTCTATGGTTGTGGTTTCTTCTTGTTTGGGGTGCTTCCCCCCTATTGGCATTGGGTACTCCTCTTTTTAGTTCCGACCCCGTTGGTGCCTATTTGGTGCGCTGGGGTTGGTCTTCCCTGCGTCCGAGCTTGTCAGCTTGGTACTATGTTTGGAATCTCTGATACCTTCCATTCTTTGGGCCACTCCTAGATCTCTCTCTGGATTTCTTTCGGCATCACATAGTATTTGAGATGTAGCCATTCCTTGGCTTTGTCTCTCTTTTCTTGCATCCATAATCTATTGCGCGTTGCCCTGAAGTTCGCAACCTGTCCAAAATCCTGGACAGTCTGTGGTGTAATGCGCCATGTATCTGCAATGAGGTCCTGCATTTCTGCAAAATACCTCACAAAGATGTTTGTGTTTGTCTTCTTTCTCTTGGGGTCTGCGTTGCTGCATAGCGATACATAGCATGCTGTGCCACATTTCCCTAGTCTTTCTAGGTACTTGCTGTAGACTGGTTCCTTCTAGCCAATGAGGCCAATGAGGATGATTAACCATGAGTAGTGGAACTCAGACCCCAAATCTTGTGTGTCCTTACAGTCCTCTAAGAATGAGTTCAAGAGGTATGGGGCTCAACTCATAGAGCTCCCCTTTGCACACTGCGTGGCAACGACAACCACACCAGCCGGTACTTCCTCTTTGCGACACTTGCACATTAGTTTGCATCCGAGGAGTCTGGTGGAAAACCTTGTCGCAGGATCATTGATGTCACTAATAGTGATGCCCCTATTACCACGCTCCGTGCCATACTTGGCCTTTATCTCATCCAAGATGGCCTTGGCTCTGGTCTTATCCTCCAATTATTGTTATGGATTTTCCCCATTTGTGGGTAGCCCTGTGATTGTTGCGATGAGGTCCACATTGATAGGCACCGACCTATCCATCCATAAAATCCCTTCGTTCACTCATGCAAGTAGTTGCTTGACATGAAATTAATATGATTTCCCAACCCAAAATGTGGGACATCCAGTAAATTCATAATGCCTGTGTTGTAAAGCCCCAAAATCCACTGCGTCAGCTCTAATAGTGGCATGCATGATGAACCTTCTCCCTTTCTTTCCAAGTAGTTTTGGGATTCCAGGTCTGGAAATTTGGTGACATTCACCACGTTGTGTTCTGAGTACTTGATAATAGTCACTCTACCGACCATTTCATCATCGAGGCGTACCCCACTCAAAATATTTGGCAGAACTAGGGTCCCTTTGACTTGTGACTGTGACCCTCTGTGCGCGCTGCTTTTAGCGTGACCCTTTTGTTTGGCTTGTGGGGATGAGACCCCCACCTCTAGTACACCCTCGCATACTACTTCCTAGCCTACCTCTATTTCGTGGCTCTGTGGCGCTGAACCCGTGGCCTGCTCATCCTGTTGTGGACTTGGTCCCCTCGAGGTGTCAGACTCAGTTCTCTTAGTGTCCCCCTCTATCTTCCCAACCTCCTGTGCTGGGTTTCGCTCCTCCTCTATTGTCACTGGGTTCACTTCATACTTGGGTGTGTGGAGTTCATCCACATCCACCAATTTGAGTACTTCTTTCTCCCTTGTGTATGTCGTGCGAGCATAACTTCTCGTGTTCTGACAGACCCTGCTCGACTCTCCAAATCGTGGTGGTGACATTGCGACGAGATCTAGGCTGTAAATATGCGAACTCGATGGATTCTCGATCGAATTATCGCTCTATCACTCTTTCACTCTGCTCTATGTTCTTATCCTTAGAAATTGACACAATGAGTTTCTTTACTCCCTTTTTTTGAATTTATAGTGGGACGACGAAGTGACAACTGTTTCACACTGACAATTGTCCCTTTTTCACTTTTGGCAGTGTGTCCTGCACATGGTACCATTGTACTTGTTAAATGATGTCTTGTGTGTCATGTTTTCTGAATTTTCCCTTTCCTTTGCACTACATTCTTGACCTCTGTGTACGGACTGTCACAATTTCAACCGTCGCTTCCAGTTGGTGCTTGAATTCCACAGTCGTCATTTTCCAAATTGCCACATTTTCTGACTGTTGGTCCTTTTTCTGGCGCGTTGGGATTTTTGAGCGCGCAGAGTCCTTGGCTTCGATACCATTTGATTCTGGTGCAATATTCTTATTTCGTCGCGCTGACTTAGTGACCTGTGCGGGCAAACTCTTTTCCTTTTCATCGCACTGATTTTCTCACATGTGCGCGCAGATTTATTTTTATTTTATTTTTTCGGTTGTTACTACATGATAACTTTCAATTTGTGGGTGGTCGAATGTACGTGTACAACTTCAGTCGATTCCTATTGATCATTCCCCTTAATTATGTTCCTTCCGAATCCTTCAACTGTACAACTCCTCCATTTTTGACAATCTTGACCTCATATGGTCCTAACCAATGCATTCTGAACTTTCCTGGATGTTAAAAAAACTTGCTGTCATATAGTAGGAATAGGTATCCTTCCTTGAATTTTTTTATCTTGATATGTTGGTCATGCCAAGATTTCTCCCTTGATTTCTGTACTTCTTGGTGAAAGCCTACTAGAATCCTATCTTCTTCCATGCTCATCAGCTAACTTAACCTTTCTTGTACTGTGCCTCGCTCTTTCATGTTTGTAATTGTTGCGACACACAGATTTGGTACCAAGAATTATAATGGCACCACTACTTCTTGTCCATACACCAATCTAAATGGTGTCTTCCCTGTTAGCTTCTTACAGGTAGTTCTATATGCCCATAATACTGCTGGTATCTTTGAATCTGAGTCATCCCTATTGAGATTGCAAATCTTGGTTAGGGCATTCTCTAGAATCTTGTTGAAGGATTCCACTATTCCATTTTCCTAAGGATGGTATGGTGTAATTTTATGATGGTAGATCTCTAATTCTTTAGTCAGAGCTCTGATAGTGATTTTGATAAAGTGAGTGCCTTGGTCACTCATCAGAATCCTTGGGCATCCAAATCTAGTGAGCACATGCTCAAATAGGAAGTGTGCTGCTGTCTCTGCATTGCAATATTTAACTGGTGCTTCCTTTGCCCATCTTGAGAGGTATTCTATCGCAGTGATGATTTATCGCACGCCTGATCTTCTTGCGGGTGGGTGAATTAGCCCAACAAAATTGATAGCCCATTTGTCAAACACTTGTAGCATTATTTGTGGGTGTAAGGGCATCTCATCCCATCTGTTTGGTTTTCCAACCCTATGAAAAACATCACATTGTTGACAATATTCCTTTGCATCTTGATGAATAGTTGACGACCATAATCCTGTGCGTAGTACCTTCTGCATGGCAACTTTTCCTGCACAGTGTCCTCCCTCTATTCCTTCATGGGCTTCTGCTAATATCCTAGGCCTTTCGTGTTCTAGCGCGCACCTTCTCAAGATGTTGTTTGCCCCCATTTTATATAAGTTCCCTGCGATCAATTGGTAGTCAGATGCTTGAAAAACCAGATTCTTCCTCTGTGTTGTGTTAAATTCCTGTGGCACAGTCCCTGTACTTAAATACTCAATAATGTCAGCAAAATAATCATCTGTGACATGGGCTGAAAATGACTACACGTCAGGGAAGATATCCTCTAAGTTTGCAGGCTCCTCACCAATGGTGACCCTTGACAAGTGATTAGGTCCTGCGTTCAACTTCCCTGGTTTAACTATGACTTCAAAGTCAAATTCTTGAAACAATAGTAACCATCGAAAAATTCTCCCCGCCCAACACTAGCTTGTTGACTAGGTACTTAAGGGTTGAATGATTTGTGAACATCTTAAAATGTTTTCCAAGTAGGTAATGCCTAAACTTTTGAAGTGCATACACCATTTCCAAACCTTCTCGCTCTGTAGTGTTGTAGTTATATTTGGAGTTTGATAGTTTTTTGCTTGCAAATGCTATGGGATGGGCCAACTCCCCTGCTCTTGGTTGCGCCAGAATATCTCCCAGGGCTATGGCTGATGCATCTACATGCACATGGAATGTCTTCTCCCAATATGGAAAGACTAAGATGGGTGTTGTGACCATCTTCTCTTTCAAGGTGTCCAATCCTTGCTGACAACTCTCATTCCACTGGAATTTAGTATCCTTCTTGAGCAATTTCTCCATCAACGCAATGATTTCCGCATACTCCTTGATAAATTTTCTGTAATATCCTGTATGTCCCAATGTGGCTCTTAGCTGGCGCACTGATTTTGGTGGTGGTAAGTTCACAATTACTACAATATTTGTAGGATCCATGATCAAGCCTTGTCTGCATACTATGTGACCCAATAGAATTTTGAAGGGTGTTCCAAATATACATTCCTTAATGTTCAAGGATATTTGGCATTTCCTGCATCTTTCTAACATCATCCTCAACACTTCTACATGACCCTTCAACAAGCTGTACACTGTCCAATCATCCAAATATACCTCTAGAAACTGATGTATGATTTGTTTGAAGGCAACAATGACTACTTTGGAGAAAATTGCTTGTGCATTTTTCAGTCCAAAAGGCATGACTGTGTACTAGTAGGATCCCCATTTTGTTGCAAAGGTAGTCTTGTATCGATCTTCTGGTTCTATCTTGATTTTGTGGTAGCCTGAGAATCCATCAGTGAATGAGTATGCTTCCTGGCCTCCCACATTTTCTAGGACTTCATCTGTAAAGGGTGTAGGGAAGGGGTCATCTAGGAAATCATCATTGAGCTTTCTTAGATCTACACAGATTATTATGCCTCCTTTATTTTTCTCCTAAATTACCATGGGGCTTTTCCATTCTGATTCTTCTACTGGCTCTATGATTCCTTCTTTCAGCATTATGTCAATTTCTTCTCTTACTTTCTACTTGTAGATGGGGTTCATTATGTAAGGTCTCTGTCTCATAGCTCTTGCCTTTGGTTTGAGAGGAATCTTCATCTCTCCAAGTTCTCCTGCAATACCCTTCATTTCTGTAAATTTCATTGGGAACAGGTCACTGTACTCGCGTAGTAATTCTGTTATCATGTCCACTGTTTGCTCGTCCTAGTAGTCTCCAATGTTGGCCATTTTTGGATTCTCAACTGTCCCAATGTTGAATTTATTCACCTTGATTGGCGCAACAATTACTTTTGATTCTAAAGGTGGACCTTGCACTTCTCTTCGCCTTCAACTTCCTCAATCTGAATATCGCATGGATCGTCTTCATCGGGTACTTCTTCCTGCACATGGTAGCATGACAACAATTCTTTCACTGTTTGTCTATTCTGTTGTTGTTGTTCTATTATGAGTTCAAATTTTGTTTCCTTAATGAATATCACCCCTCTTATTTGTTTAAGGGCTATGTCTATGTTGGGGTTCTCATGATCAAATGAGAAAGTGACTGTAAAGTTATGTTGTAGTACTGGCCAACTCATAGTTTCTCTACACGGTTCCTGGTCTGTATACCAGTTTGCTGGGATGCCCTCTAATGTGTGTATGAATTGATGAGGCCATTCCTCTGGGGGTGTCATTTTCCACAACAATATGCACTTCTCCAAGTGTTCCGCTAGTGCCCCTTGTCCATCATATTTCTGCTACTGGTTGCTTCTTTGTTCCGCGCCAAACCTAATGTGCAATAACCGCTTACATTGGTACCAATCCTTGATTGTTTCTTTGTGTGTGCATCACCATATTGCAGGTGTAGCCTTAAGTGCGATGTCAAGATCTAACAATATATGTCTGTCTAATAATTTGTCCCCATGTCTTGTTAGGATTTCTTCCAAGTCATTGATTCCATGGAAACTTGGAGGTTCTCTGACTTCTGCCCCAACCCACCTTACTGCGCAGTCTATTCATGCGCATATTCTGGTTGACACCTCATGTAGGTGCTGCTACCAATTATCTAGACCAGTGTTTGAATTAGAAGCACATGATGTGATACTTCTCCAACTAAGTACACCATCGATAGTTGGATTAATGTAATATTTGGTGCGCACGATGGTCCAGTACAGCTGGTTAATTTCTTCCAGGTCTAGACATGTTGGTTCCACAAATATTTCAGCTTCTAATGGATCTAGGGGCGCGACAAACTTGTATTCGCCTAACTCAAATGTCATCTTCCTGGTCTTCAGGTTGATTATCGCCTGATTGTCAAACGCCCAATCCAATCCCAGTAATGCTAGATATGGTGTTGTGCCATCCATGATTTCGATCACTTCGAAGTCTTCCTTAGTGCGCACTCTGTCCATATCTACTGTCACTCTTTTCAAAATTCATATTGGTAGAAATATGTGTTGGTTTGATAACTTTAGTTTGAATAGTGAGTAGCCTAAGGTGGGTTCTCCCATGCATTTCCATGTCTTTTTGGGTAATACATTCACTTTAGATCCCATATCTAATATCACATCGCTCATGTTAAAATCTTCGATGTTGGCATTCAATCTAAACTCTCTGATGGTTCTCCTTCTAGCATGGAGGTGATTTACTATCCTCTGTTCTAACATTCCCTCAGAGTTTGTGGTACATTTATCTAACAGATTCTGTAATATTATAACAGATGATGGATCCTTAAATAATTGAATACAGGATTGCAGGAAAGTTTTAATAAAACTTACTTGGTTTCCCAGGTGGACTTCATTCATATGGTCCAATGATGATGAAATTTCATATGTTGGGGCATCTTGGGTATGCTGCATGGTAGATGTAGATGCAACATTCTTCTTGAGAAATTCTTGTCTAGCCTTATTAAAGGTCTCCTTCTCCTTTTCTGCATCAAATCGCTTGGCTAGCTCGGTATTTTGCTTAATCCACTGGTGTTGTACTGGTTCCTGTTTAGCCGCATCATCTCCTAGTTTAGCACCTCTATGCATCACTATGTTGATGTTCCTGCCATATTCTATAGCTTCTATAGAGATCCACTGTACGTTCTAATTGTTCTAATTCTATTTCTCCTATATCTTCCCCAACAGTCTTGTGCAATCCTCTATGTCGGGATCTGCTGCGTGACAATACATGCATGTCACACGTGGTAGAGGGTATTCTCTTGCATAGTGTCCTAGTTGTTGGTAGTTATGGCACACTAATGGACCTCTTCCATGTCCAAATCCTCCTTTGCCTCATCCTCCTCCTTTGTACCCAACACGATATCCATAGGGTGTATTGTATTGAGGTACCTGATTATATTGCACATGGTTATACTGGGGTTGCGTAATGTTATATTGCGGTTGCACGTTGTTATACTATTGCAACACAATATTATACTACGATGGTGCCTGATTAAATTGAGGTGAAGCTTTCCCCGTCATCATTTCGGCTTACACCCTATATGTGTCTGATGTCCTTTCCCTCATCAGATCCATGGTTTTGAAGTCTTTGTCATTGTGCCCTATTGACTTGAAAAATGTGCAGTATGCATTCTTTGGTACTCTCTGGTATTTCTGCATCATAGGACAATGATATGGATCATGCCCATGCATCTTGCAAATTTCACACCACGGTCCTCCCGTCGACAATGGATTTGGCATCCCTGTTGCCATATGCTGCGCGAATGTTGGACATTTGTTCTTATGGTGCCCTTCTATTCTACGTGTGGTACACCACACAACTTCACACTTGTCCTTGCCCTTATTCTGTTTGATTTGAAAGGTAAGATTCTTCATATCCTCCTTCAACTCCTCTATAGTTGGATCTGTCTTGTGGTACTCATTCTCCTCCATTTGCAAGGCTGCCTGCAGAGCCTCTGATTGAGATTGGAATTTTTGTTGTCTGAGTGGGTATTTCAGGTGTGGTAACAAATAATTCACAAACATATGCCTATGTTGCATGTCAGTCATGGCATACCTCAATTTCCCATTTAGACGTTTAAATCGCTGGTCAATTTCTCAAACAGATTTTCCTGGTTTCTATCATATTTCTATCATCTTGTTCATGTATTGATCCTTTGAGATAAGCTTCTGGAACTCATTAATCAATAATTTCTTGAGGTCTGTCAGTTTCCTTGGTGTCCCCATTGCATTGTTTACATCTAGACTCATGTACTAGTCTAGTGTGTGGTCTCTTAGCGTGATAACTAGCTACACAAGTTTAGTGTCTTCATCAGTGATCTACTTTTCTTCCTAGATCTTTGCACAAATAAACAAGCGTTTATCAGGGTCTTCTGCTTTTTCTCCTCGAAATTCTGGTAACTGAATGATGAGATCATGTCCTACCATTATGAATGTTGAATTGATACCTCCGTGCGATGTAGATACTTGACTAATGCTTCCTGAACTAGATCCCCCAGTTTTTGTTCCTTGTGTATATGTAATTCTTGTTTTCTTCCTTCTCCCAAAATTCAGTTGTCTAAACAGTGGTGTTCTTATTTGTGTGTTAGTCACACATGGGTTTATGGGTTCCACACTGACATTAATATGGATAGGATTAATGCCTTCGATTCCCACTCTTGGACCTCTCATATTCCTCTCATATGTTGCGCGCAAGATTTCCTCAATCTGCTCCATAGCCCGAAGATCCTCTACCTCCTCTTCGTCACTTGCCAAGCCTTCCCTCGCGGCTACGACTCTCTTCTTGGTGTTTACCTTGTATTGGTAGGGTAATCCATTGCACATCCTTCTAGATGTCGCCATGATACACTTGATCTGGTCTTCATCCATCATGAATGGGTCGAAGGCTTCCTCCTTCTTTCCTTTATCCCTTTCTCCTTCCATTTCTCCTTTTTCTCTCAGAGCTTCCCCCCTTCCCCCATGCACGCATGGAAGTTTAGTTGTCTGGCTCCATTGTCATTACACCTTTTTTATAGGGAAATATCTTAATAAAAGTATACATCAATCTAATATACCTTCTTTTATCACATGAAGTTGTAAAGGATCACATGTAGTTGTTATGGGTCATTCATCCTTATATTTTTGAAGTGTTCAGGGAAATATTATACTTTCACCTACTGGAGGCATTTACAGACTCATAGTCCATCTACTAAGAATTTTTTTGTTTTTTAGGATTCATTGAATAACACTGTAAGACATAGAAAAGGCGCTACGAAATCACCTATCTAGACACATAAAAGGCACTATGGAATCCGCAGAGTAGTTTTATAGGAGGGCGCTATGGAATTTCCTATAGTGTCTACTATTACAAATTTGATCATAAAACAAAAACGACAAAGTGGGTTTCTATGAAATTTTTTTGTGGAGTAAGATGATATCCCTGTTGACTTGCTGAACAAATTTCAGACTGACCCAGTTTGGAATTTGAGAAAAAAAATTAAAACACCAGTGCATTACAGAATGTACTGCAAATTCTCTGTTTTGCATAGCTGATTGGATATTCGCCTTGTTGGGAGGTTGCCACCTGTCAAGGAGGGTTCAAATGAATTTTCATGGATCAGTTGGATGTAAAGGGACACCTGCACTTAAGTTTTATCTCCATTAAATACCTCATGCAATGAGTTGGAAACAATTCATTAAAGACTTCCAACAACTTCTTGAAAATTAGCAGTTTGTTGGATTTTTGTCTCCTTGACTATTGCCACCTAGCTCCAAGGCCTAGAATCCATTGGAAGAGATGGGATTATACCTCCTAAGGATATTAGGATGGTTTTTATATTTAATAGAGGATGGAGCTCTTGGATAAGGGTTGGAATGAGCTAGGGGAAGGGGGATTTTGACCCAGAGGAATTTAGAGTGTTGTCACTGTGTTCTTTTTCCTTTCTCTGTGTCTTTTCAGACTTGCAATTCCTTATCAATGGAGATTAGTTTTTATTTATCATTTTTGTATTTCTCTGTGTACTAATATAAATGAGTGATTGATTTATGCTTGTTCTTATTCATACAATGGTTGAGTGATGGTCTTTGTTCTTTGCATTGGTGATCTAGAAATCGTTAATACATAGATTTTTACCGTGAGATGACTGTTTTAAAGTGTTGGAAGTATCGCTAACATGTTCAGATAACAACTTTATTTTTCTCATTCATTTATCAAGCTTGTTGTCTGATCTGAAGTTGCTAAGGCCACTTTTGCTGAAGGATATATTTGGGAATGTGTACAATAGATGAATTTGATTTCCCTTATGGTCAAATCCCTGTGACTTTAAAGCTTATCTTTCAAGATTAAAGTTGAATCCTTTACATGTTACCAAGCTCACTTGATTAAAGTCTAGGGTGATTCTTGGAGTGATAACACCTTCCTCGAGGGAAGCATATAAACTCTTTCTCTGCTGCACTATACGACTTCGTGATATCTACTCAAATTCTGTTATAAAGCCTGCTACAATACTGTCGAGCCAAAAATATATTGTGCGGGTGAATTTGTTATTCACCTGTTGTAATTGCGTGATCTGAACTGAGGTCCACTCTAATTGTCAGATCCGATTTGTTGTGTGGTTTTATTTCAACCTCAATATCCACTCCTATAATAAGTGTGGAAAATCACAGAAAAATACTTCATGCAGATCAATAAACACATATTTCTCAAGATATTTGTGTGGTGTTACTCTAGGGTTTTTGTTTCTTGCTGCACAAACTCTAGCTCCTTTGTTTTCAACCATCTCTCTATTTCCTCTTTCGTGGGTCTCCAGGGTATAAACATTCCCTTCTATATTTTCATTCCTTTTGACACTTCGGTCCTAGATCTTACATTCTTTTAATAGTTTTTCAACAGATCAAACATTATTTTAATATATCCTCAATATATCTCATCCACTCAATACTATGTTGTTCCAGCTGGAAATAGAACCATTTGTTGGTTGCTTATATTAGTTATATCTTTAACATGATTCGACCTAGGTTCAGGTCTACTAGGGATCCAACAAAGCCTATAAAACTATCGGACCTCCTGGTAAACCAGAAGGCAATGCAACACACATAGTGCACTGCGCAGTCTCACCCAAGATAGTCTTAATGGGTGACTGCAATACTCAAGTGCTTGCAGTCCAGGACTGAATGGGGATGTGTGAATTGCACGTTGTGAATTCTATCTAATTATTAAAGCAATATACTACCATTCTCATTCATGCTTGTAATGTAATATGATCCATTAATTCATTCATAAACCATTCTAACATCTACTCATAGACAGTAGAAGAGATACAAACATTCAATAACATAACACAGGTTTTACCATGGTTCACCCCCTTTTGGGCTACAACCACAAATATCTAGCTCTCAAGCTCTTTTATTATGGTAGTTCCAAAACTACAACGCCACACACTTTACAACTCGTCCTCAGTTGGGTCGAGATCTATTATGAGGCAAACTAGATCACACCAGGCTCCTCAGCATGTGATCTAACCCTCAAGATCTACCCTTATGACTCCCTACAGCTCCACAGATTACAATATTGAATCACATTACAATAGTGTTACAGACTAGTTACTCCTTCTCACATGAGTAACACTCCATAAAAATAAAGAGCCCCCCTTAGACCTCCTAGGTATCTATTTATATGTATTTTTGGCTCATCAGCCATTACCTTCTCTTACCAAAACCCTAACCTAGTTAGGTCTTCTTGCATGCTAGCCTTGCATGCTTTTATCCTCTGCATGCATGTTTTCCTTTCATCCACTGCTTTTCCTACCAACTGTCTTTCTTTCCCATCTTCTTGCATGCACATCTCGCATGCCTTTCTGCCAACTGTCGTTCCTCCACGTCATGCCTTTTCCCCAAAATGTGCTTGTGCCCAACACATGTACCCTTATTTTCCATCAATATACTTTCCATATATCATATCACACATTTAGGTAACAAAACGTGAGTGGAGTTCACTCCGGAATCAATAGTAATTTCAAATATTTTTGATGGATCAAAGGTTGCAGTTAGGGTAGCAGTCACTAGTCCATGTTGTACAATTTTTCCAATTTCATTCCTAAATATCATTCTGATGTACTAATAACACATTTTAATGGAGTTATAAAATTATGGTATGAGATATTTGGTCACCTCAATTACTTCTACTTGCAACAACTTAGCAAGCAGGGTATGGTGACAGTTTGCTAGACATAAAATTTTCTAATGGAGTTTGTCAGGGATGCATACTTGGAAAACATCCAAAAGATAAATTTGAGAAGGGTAAGGAATCAAGGGCCACTTCACCCTTTGAGATTTTTCATGGTGACATCATGGGCCCATTCCCTCACCCATCCATGAGAAAGGCCAAGTATGTGTTGACCTTTATTGATAATTAGTCAAGGTACACTTGGGTGTATTTTCTCAAGCACAAATATGAAGTGTTTGAATATCTCAAAGACTTCAAAGCATTTGCAGAGAAGAATTTAGGGAAGGGGATCAAGATCCTATGTATAGATAATAAGGGGGAGTATGTGAACAAATATGCCCAACATCTATGTGTAGAAGCATGTATTGAGATGCAACATATAGTTTTGTATACTCCACAACATAATGGAGTTGATGAGCAGAAGAATATATTTTTGAAGGAGATGTCCAATTGCTTGCTACATTCCAAATCTATTTCTCCCAAGCTATGGGATGAAGCTATTAATTATGCACCCTATATAAAAAATAGAGTGCTTCATAAATATTTGAAGGGAGTCACCCCATTCAAGGCTTGGAGTGGTAAGAAACTAGAAGTCACTCACTTTTAGGTATTTGGATCTCGTGCATGAGAACACATACCTTCAGATAAAAGGAAGGATTTGGAGGACACATCAAAGTGCACACCACTCTTATTGTAGAATATTAATTTTCACCCCACTCTCTTTCTCATCCAAGTGCACCTTGGATATCTTGTGATTCTTTGGTATGGAATAATACAGGCCAATTGGTACTCCTATTACTTCCAAAATGACGTTTTAAGCCTAGGGCCCTTCACCCTTGTCTAATACATGTATTTATAGATATGTAGTTGGCACTTTACTTTATCTTACTCATATTCATCTAGATATCTCCTTTATAGTCAATATGTGTACCCATTACATGTAGGAGCATCACGAGAGTCATTGGTAGGCTATTGAGTACATTCTTTGTTATCTTAGGGGCACCATTCACATGGTCATTCTCTACTCAATGGGAACTAGCATCCATATTCTTGACTTTTTGGATGTCATCTGGGTGGTTGATCTTGATGAGTAGTTTTCCACTTCAAGGTATTTGTTCTCTCTTGGTTCTAGACCAATTTTTTAGTGTTTCAATAATCAACAAGGGATGAGACTCTCCTCCATCAAAGTTAAATATGACATTGTAAGTCATGCTAGGAAGCATCTTTCCTGGATGTGGATGTTCCTTGGTGAGATAAATATTGCTTAAAATCATTATTTAGTCGTATTTTTTGGCAATCAATGCACTATTTAGCTTATTTTCAATCCAATGAATCATCAAAAGTACAAACACAATGATATTTGTATGCATTACATTTGGCACCTCCATGCTTAACTAAAACTTGTGCCAATCTATATTCATTTTGCAGATCAACTTTCAAGTATATTCACCAAATATCTTTCGAAGCCCACCTTCACTTGTTTATGGAAATGTATTGGTATATGTGAGCTACCATTAAGGGGGGAAACATGATGTATTGTAATATCATCTCATGTGGATCCATGTTTATATTAAAAGTGAGTGTTGAGAATGTGTGTAATCTTCACTTGTGGCCACATGCCAAGATGACCTTTCGGTAGTTGTGGGTTGTTACACCCATCATTGCACTTTATGATATGAATATTTAATTACAATATTGTCAATTTCTGTTTGTATGTGAAAATCAATGTGGGAAAAATATTGTCATAGGGTGTCACTTGCTTTCCTATTATTATGGTTAGTTGATATGCTATCTTTAACAAATTTTATTGTTGTAACAAGTTGAGATTTTCTCTCCAAACTTGTTGGTATACCTACCTACTATGAAAATCATGTTATATTTTGATGTAAAATCTATTTCAACATACGATTTCTAAATGAAAAGTAGTTAGAATTTTTTCATTCACACTTTGGAGTAGAACTCTTATCTTGATCATTTTTTATCCACATCCTTGGTATTAGAACATTTTGATCCAAACTGGGTTTGAGTATCTAAGTTTTGTTTCTCTTTTTATCCATTTGGATTTTGGTTTTAGGGATTTTGGTTTCAACTAGTTTTGATTTTATTTCAAATCTAGCTTTCAAAGGATGTGCTACACAAAGCTGAGGAATTTTTCATTGTAAAAGTTGGTAAAACCAAATCTAACAATAATAGAAACCTCATTTATCTCCGTATTTGATATTGAGTATGTGTTATATTATTTGCATGAATAAACCTAGTGTCTTCATTGAGCAGGGGGGTCATAGTGGGGCAGGATCCCCCCTGCATGGGGGTTCGGAGGTATCACCCCATAATCTTTTTTTTTTGGCAATTTTTGCGTTTTTTTTAAACGGTTTTTCGAAAACATAGTTTTCGTTGACAATTTTCTAATTTTCGTTAAGGAATTAGGGTTCTTGACTAATATGGGTCAATGGATTAGGGGTTTTGGATGCCACATGATCATATATATATTGTATTGTAAACAATGAAGAAGATGATTGTTGGTTGTGGAGCATGATTATTTTCCTGATTCAAAGGTCTTGTTTCAGTTATTTTTGGATCACATTTCCTGACGGAGGGGCGACAACAATATTTTGGAGCCCCCCCCCCCTGGTGGGATTCAGGGGCAATGCCCCCAAAGAGAAATTTTTGGGAAAATTTCCTTGTAAAATATTGTAATTTCATAGTCAATTTGGATCGTTCATTATAAGGTCGCAGATGCAACGATAAAAGTTATGTTAGGGTTTTTTTCCCAAGATGGCAACCCATTTTTGTATGAGGGCATTGTGTTGTGGCTATGTATGCGAGGGAATATGGAATTCTGAGAGAGGATATAGTGAGAAAAGAAGAGGAAGTTACAACATGTATGTTGTAAGTTGTATCCCTTCATTTGTTGGATAATAATAAAGGAAGGATTGACAATTTATCTGGTGGACATAGCCCACATTGGGTGAACCAGGTATATCTATGTCTCTATTGTATTGTGTATCTTCTGTGTTTTATTTCTGCATTTGTTTTATTTTATTGATCTACGATCCTTTTTTTTCTAACAATGATGAATAAAAATAATTAGAGGTGCGGATCTAAACAAGTTGTTTTTTTACCAGTTTGGGTTTCTAGGGTAAAATCTATGTGTAATGTGTGTGCCATTCTATCTTTTATATTTTTATTAAGAATCCATTTGCAGTAATTTATTGTACATATGGTATCAGAGCAGTTATTGGCTTCAAGGAGACACCTTTATGGTCAGGGGTTTGGCTTGAGTTTGTGATAAAACTTGTTACAATGGGATATTTTCACTATCAATTCTTCAGGTGAAAAGAAATGGAGAGAAGTTCAAAAATAGAGATCGAGATGAGGAGATGAGGTAGAAGGACAAAGAACATATGCATTATTTGCAAGAGGACACTCCCAAGAAAGAAATAGATCTAAGTCCTCAAGTGGGAGATCTAAATCCAAGGGAATATCTAAATCTCCTAGAAAAATTATAAAGGTATGCTAGAGATGTGGAAAATAAGGGCACTACAAGAAACAATTTAGATCCAAAAGTGTTGAGAGAGGGAAGGGATCCGATAATGCCCCTTCTACACAAGAAAAAACCTCCATAGATGAAGGAGGATATGTGTACTTTCCTTCTTCAAACATGCATGCATATCATGAGGCATGGATGGTCGATTCAAGTGCATCCTTTCATATGACTCCTCACAGGGAGTGGTTTTTGCAAATATGAATGGTATGATGGAGGTGATGTTTTCCTAAGTGATGACTAGACAACCAAAATCATAGGATGAGGGAAAGTCAAGTTGAATCTCATGGATGGAAGGATTAGAACACTCTCTAGTGTTCTACACATCCCAGGGTTGTCCATACATTTGATTTCTTTAAGAAAAATGGATTATGCAGGGGTAAAAACATTGTTTGAGAAAGAAACCTGCAGGATGGTTCAATGGGAAATGGTGTTTTTGAAGGGAGTTCAGATTGGCACCTTGCATAAGCTGCTAGGAAGCATTATTAGTGATGGGTGCAATAATTATGTTGTTCCTAAGATTAGAGTTGAAGAAGAAAAAACTCTTATAGAATCTAGAGAGTGTTGTTTTTTGTAGCTTCAAGAGGTATTCCCACAATATGCCAAGGTGTCAGGCATGTGGGAATATTTGTTTTCATTAGTTTAGCTTTTCATTTCAATGAAATTGGCCCTGGAATAAGGCTAGGGCCTCATGGGAATGCTGATTGGATTTGTGGGCTTGTGATGGGGTGTCACACCCACAAAGAGGAATAAAATATTCTAATTAATTGTTGAGTTTAGAAGGGGTGCTTAAACTCACTCATTGGACTTTTATATAAAGGAGAAATTTCATTGTGACATTTGTTGATTGTGGAAGAATGGAGTTAGCATAAGTGAGTCTGCACTTGTGCTAAGTGACTTGGTATTTTTAGCAAAGGGAAATTATGCATGATGGAAAATCTATCCTAGGGTTGAGGACTCTCTATTTTTAATCTTGGAAGGGAAAAACACACCACACATGTGGGAGAGAGAGGAAACCACAAAAGGAAGAAACTGCACAATTGGAGAAAGTCGTACAAAAGGGTCCATACAGGTTTTTGTGCATGTACATGGGTTTCAATGGGAATAGTCGCATACATATGCACGTTGCAATGAGAACAGTCGTGTACATATGTGGGGTGTAGTGGGAACAGTTGCATACATCTCTTCATATATTCTTGGGCAAGTGCAGGTCCATACAGGGTTGACAGGTGATGTTAGCAGGTCATACAAGTGGTCTGCAATAGATTTGTGGGAAGAAGATATTTCCATGATATTTGTTGAGGTTTGGTTTTTCTCATTCGTATGGTTATTGGGGGACAATGTTGCCCTCATAGTTTGGTGATATTTGCATTGGATGAGAGGACAAGGTTGTCCTCATATTTGGTGACATTATACTAGTTTGGAGGGATAGTTTTTCCCTCAGAATATTTGAAGCTAACAATATTACAAAACATAAATTTTGTCTCATATGTGTTGATGATTCATCTTTGATCTTTTGTGTTTCTACTGCATATAATTTCAGTCAATAATTTTTAGTGTAAATTAATAACAACTAGGGTTTTATTATTAGATCACTAGGAAGCAATTTTTAGACCTAAAAATTAGTCACATAGAGTTTCATGTGAAAATTGACAGAGAAAGTACAATGTTGTGGCATCAAAGACTGGGACATATGGGAGGGAAGGGACTTCAATTACTACATGGTACATGTATGGTTGAAGGTATGTCTAAATTCTCTATATATTTTGATTTATGTGAACATTGTGTATATGGGAAGCATAATCGAGTAAGATTCCCCTCTAGTGCAATGAGGGCAGAGGAAATTTTACAATTGGTGAACAATGATGTGTTTGGACCTATATCGGTTCCATAACTGGGAAAATATTTGTACTATGTATCATTTATAGACAACTTCTCAAGGAATGTATGGATTTATTTCCTCAAGAAGAAATATGAAGTCTTTGACAGATTTAAAGAGTTTAAGACTCATGTGGAGAATCAGACAGAGAAAAGAATTAAGGTATTCAGGACAAATAATGGTGGAGAATTATGCGAAAATGAATTTGAGGAATTATGTAAGAAGTGAGGTATATCAAGGAACAAGAGTACTCCATACACACCTCACAAAAATGGAATTGCAGAAAGGATGAACACGATGCTGATTGAAAAAAAATGAAGCATGCTCAGTGGTGTCAGGTTAGGATAGGAATTCTTGGCAAAGGCAGTGGGTAATGCATGTTATCTAGTCAATTGATCACCCTCATTAGTATTGGATGAAAATACTCCACAAAAGGTATGGAATGGTGAGAAACCCTCTCTCACAAATCTGAGGGTATTTGGTTGTGATTCCTATGTTCATGCTCCAAAGGAAAATATGAGTAAGCTAGACAAAAATGTTGAAAAGTGTATCTTTATTGGGTATAAATATGGTATGAAAGGTTATAATATTTGGAACCCAGAAACTAAGAAGGTAATGTATAATCGAGATGTGGTATTTAGAGAAATAAAAGATGTTGTCAAATAGGAAGTCCTACCAAGGGAGGAATAACTAGAGAAACTATAGTTCAAGTTAAAGGATAATGAGTTATACTCTACATAAGAGTAGGAAATAGAAGAAGAAGATCCTCGTACTCTAGTATTGAGGATTTAGGTTTGGGAAAGAAGGAAATCGAAAAGGTATGCTCCACCTGATTTCCATTCAAATTTTGTTTTGTCTATTATTGATGTTGATCCTAGAACTATTAGGGAGGCAATGGATTCAGAGGCTAGAAAACTATGGGAAAAGGCCATGGTTGAAGAAATGGTAGCCTTGGACAAGAATGAGGATTGGGATCTAGTGGAGTTGCCAACTAGAAGAAATATCATTGGTAGAAAATGGGTATTTAAGAAGAATTTGAATGTTGAAGGTACAAGTGGAGAAATACAAAGCTCAGTTAGTGGAAAAAGATTATTTCCAGGTAGAGGGAATTGAATTTGGTGAAATGTTTTCTCCCATTTCTTGGCTAACTTCTATTATGTTTATTTTATCTATTTCTACTTCTTTTGATTTTGAAGTAGAATATATGGATGTGAACACATCATTCCTACATGGGGTTCTAGAAGAAGAAATATACATGAAGCATCCAAAAGGATTTTCTATGAAGGGAAAGAAAGAGATGATATGCAAGATGAAAACGTCCCTATATGGGTTAAAGCAATCGCCAAGGATGTGGTATAAAAAATTTGATACTTATATGTTGGGACTTAGCTTCACAAGGAGCAAAGTGGATCATTGTGTGTATTTCAAATTAATCAATGATCATGTTATTTATTTGGTATTGTATGTGGATGATATGTTGTGCATATGAAATGACAAGGAGATTATCCATGATGTGAAAACTTAGTTATAATCTAAATTTGACATGAAGGATCTTGGTGCTGCAAATTTCATTTTGGGCATGGAAATTAAAAGAGATCGAGAAAACATGAAACTCTGGTCAAATCAAAGAAAATATGTTGAGATAATATTGCAGATATTTAATATGAAGGGATGTAAACTAGTCAGGGTTCCTATTATTGTATGTGTAAAGTTATATGTGGATGAATGTCCAAAGACAAATGAAGAGGAAGAGGAAATGTCTTGTGTTCCATATGATAGTGCAGTTGGTAGCTTGATGTATGCAATGGTATGTACTAAATCCGACATTACAAATGTAGTGGGAGTTTTGAGCAAGTATATGTCAAAACCAAGGAAGGAGCATTGGACATTACTAAAGAGGGTTTTCAGGTATTTGTTTGGCACTACTAGTTATGGATTGTGCTACCAAGGAAGACCAGGATTGGAAAAAGTGTTGGACATAAATGGGTTTGTTAATGTAGATTGGGCCAGAGATATGGATTGCAGAAGATCTAAAAGTGGGTATATGTATAACCTATTTGGAGGAGCAATCAATTGGATAAGCAAAATATAGGTTGTAGTGGCACTCTCAACTACAAAAGATGAATACATGGAAGCCACTCATGCAAGAAAGAAAGCACTATGGTTACAAAGATTTTTTTGAGGTATTGGGTTCGTACAACAAGTTGTAAAAAATATATTTTGATAGTTAGAGTGCAATATTCCTAACGAAGAACCCAACTTATCATTCAAAGCTAAAGCATATTGATGTTCAATATCACTTTATGATAGACATGGTTGAAGACAAGAAGGTGTTTCTAATGAAGGTGGACACTTTGAAGAATGTTAAAAATTCATTGAAAAATTCTATGAGCACCAAGAAGTTCTCCCTGGTGTAGAGAAACAATGGGCATTGTTGCCTTGGATTGTTGACTATGTAATCATGTAACCCCCTATATGCAAAGAAAACAACATGTGGGATAATGTTAGGTATGTGTTATATTATTTACATAAAAAAACCTAGTGTTTTCATTGTGTTGGGTGTGCGAGGGGGGTCATAGGAGGGCAGAATCCCCATTACATGCGGGTTCAGGGGAAGCACCCTCGAAAAATTTATTTTCAATGGTTTTTGCATCCGTTTTTAGTAGTTTTTTGGCACATGGTTTTCACTGTTGAATTTCTAATTATGGTTAAGGAATTAGGGTTGTTGACTAATTTGAGTCAATGTATTAGGGTATTTGGATGTCACGGGATCCTATATATATTTTATTGTAAACAATGAAGAAGATGATAAATAAAAATAATTAGAGGTGCAACTACAAACAAGTTTTTGGTTTTTCCGGTTTAGGTTTCTAGGGTAAAATCTCTATGTAATGTGTGTGTGCATGTTCCATTGTATCTTTTATGTTTTTATTAAGAATCCATTTGCAACAATTTATTGTATGAGGTTAAAATATACAATTGAGAGCTATTGTTGTCAACTCCATTGATTGGTAGCATCCTTCAATGGACCAATAAGCACATGAATATTAGCTAAGTATTGACGGTGCTTTGTAAGAGTAATCTATAAGTAGTGGGCATGACCATTGCTTCTAGAATTAGATGTATGTTTTAATAGATTTGTGTATGCTCCATTATTTTTTCTCACCATCTAAAGAGATTAGTTATTTTTTTATTTTATGGATATCATATAGACTACAATTGTACTCATATTTTTCCACATACCCTTGTAACTATTGATAAAATGAAGAAGTTGGAAAACTTTATTTTCAATTTGTGATTTGACTCAAGAAATCTATTTCAAGTGATTTTATTTAAGATTAATCTATCTATATTTATCCTTCTCATGAAATGATATGATTCATTAGCTCGTCTAGGCATTGATCATGGAAGCTCTATAGTTTAACTCGATGATTTCCCCATCCTTTGTATGTAGTGATGGTGATGTGTGGAATGAACAATAGAATTGTAGTCTGTTCAACAAATCTACAATTTGATTTGGAAGTTATATGACATGGGTCTCATAAGAGTTCAATTCTGATATCCCTCCTCACCCAAATTCAATGCTCAATTTGTAGACATATGACATATATTACAAAATTATTCTAAAAAATATACAATCATGCTTTCCATGTTTAGATTACTATACCTATACTTTGGTTTATCAAATCAATCTAGTTCCACTCTAGATTATCCTACATATCATATATTATTTTATTCATTGTTACAAAGGATGCTCATAGAACATGCATCCACCACTACCCACTATTGACAGTATTGTCATAAGAATTTTTTGAAAAACTAGTCAAAAAGGGGAAGGCATTGCATGAAGTCATCCATATAATTGCACAATGAATCCTTTTATCCTTGGCATGTGAGTCATTATAATGTTCTCAAGTGTGTATCCCTTGGTCAAATACCAAACTTCATGAATACTAAAGAGGGTATAACAATTGTGTCAATCGATATTTTCCTCTACATCGAAGACGATGACTACATGAGGCATGGCTAATACATTTACACTTGCTAAAAGGATAAAATAAGTTGCCAACATTCTTTCCTCATTAGTCAATTAATGATATTTTGTTAGAAAGTAATCTCCTTGACATTTCAAATGTGAGGTGCCCATATACAATGGATCTCACGATCTAGATCTGTTCAACAACTAGATCCTCGACCTAGACAAATGATTTGATTATAATCGGATTCATAAAGATGATAAGTTTCCATTCACCAAGTTGAATACAACAAGTCTTTCCAAACTATTGGTTGAAAAATGTTTGGTCAATCAAAATCTAATCATTATCTAGACTAGGCTTATGGAAGTCCTTAGTCGTTTGTTCTACCCTTTTAGCTACAAGCAAGATATGAGGATCAAGTTGCTTTGTCCATGTCAAGGAATCAAAATGCCTATGAAATAATAGATCCACTAGTGCAACTAGTTGCAAATTGTTCTTAACATCACTAATCCAATTGACAAACTTGTCCTCAAGTTTAAAAGTGGATTGCAGGAACATTTTTATCACGAGTTGAAGTACATGGAAATAACCATCATCATGATGCCATGTACAATGAATCATAGTTGGATAAAGAGACTTTCTTAGATAATTTCAAAATTCAAAAACATTCATCCTCCTTCAGAGTTTGCTAATCTGCACCTTTAAATCCTGCACCTCCTACTACTACATGTTCATTATATTTTTTGCAACCTTCTTATTCTCCTTATTCTTGTGCGTTTTGTCAATATTGTAAGAAACAAGGACATGATAGGTCCAAATGTTTCAAATTGAAGAAGAAAACTTTAATCTTCCGATATCCTAATGAGAAAGATGATGATTCTCCCATTGAAGTTTATCAAGAACACATGACAAATGAAGAGTTAAGGGAAATCAATAAATTCACCTTGTTGCAACACTCTATTCCTACAAAAGCTTGAGATAGTTTATTTATCACACATGCACATCTCATCATCAAAAATCTATCACAAGAGAGTTTTATTGCCAAATCCATCATTGACAAGTTTCATTTGCTAATGGACCCTCATCCTCATCCTTATGCACTTGGATGGAAGGATAATGGTTTCTCTTCATAGATCACACACACAATGACTTTCTCATTTTCTTGTGGTCCTAAATTTATGGATAAAGTCATTTGTGATGTGAACGATATGGATTGTTGTGGTATGTTTCTTGGCTCACCCTATCAATATGATTTGAAAGCTAGTATAATTCATTAAAAAACACCAAAACACTACATAAAATATAACACCAAGTATCTTATCGAGTACACTTGARCTATCACATTAAGTTTTTCCTCTAGTTAGAAAACATTCTTTAACTTCCATCTRATWGAACTACACACAACAACATCATCTAGCCYTAGATTTGTAGTCTTAAGTCGGTTCAATAGTTTTGGAGGACTYCTATACATACCCTCCTACTATTTTGCGTCCTTCAACATTTTGTTTTCTTTCTTGTGTCTCTCTTCATCAACCTAAGTTGCCTTCAAACAAAACCTCAAGAGGACAACCTATACACCTCAATGTTTCTCACTTGTTTCAAAGTTCTCTCCTCTCTTGGAAGTTACGTTTTGAAGGCCTCTTCTCATTGGTTCCAAAACCATATCGATGTCATTCACCTAAATGTTTCCTTTAGGTTCATAATGCTTTCCTCCATGATATTCTGAATTAGTTGGGAATCCACAATGTTGACAACATTTACCATCGATCAATAATCTTAATCCACGATTCTACAAATCAAGTTCATGGCATGACGACTCAACAAGTTTTCACTACTTCACTACTTCCTACCTTGTTTCTATGCAAGTTTAGCTTATGCAACATGCTTGTTTAGTGTCAACTAAAGAAACATTTTCTCTTTGTCTTTAAAGGATTGGATGCCAATGCTCTTATCGTTTGGAGGAATGTTAGGGATACTTAATTATTCATATTTTTCATTATTTGTTTGCATGTGAAAATCAACATAGGACAAAGAATGTCATAGGGTGTCACTTGTTTTCCTATTATTATGGTTAGTTGGACGTTAGCTTTAACAAATTCTATTGTTCTAATATGTTAAGATTTTATATCCAAGACTGTTGAGATATGTGCTATGAAAAGAATGTTAGATTTTGATGCAAAAATATATTTAAAAATATGATTTCTTAATGAAAATAATTTAGGTATTTTTCATTCACACTTTAGTGTAGAGACTTTCTCTTGAGTGGTTTCGATCCACACCTCTTTATCATATTTTATTGTGTTCTAGGGTAACGTCAACCTAGTATCCTCCTTGGGACTAGTTCCTTAAACTTAGTGGAGAGGTATAAATACATCACATCCCTCATTTCTAATATAATTTCATTTGAGTGAATTCATTTCTAATATAATTTCATTAAAGTGTCTTTGAAAAGTCCTCTTATGATGTATGCTAAGTTCTTATATGAGGTTTTGTTAAATATATTATCTACCATCCCTTATGATATCAATACTTTATAAGTTTGTATAACAAGGGAAAGGATCTTGTTGGTGCCTTTGAACTCCGGGGTGTGGTGTTTCTAAATGATTATGTTGGAGATGGAAAAAGATTTTTTGCATTAATTAAAACTCTAAAATATCTTGAAATTGTTGTTGAAGCATGGATGTATAACATAGTTTCTATAGCATGAGTGTAGAGGGATATAAAAAACTATGTTGGGTGATAAATTTAACTCAACATGCTATCCTAGGTCATGTAGGCCCAGATTCAACTAGGTTAGTAGAGTAAATAACTACAATCTCTCAAACAATTGAAAATCTTATTGTCTCTAAATTTAATGATTTAATTCATATTGGCACTGGATGTGAAAGGATGAATCTTAGTGAGACTGTTTGGTGGATCTATTATAAGTTGTTTCTAAAAAAATAGGATTATCTAAAATCAAAACACGATGTCTATCTCATCTCGGTGCTACTACAATGAAGCTTTAGGGATGCTCTTGGGGTTGCATGTGGTAACCATTGGGAAAACGAGTAGGGTTGTAACATCCCTATAGATAATTGAATATCAATGGGTAAACTTATAGTTAAATTTGATTTAAATCTTATGATTTACACATCTACATTTAAATTCAAACGTGTAAAACATGTGATATGACAAATATGCCTGCAGTAAATTTTTATCTACAAAAACTTCTTAAGGGTATAATACCTTTCCATAGATTTTTAGATGTTAATACCATAGGATATAACTGTGCATACAATTCTTACCTCTTAAGTTACAAGTTCCAACCGTTACCTAGTTGCAGCAAATTCCATTCTTTAAACGATCGGATAAAAATCTCTGTACACATTAATTAGTATTCTTGCTAATTAATAAGCCACGATACAATTTAAAATTTTGTGGTAATATTCTAGCTATGTAAAATGCAACGCTACAGGTCAAAACTTGTGATAATAATCTTGTTCTTTATGATGCAATGAAATAGGTTATTACTGTGATAATGTTCACTGATAGTTTAACATGCTAAGATATTACTTGCTTCCCATTGTAACATTTGCACTATTCTCATGAAATAATTCTCTAATTGAAAAATTATTACATACAACACGACCAACAATTTCACAACATTTTTTTTTTAAATATTCGTATGTCGTTTATCTAACCATCTACTAGAACATTTACTTAAATTAAAGTACCTTGGATGTGACATAACCAACGATATACCTCATTTTTGGTTGGGGTTACAAAACTATTTGAATTCTTACTACAAATCTAGGAAGAAAATTTAATCTTATATAAATGTCCCGACGGTAGTTCCACTTACTTACACAATTGCAGAATATAAATTTTTATTCTCCATTCGAATTCAATAACCATACAAGGATCTCTATAAAACAATTAACTAACAAATTAAATACCATAACCAGAAGCCTCGTTGACAACGTCCACACCTTCACCTGTCAATCCCAAGACTTCACTGAAACTTCCCAGCCAATGTTAGGGGTAATCGTCCTCCCCCTTAGACCCTCGGGCCACAAAAGGGTCACACACAGAAAACCAAATCTCAAGTAGCACAAGATTTCCCTTGCAAGGAAGGGTGTCCACCTCTTGCACAATCTTGTATCCCAACTCACACAGGTAAACTCGTCAATAGAAATTTTAATAACATTGCATTCATCTAGCAATAGGGTACCTCTCCTTCTTCCTCACCCTTTTAATTTTGTCTCACACTCCTTAATTAGTTCCTAGATTTTCTCCTAGTTGTCCCTTAGTTCCCCAATTTCTCGTTTATTGTGTCTCCTAACTAATTCACAGTTGGATTTTGATTAGGACTCTTCTATTAGTTATGCTTTAGAATCTAGATTGAATTAGGATTCTAACTCTATGTTGACTACCCATTCTCTCTTGAATA
>JZKD02S1888224.1:455665-478063 GCA_000966675.3 Picea glauca | reverse complement strand
ATCAAACAATTAACTAACAAATTAAATATCGTAACTAGAAGCCTTGTTGACAACGTCCACACCTTCACCTGCTAATCCCAAGACTTCACTGAAACCTCCCAGCCAATGCTAGGGGTAATCTTCTTCCCCCTTAGACCCCCGGGCCACAAAAGGGTCACACACAGAAAACCAAATCTCAAGTAGCACAAGATTTCCCTTGCAAGGAAGGGTGTCCACCTCTTGCACAATCTTGTATCCCAACTCACACAAGTAAACTAGTCAGTAGAAATTTTAACAACATTGCATTCATCTAGCAATAGGGTACCTCTCCTTCTTCCTCACCCTTTTAATTTTCTCTCACACTGCTCAATTAGTTCCTAGATTTTCTCCTAGTTGTCCCTTAGTTCCCCAATTTCTCTTTTATTGTGCCTCCTAACTAATTCACAGTTGGATTTTGATTAGGACTCTTCTATTAGTTATGCTTTAGAATCTAGATTGAATTAGGATTCTAACTCTATGTTGACTACCCATTCTCTCTTGAATAAATTTTCTTTTTATTTAACATTCATTTTTATTAATTTCATGCACATATTGTGCACATGACTTAATTTTTATTCTTATTATCCCTTCACTAGTATTATTTATTCTAAATTCCCTTAACCCAATTTATAACTCTATTTAGCCAAAACACCTAGACTTAGATCTCACTATGTTTCCACTTTATAAATTTGTATTGATTTACATTCTCTTTTCTATGTGTTCATTTTATTTTTCTAAGGTCTTCTAGAATTTTTATTGACTCATAATTTATTCATGCAATGTGCCCTTCGAGATGAACCTTTGTGCTCCAAGGTTTTCACTTGCCATTGACTTAGTTTGGAAGTTGTCTGGCGCTTGGATTCAATAATCCACTTGTCGACATTGTATGAGACTAAGGGCTTACTGAGGAATAAGGAATCTTCCTTATTTCGCGCCCCTTAGAAATCCTCACAAGCGACTGTCTCACTCTTCCCTCACGACATCGTGAACCTTTCAGGAACAAGGTAGTCATTAACCTTTAGTTCCGGTCACGTCGAAAGTGCTAGTAGGCTATGACAGGGACGCTACCACACCTCTCCCTCATCCATCTGATATCTATGCATGACCCCTTTACTCCATATGTGAATCGTATTAGCAAGCGTCACCATGACTACATCCATTGACAAAGATAATATTAATAACTCATATACATGAAATCCATAACTAAACTCATCATATAACACATGCATAATAAATCAAGTACTCATAACCAAAGTAAATAGTCCACTCCTTGACTCAATCTAGAGTCCAAGGAAGTTTGTCGATCCCATCAACATCCTCATCATGCCATGTTTCCTGCACACTCAGGAAACCTCATCACAATACCTGTCAATGCTATACATCAATATAAATAACATATCAATTTCAATACTCAATCATAGAATACTTTCATAAACCAAAACAAATAATCATAATGTATCATGTTTAACCAGATCACTTGCACGCAAGTGTCCTCAAAGAATAATCAGTGTTATAAAAATGTGATTAGTTGAACTGGATGTTACATACACCCCCTCTTGTTTTAAACATTGTCCCAAAGTTTGTAAAATCTAACAATGGAACAATAAATAGCTTGTACTAATTTATATATCAAACTATCAAACTAAATAAGGAAACCGCTAATGCATCTCATATGCATCCTTCCAAGTAGCAGAATGTGGACTATAATTGTCCCACTAGACCTTGACATGATCGACTATTCGACGACATAGTTGTCCTGTACGATGGTCCAATACTCAGATAGAATCTGCTATGAGAGCACCCTCGTCCGATACCTGCAATTAACTCATATCAATAACATGTAACATATGTGAAATATAGTGATGTAAAACTGAAACATGAAACACAATGTGCATATGCCTCAAAGAATCAGGTAAGGCTAGTCGGTAAGACATATATCCTTTCTTTTATACAACATCAAAAGGTCCCACAAACCATGGAGAGAGTTTAGCACCCTTTCCAAACTTGATCGAACTCTTATGCAGCTTCACCCGTAAAAATACTTTATCACCAACCTCATAACTGTGGTCTATACGATGTGCACCTACATAACTCTTTTTTAGGTCTTACGCTTCCTTAATCCTTTGAATTATGGATTTCATATAATCTTCCATCTTCTAAATCACTTCTAGTCCCACCATGACCCTATCCTCTAGTCGATCCCAACTCAGAGATGTCCTACACAGCCGTCCATAGAGAAACTAAAAAGGTGCCATCTTTATCGTACTATGATAACTGTTGTTGTACGCAAATTCTACCAATGGTAAAAATTATTCTCATCATTTCTGTTGATCCATCACATACATTCAAAGCATATCCTCTAGAATTTAATCCATTCTTTCATTTTTTCCATCTGTTTTGGGGTGATATGTTGTACTAAAATTCAATTTCATTCCCAAATCCTCTTGGAAACTATTCCAAAAATGTCTAGTGAATATCGATCCTATATCAGATATTATCTTCCTTGGTACACCATGCAATATTAAAATTTCTTTAACAAAATGTCTAGCTATGTACAATGCTTGATACGTCGTACAAACTGAAATAAAATGCGCACTCTTCTTCAAAGTGTTGACAACTACAAAAGAAGAATCATGTCTCATTTTCGTCAATGGAAATCCAACAATAAAATCCATCGATATAACTTCCCATTTTGATTCAGGAGTCACACGTGGTTGTAATAATCCCGCTGTATGTATATTTTCAACCTTCACTTGCTGACATTCAAGACATCTTGCCACATAGTTAACTATATCGGTTTTCATTCTCTTCCAAAAGAATAAAGGTATAAGGTTTGCCTTCATCTTCGTGACTTCAAGATGAGCCATATACACTGCTCGATGAGCTTCGTTCAAAATCAAAATTCTCAATTCATCATCTGGTGGTACATAAATTTTGTCATTATACCTTAGTAGCCCATCACTTTCCAAATAATATCCCTCATATCTAGGTATCATCATGGTATTTTTTCCTAAATTGTCTTTTACTTCCTTGTACCAGTCATCATCAATCTCTAATGCTAAAATATTTTCCTGAATATTCGTCTTTAGTGGTATTACTGAGAAATTGTGAGGTCTCTTACTCAACACATATGCTACTTTGTTAATTTTTCCTTTAATATACATGATCTCAAAATCGTATTCACTTACAAATTATGACCAACGTCTTTGTTTCGCATTCAAGTCACTCTGAGTAAAAATGTGTTGCAATCCACTGTGATTAGTTTTCAACTCGAATTTCTATCCAATAATATAATGTCTCCAAACCCTTAAGGAATAAACAATTGCTAGTAATTCGAAATCATGGATTCCGTAATTCTCTTCATTCTTTCTTAGTTTTCTTGAAATGTATGTGATCACTCGACTGTCTTGGAGTAATACTCCACCTAATTCTTCCTTGGATGCATCCGTGCATACCAAGAATTCCTTGTCCATATCAGGAACCTTTAATATTGGTGTTGTATTTAGTAATTCTTTAAGCTTCTAAAATGCTACAGCGCATTTTTCTGACCATACAAATTTCTTATTCTTCTTTTCCAGTTTCATAACTAGATTTTCTAATCCCATTATGAAATGTCGATAGTAACCTGCTAATCCCATAAAAATGCGTAACTCTTGTATATTTGTTGGTGCTGGACATTCCATAACAGCCTCAACATTCACTGGATCCACAATGATACCTTCTCTAGAAATAATGTGTCCCAAATAATGAATCTTTGTTTGATAAAACAAACATTTCGACAGCTTTCCGTACAATTTGTTTTCTCTTAAACACTGAAACACTAATCTTAGGTGTTCATTGTGATCCTCTCTCGTCCGAGAGTAAATATATATATCATCAATAAATACATGTACAAACTTATCCAAGTATTCGTGGAATACCCCATTCATTAAACTCATAAATACACTAGGGGCATTTGTCAATCCAAATGGTAACATAGTAAATTCATAATGTCCAAATCTTGTCTTAAACGTTGTTTTACGAATGTATTTCTCTTTGATTTGTAATTGGTGATATCCTGATCTCGAATCAATATTTTAAAATACGGTCACTCCCTTCATTTAATCAAATGAGCCATCAATTCTCGGTAACGAGTATTGATTCTTGATCGTGGATTTGTTTAATTGACAATAGTCAATGCAAAGCCTCCACGATCTGTCCTTCTTTCTTATAAAAATTGTTGGTGCACCCCACAGTGATACACTTGGACGTACAAGTCCCAAATACAACAACTCCTTCAATTGCATATTTAACTCTTGCAATTCAGGTGCTGACATTTAATATGGCATTCTAGAAATTGGTTTCATTCCAGGTTTTAGATATATAGTAAATTCAAACTCGTTATTTGGCGGTAAACCTGGTAGTTCTTCAGGAAAAACATTTGCAAAATCCGATACTACTGGAAAGTCTTCCAATCTTTCTGCGTCACCTTTTTCATTAAGCACTAATATGGCATACAACTTACATCCCTAGAGCATGTTTTTCTATAATTGTAGGGAATAAGTAAATCTTAGCGATACTCCTTAGTTTCTTCCTACAGTTACTCTACTCTGTCCCAAATCATCAATTAAACTTAATATCTTCATCTTGCAGTTAATTATTGCATCATGCGATTCTAACCAATCCATTCCAATACCTGTGTCATAGGATCCCAAGATTGTGACATAAAGGTTTACACTTGCGATGAAATCACCCAAGTTAATGTTACAATCCTTAACCTTTCTTCCAACTTTTTTCTTGGCTCCAGATGCGATTTCTACATATCTGAACTCGTCTTGTTCGACTTCCTTCATCTTAATTATTTTGAGCGCAACACTAGAAATAAAACGTTCAGTAGCTCCTATATCTATTAAAATACTAAAATGTTGATATGCTATCATACCTGAAGTCTCGAGCCCTGTGGAATGATGATCGGCATGAAGGTTATTCACCACTACATGAATCCTATGAGCCTTTCCCAAATTGCCCACAGTCGTTTGTCATATTGATTTGAAAACTCTTTCCTTCTCAATAGGACAATATCTCTTATAGTGTGGCTCTCCACAAGTCCAACATTCGTTCTTAGGGCGGGTGCTCCTAGTTCCAAAGGAATAATATGCTGGTCTATGATTCTGAGGCCTTAATCTATTTTGCGGAATATATATAGAATGTTGTTGTGGCTGAAGATGAAGTTGTTGTTGCTGTAGTGGTACTCTATACATAGTCCTCTTATTGGTATCTTATTTGCGTGGTGTAGGAAATACAGGTCCTTTGGGTGTATCTCAGTACCTGGAAGTCTCTTTAATGAGTGTTTGTTGTTGTGGTGCTCTATGTGACGTATGTCTTGTCAGCGTGGAAGGAGTCCTACCTTGACCCTCACTTTTTAGCTCTTCTTCAGTGATAAAATCCTTTTGTACTTCATCGTGAAAAGTCTAAGGCGTCATAATCCTCACTTTTTTAAAAAGGTTGAAGTTGAGTCCAAAAACAAACTTATTAACCCTTAATTTCTCAGTGTTCAGATGCAGAGTATATCTGAGAAACCCCATAAACCTAGCCTCATACTCAGGTACTATATGAATTCCTTGTCATAATGTGTTGAATTCATTAATATGGCTCTCAATGGACTCATGAGATAAGTACCTCTCATGGAATCGTTCCTTAGCAGCCATATTCAAATGTGGCAAGAAGGTCTTCCACCAACGAATCTCACTCCCTTTCAGCTAGAAGACTGTTGGAAAACCGAGAGGGGGGGTGAATTAGTTGTTATTGTGCTTAAACAATTATGCCCATTTTAAACTCTTTACAAAACACTCAATGACGATTGAAATAATGCAGGGAAGTAAGCAATAGAATATTCAACATCAATCACACACATGAAATATACAAAGACGGATATTTCCTGAGGAAACCCATAAAGGGAAAAACCTCTTCTTCTTGATATGATAAGTAATATTTATTTTCTATACATTATCATTCTTATGGGCTCCAAATCCTCTTGAGGCTACAACCTCTCTTTTACAAGCAACAACTTGCTGAGAGCACCAACTCTTTGGTTTCCCTAGCACCCACTAGAAGGAAGCACCAACTCCCTGAGTGTTCCAGCACCAACTGGATGGAAGCACCAACTTCCAGTCACACATGCGCCAACCTGTATAACAGAGAATGATATTTCTCCCTTGCACCACCTTACCACCTTGGTTTTTCTGGTTGCAACCAGATGGAAGCTACAACTCCCTGTGTTCAAGAACCCACTTGAAACTTCTGAGGAAAATAGTCCTCCCTAGCACCTCCCTACCACCCTAAGATATAAAATATTACTTACTTTCTCTGTCTTTGATATGGTATGTTATAGCTCCATGTCTCCTTCGGCTCCTTCAACTTCTATTCTCTGTTTTCCCTTTGCATCTTTCTTCTTCTATTCTCTGTTGTCTTTCCTGCAATGCGCAACCCCTCTGTTTAGCTTCTCTTTTGCATTATATTCTCTTTGCTGCCTCTTCCATACTATGCGTTATGCCTCGACATGCTCTTCACTGCATCACAGTCCTTCTCTCTGTGGTTGTTCACTCTGTCTCCTCCTTCTCACCCCATCGCTCCTGAGCACACTAACATCCTCTTCTTTTTTCTGTGTGTCTTTCACTTGCCGAGTCCTCTCCCTCATCATCATCGCAACTCTTCGTCTTCTCTGGAAGTTATCCTGAATGAGTTCATCATCAGTAGGCTTTACCTTGATATTCCTTGGCTTCTCTGGTAGCCACAACTCTTCATCTTCTCTCTCAGTTACAACCAGTCGTCTTTGGCTCCTTTAACTCCTAAGCCCCTTCCTTCTTGTGACCACTGGCTGTGACCTAGGGCCAATCACTTCGGGACTTCGCATTTTGGGTCATCTTTTGTGAGTCACCCTGACTCTCCCAACTCCTGATCTCTGGAACTTTGAAGTGGAGCTTAGCGACATGCTAGCTCTTCCCTTGATATGACTTTAGGTAATGAGTTTACATGACCACGCGATTGCGGGCACGTCCATAGGTGGTTTGAGGGCCCCGCTTTTCACCCCGTAATTCACTATGAGTCTCCACGCGTCATTTCCCTAAAAACATGGTTTCGATTGCGGCCCGCTCAAGAAAAATTAAGACCCGAGCATGCTCTGGCCCCACAATGCAATGGGACCATCAATTTCATGATATTGACGGTGCTCCTTCGATCAATGAATCCGATTTATCTTCCTTTGATTTTTCTTTCCTCTATCCACGTGTAATCATTAGTCTTAATGATCAGGTGACATGTGGCCCTCCAAACCAACATACGAGATCGATTTCTCCTTTTGGGCTTCGGGAGTTTCGATTCTCAAACTTCGCTTGCTCTCAGAGCATTTCACTCGGAGTCCATGATCCAACGATGCGTGTCCCTTTTGGATCGATGATCACAATCCTTTCGGGTAGTTGGGGTTCAGAGATCACAACTATCCAGCCTCTCAACCCCCCTTTGCTTTCCTCAGCGCTGATAATCCACTTACGGGTGTCCCTTTCAGATCAACGGTCATGATCCTTTCGAGTATTCAGGGTTCAGAATACTAAAGTCTCAACTAGAAACCCTTTAGTGAGATTTCTTTGAAATCTTAGATCCACTGACACATACTCCCATTGACAATCAACGATCGAGATTTGTCTTCGGCGATTTTCATGTTCTCCCCATCCACAAAGATTCTGAAGTTGTGGATCACGCACCACATGTCCTCCTCAACGATGGATGGCCCCAAACCACTATGGGACTTTGGAACTTTGGACAAGTGTTGGTGGTAAATCTCCCAAAGTAAAAATCTCAGAGTGACGTCACTTGATGATGTGTCATGACCCTAGTAGCTACCATGTGTCACTTGTATTTGTGATTTGCACGTACCTGAAATGCCGAATCAACTTAACACTTGTCATCGTCTGATTTCACCACGTGTCCTTTTTGACGTGGATCCTCATTCACTTCGGGACTTCGGCCTTCGGGACTTCGTGTATTTCGACTTTTCAAGTCGCCAATTCTTCTGAAGTGAGAATCCCCGAACAATAACCTCCTCGCAACTTTTAGACACGAACTAAACGTTGTTCGTCGATCATGTTCTCAGATTGACAGCTCGATCTTTCTGTGATGCTGCTTTTCTAGCTTATCCTATCCTTCCACTTCAAACTGATCTGACGAATTTCGTATACTCTGACTTTATGACTCTCTGGACTTCATATTTTTCAAGTCTCAAACTGAGGATGGATGGTCCCTACTTACTTTAGGACTTTGGGACTTTGACAAGTCCTCTCTCCTACGCTCATCAAAGGCTTAACCTTCATGCATTTATTTCTGGATCCAACGACTATTGATACTTCACGCTCAGATCCAACGACTAAGATCTGTTCTCCTCTTCTACGCGCTCCTCTTGTCTAGACACTGATCCGTCGACCACTGTCGCTCCTCCTCCTAAGCTTACGATTTCTTTTGAATTAGAAGGTTTTCTAAGTATTCAAAGGTTTCGGCCTCCGAACCTTCTCCCGCGGGTCTCGTCTTCGTTGTTCTTGTTTTCCATCACTGCTGTTATTCTTCTTTGCTTTCTTGTTTGCCATCACTATTCTTTCCATCAATGAAAAGTGCACTTTTCCTATAAACATGCCAACAATATCCCTCTTTGGCATTGATGGAAACTCTGAAAGGCTGCACTGTTCTACTTAGAGCTCCAACTGTAGCATCCAAGCCCCTCCTTTTCTCCCCCCTTGACATCAATGTCAAAGAAAACATGCTCCCCTTGAGATGTTGCAGTACTATGCAAAGGTATCAGATATTCAACCAACACATACTCCCCATGACAAGATGGACTCTCTTAGGTTGAAAGAGGGGTCACGCCCAAATTCTGGCGTAAATACTCAAACTGATCTTTTGCAAGAGGTTTAATGAAGATATCAACAAACTGATCTTTGGATGGAATATAATGAAAATAAACAATAGTGTTGGTCACATGTTCCCTCAATAAGTGATACTTGATGGGTATATGCTTGGTCTTGGAGTGAAATACAATATTCTTTGACAGACTCATTACACTAGTATTATCACAATGAATTGGGATTGGTGTTGTATATTTTACCTCCAAGTCTGCAAGTGTCTGAATCATCCATAATACTTGGGTACAACAAGTGGCAGCTGCAATGTACTCAAATTATGTAGTCAATAAGGAAATGGAACCTTGCTTCTTGCTCAACCATAATACAAGGGAATCTCCTAAGAAGAATGCACCTCCACTTGTGTTTTTCCTTTCATCCACACAATTAGCCCAATCAACATCTGAATAGACTGAGAGTTGAAAATTCTGATTCCTAGGATACCATAGGCCATAGTCCATTGTTTTTTGCAAGTATATGAATATTCTTTTGACAACTAAAAAATGACTCTGTTTAGGTGCATCCTGATACCTTCCTACCATTCCAACAACATGCATTATGTATGGACGGGATGTTGTGATGTACAATAGGCTACCTATCATAAACCTATATGAACTCTAATCAACATCAGGTGAGTCATCATCCTTTCTTAACTTGCATCCAATGACCATAGGTGTGCTCATAGGTGTGGGATCTTCCATTTGAAACCTTTTCAACATTTCTTGTAGATATTTCTCCTGAGAAAGAAATAATCCTTCAGACCTCTGAGAAATTTGCAGACCAATAAAAAATGGTAGTTCCCCTATCATAGACATTTCAAATTTAGACTGCATGGCAGAAGCAAACCATTGTACCAATGAATCATTATTGCTTCCAAATATGATGTCATCTACATAGACCAACACAATGAGCAAATCATTACCCTCTGTTTTGATATATAGATTGTTTTCAATTGTTCCTCTCTTGAACCCTTTGTCTTGAAAATACTTATCCAGTCTATAATACCAGGCACGAGGAGCTTGTTTCAACCCATATATGGCTTTCTTCAGCTTGCAGAGAAAGTCAGGGTTATCTGACAGTTGGAAACCCTCTTGTTGTTCCATATAGACTTCTTCTTTTAGATCTCCATTTAGGAAAGATGACTTGACATCCATTTGATAGACTTTAAACTGTTTATGAAAAGCATAGGAAAGAAACAATCTAATAGCTTCTAATCTTTCTACAGGCACAAATGTTTCATCAAAATCTAGTCCTTGTATTTGAGCATATCCTTTGCAGACCAATCTAGCCTTATTTCTTATAATATTTCCTTGCTCGTTCATCTTATTTTTGTAGACCCATTTTGATCCTATTACATTTTATTTTCTGGCCTAGGAACAAGTTCCCAAGTGTCATTCTTTTCAATATGGTCCAGTTCCTCATTCATTGATTTTAAACAATTTACGTCTTTACTGGCTTCATTAAAGTTCTTGGGTTCCACCATGGATATGAAGGCCATATGTGATTGCTCGGTGTCTTTGATGATCCTTCTCCTATTTTGTACATCTTTGTCCTTCTCACCAATTATCTGACTTTCAGAATGATTCTTTTGAGTAATTATGGAGGAAGGATTTGATGTTGATTGTTGTTCTGACTCTTCTTGTCTGGGTGTCTCTTCTTCATTTGATTATTGGACTTGTTCTTCTTCAGTTTCAGCTATGTCCTCTGTAGTAGACTCAATAATGCTGACCTCTATTACTAGGACTCCTTCATCAAACTTTAAATCAATGCAATCAACTAATTTATGAAATCTTTTATTAAAACATCTATATCCTTTACTATTGGTAGCATATCCTAAGAAGATGCCTTCATCAGCCCTGTCATCACACTTGCCAAGGTTTTCATTATTATTCTTTATGTATCACTTACTCCCAAATAATTTGAAGTGTTTGATTGAAGCAGGTCTTCCATACCACAGTTCATAAGGTGTCTTGTCACTATGTGGTCTGAGGTGGGCTTTGTTAAGAATATGGACTGTTGTGTGTATTTCTTCTACCCAGTAAGTTTGACCAATGTTATTCTCATTCATCATTGACCTGGCCATTTGCTGCACTGTTCTGTTTTGCCTCTCAACTACTCCATTTTTTTGTGGAGTTCCTGGGATTGTGTATTCTTTCTTGATCCCATGTTTATCACAAAATTCCTTGAAATCACTTGACATAAATTATCCTCCTCTGTATGATCTTACTGCCTTTAACCTCTTGCCTGTTTGATTCTCAGTTAAAGCCTTAAACATTTTAAATTTATCAAATGCTTCAACTTTTTCTTTGAGAAAAGCAACCCAAGTAAGTCCGGAGTAATCATCAATGATCAACATAAAGTAGTTTTCCTTCCATGTGCCTTCCTGTCTTAATGGTCCACATAAATCCATATGAAATAATTGTTGTGGTTTCTTTGTTGAAGTAGATCTCTTGGATTTAAATTGTGTCCTGGTTAGATTTCCTACTTGGCAAGGTTTACACACAAAGCCTTGTGTCTTTGATATTCTTGGAAGATCTTGTACTGCCTCAATATTTTTGATCTTGATTCAGTGGTCAAAGTTTAGATGTCCAAGTCTCCTATGACATAACCAAATTTCATCATGTTTACTTAGATGAAATTCTTATTTATCTTCTTTCAACACATATACATTATTTTTTGTCCTTATGCCTTTAGCCACCACTTGTCCTGAGTTTACAAACTTTATCTTACAATCCTTGGAATTGAACACCACTTCGCATCCTCTGTCACACGTTTGAATTACACTGAGAAAATTATGTTTCATCCCATCTACAAGAAGAACATCCTGGGCTTTTCCTTTACCATTACTCAAACTCACCATCCCTTTACCCTTGATTTTACCTGGTTCATCATTTCCAAAGGTTACATTTCCTGTTTTTCTTTTACTTATAGACATAAACTTATCCTTGTCTCTAGTCATGTGCTTGGAACATCCACTGTCTATATACAAGGGGTCTTTTTGTTTTTGAGCTAAAAGTACTAGACCACATTTTTCAGTATCTTTCTTTTTCCATGTGCTGGCATTTCTAGCTAAAGGATTTATCCTTGGATCTGCCTTGAACTTCTTCAGAAGGTAGTTTGCAGCTTTGTGGCCAAAGTTATGATAGTTATAACATTCGAGATCATTGTTTAGTAGGTCAAAGTGATTGGTTCTACTTTGTCTATTCATTGGCTGCTTGGTTCTATGCTGTAAATATTGTTTATTCCTTGACCTCCTCAGTTGCATGTCTCTAAACTTAATTTGACAATTTGCAATCTTATGACCAAAATTAGAACCGTAAAAACAGTAACCATGGAAGAAATTTTGGTACCTGAAGGATGACCTTCTTCTTGGTATTTGTTTCTCCATCTTATGATATCTTTGTTTTTTATCAGGGATCATCTTGTCTTTATTGGATTTTGGTGATAGAGTACTCTCATGGTCTGATTTTCTGTTGACTTGGAACTTGATCATCTTTACTGGCTCTTTTCTTTCTGGTTGTTTACTGCTTGAACCATTTACATAACCTAAACCAGTCTTCAACAAAGGAGATATCTGTTTGCTCAGAATGTCATTTAGTTCCGCGGTGGCTTTAATGCTTGGAAGATTTTGGAGATACAATGTTGTAAAGTTCTCCATCTCTTTTCTGTTTTTTACTACCTCTTCTTCCAAGGCTTCACATCTTGCGTTCTTTTTTGATAACTGTTGTTTTAGAATGTCTTCTATTTTCTTTGCCTCTTCTAATTCCACTTTTAGCGGGGAAAATTATTCATCAGGTTCTTTATTGTCTTTCTCGAACTGTATCAACAATTGTTTTTTCTTTTTCTTCTTAGATCCGAGTCTGGAAATTTATTCTAGAGCACTGAATAGTTCTCCTTCCAAGTCAACCACAACTTCTTCATCATCAACATCACTTCTTGTGCTTTTATTATCATAATACTCTTTGGCCATAAGTATAAAGTCATTAATCTTATCTTCACAGGAAGAGTCACTATCTGTGTCTTCTGAAGAGTCATCATTGTTTACACATAAAATTTTATTTTTACCAAATCTCTTGGGTTTGTACTTCTTTTCACCTTCATAATTCTGATCTTGTTTCTTGTGTGGACACTTATATGCAAAGTGACCTATATTTCCACAGTTAAGACATTTGAAGGGAAATTTTCCTTGGTACTTTCCTGATCCTTTCTTTAGTCTTCTCACAAATTTTGCTTCAATTTCATCAGTCTTAGAATCCTCATTCTTATCTACTTTAAATGATTCTTCTCTAGAGGTGGGTTTATCTTTAACTATCCTCATTTCATATGTAGTCAATGTTCCTAGAAGTTGATCAAAATCCAAAGCTTTTAGATCATTAAGTTCTTCTATAGAAGAAACCTTTGGGTTGAACCTATCTTGCAGAGATCTCAAAATTTTATGAACTAAAGAGGCTTCCTCAATTTTTTCACCAAGTGATTTCATTGCATTTACTAGTTCTTCAACTCCCAGAAAGTACTTCCCAACAATTTCATCCTCTTTCATATTTAGCTATTCAAACTGTACTCTGTAGGTTTGAATCTTGGCATCCTTTACCTTCTCATTACCTTCATAACTGCTAATGAGTTTGTCCCACATTTCTTTGGCAGTTTCTAAGTGCATAACTTTTACAAATTATGCTTCTGCAAGCCCACTCAGAATAACATTCATAGCCTTAGCGTTGAAGCTGAATTCTAGCTTGTCATCCTTATTATCTAGTACAATCGGCTTTACATAATCAGTCTCTACCACATCCCAAACATCTGCACCTAAATCCATTATGTAGGTTCTCATCCTAACTTTCCAGAAGGCAAATTTTGTTCCATTGAACAAGGGGGTCTTATTGGTTGAAGTTCCTTCATGGCTAGTCATGTTTAATCTCTAGGGTGTACCCTTAGATAAAAGGAACCAGCTTTGATACCACTTGTTGGAAAACTGAGAGGGGGGGTGAATCAATTGTTACTATGCTTAAACAATTATGTCCATTTTTAACTCTTTACATAACACTCAATGACGATTACAATAATGCAGGGATGTAAGCAATAGAATATTCAACATCAATCACAAACATGAAATATACAGAGACAAATATTTCATGAGGAAACCCATAAAGGGAAAAACCTCCTCTTCTTGATATGATAAGTAATCTTTATTTTTTGTACATTATCATTCTTATGAGCTCCAACTCCTCTTCAAGCTACAACCTTTGTTTTATAAGCAACAACTTGCTGAGAGAACCAACTCTCTGGTTTCCCTAGCACCCACTAGAAGGAAGCACCAACTCCCTGAGTGTTCCAGCACCAATTGGATGGAAGCACTAACTTCCAGTCACACAGGCACCGACCTGTATAACAGAGAACGATAGTTCTCCCTTGCACCACCCTACCACCCTGGTTTTTCGGGCTGCAATCAGATGGAAGCTACAACTCCCTGTGTTCAAGAACCCACTTTAAACTTCTGAGGACAAAAGTCCTCCCTAGCACCTCCCTACCACCCTGAGATATAAAATCTTACTTACTTGCTCTGTCTCTGATGTGGTCTGTTACAACTCCATGTCTCCTCTAGCTCCTTCAGCTTCTATGCTTTGTTCTTCCTCTGCATCTTTCTTCTTCTATGCTCTGTTGTCTTTAATGCAGCGCACAACCCCTTTGTTTAGCTTCTCTTTTGCATTATATTCTATATGCTACCTCTTCCATACTATGAGCTATGCCTCTGCATGCTCTTCACTGCGCCACAGTCCTGCTCTCTGTGGTTGTTTACTCCGTCTCCTCCTGCTCACCCCATCGCTCATGAGCACACTAACATCCTCTTCTCTGTTCTGCATGTCTTTCACTCATCGAGTCCTCTCCCTCATCATCATCGTAACTCTTCATCTTCTCTGGCAGTTATCTTGAATGAGTGCATCATTAATGGGTGTTACCGTGAGATTCCTTAGCTTCTCTGGTAGTCGCAACTCTTCATCTTCTCTGTCAGTTGCAACCAGTTGTCTTTGGATCCTTTGGCTCCTAAACCCCTTCCTTCTCATGACTACTGGTTGTGACCTGGGGCCAATCACTTTGGGACTTCACGTTTCGGGTCATCTGTCGTGAGTCACCCCGACTCTCCCAACTCCTGATCTCCCGAACTCCGAAGTGGAGCTTAGCGATGTGATCACTCTTCCCTTGATATGAAATTGGGTGATGATTTTATGTGACCATGCGATTGCAGGTGCGTCCATAGACAGTTTGAGGGAAACCCTCTTTTTGCCCTGCAATTCACTACGATTCTCCACACTTCCTTTCTCTAAAACCATGGTTTCGATTGTGGCCCGCTCAATAAAAATTAAGACCCAAGCATGTTTTGGCCCTGCAATGCGATGGGACCATCGATCTCATGATCTTGATGATGTTCCTTCGATCAACAACTCCGATCTATCTTCCTTTTCTTTTTCTTTCCTCTATCCACGTGCGATCCTTAGTCTCAATGATCAGGGGACATGTGGCCTTTCAAACCAATGGACAAGATTGATTTCGCCTTTCGGGCTTCGGGAGTTTCGATTATCAAAATCCGCTTTCTCCCGGAGAATTTCACCCAAGGTCCATGATCCAATGACGCATGTCCCTTTTGGATCAACGGTCACAATCCATTCGGGTAGTTGGGGTTCAAAGATCTCAACTTTCCAACCTTTCAACCTACCTTTTCTTTTCCCTAGAGCTGATAATCCACTGACGCGTGTCCCTTTCGGATCAACGGTCAGGATCCTTTCAGGTATTCAAGGTTCGGAATACTCAAGTCTCAACTCGAAATAATTTAGTGATATTTCTCTGAAATCTCAGATCAGCTGACAAGTACTCCCCTTGACGATCAATGGTCGATATTTGTCTTCGGCAATTTTCACGTTCTCCCCATCCACAAAACTTCCAAAGTTATGGATCATGTGCCACTTGTCCTCGTCAATGATGGACGACCCCAAACCACTTTGGGAATTCGTAACTTTGGACAAGTGCTGGTGGTAAATCTCTCGGAGTGATGTCACTTGATGACGTGTCATGACCCTAGTAGCTGCCATGTGTCATTCGTATTTGTGATTTGCACGTACCTGAAATGCCGAATCAACTTGACAATTGTCATCATATGATTGCGCCATGTGTCCTTGCTGACATAGTATTGTTGATGTGGATCCTCATTCACTTCGAGACTTCGACCTTCGGGACTTTGGGTATTTCAACTTTTCAAGTCACCAATTCTTCTAAAGTGAGAATCCTCGAACAATAACCTTCTCGCAACTTTTAGACCCAAACTAAACGTTGTTCGTCGATCATGTTCTCAGATTGACAGCTCGATATTTCTTCGATGATGATTTTCTACATTATCCTATCCTTCCACTTTAAACTAATCTGATGACTGTCATATACTTCAACTCTCTGACTCTCCGGACTTCGGGTTTTTCAAGTCTCAAACTGAAAAATCCTCGAAGTTTTTTGCTCGAGAGTTGAGGATCATGTACCACCTATCAGTCTTGATGATGGATGGTCCCTTCTTACTTCGGGACTTCAGGACTTTGACAAGTGCTCTCTCCTATTCTCATCAAAGGATTAACCTTCGTGCATTTATCTCTGGATCCAATGACTGTTGATCCTTCGTGCTCAGATCCAATGACTGAGATCTGTTCTCCTCTTCTACGCACTCCTCCTATCTGGACATTGATCCGACGACCATTTTCATTCCCCCTCCTGAGCTTACGATATCTTCCGACTTGATTTTTTTCTAAGTATTCAAAGGTTTCGACCTCTGAACCTTTTCCTGTGGGTCTCATCTTCACTGTTCTTGTTTGCCATCGTTGTTGTTGTTCTTCTTTTCTTTCCCGTTTTTCATCATTGTTCTTGCCATCAATGACAAGCGCACTCTTCCTGTAAACATTCCAACAAAGACTTCCATACACACCTTCATGTTGGAGGTGTAATCGTGTAATGTGAAACACATTTCCATATTATCTAACCAAGCTTTGGTGGCTAAATTGTCTGTGGAACCCAAGAACTTGGAAAATTTTACCTTCTTGAGTTCTGTATGAACACTACCACTAACTACATGAGGGATCTGTGAACCCTCATTCAGAAAAGACTCCCATCCCTCATTGAGATCAAGGTGATTTATCAACGCCTCTGAAATCCTCTAAAAGGACCTCATCATACTCATAAAATCTCACACTACAACCCTCTCCTGCTCAGTGGTTTGGTCTTATCCCTCTGGAGTAGATCCTTCAGGTGTGCATGTACTTGGAGGAGGCATACCTCTTCCTCCCACACCCCAACTTCTACTCATTCTCCATCCTATAACCATGATACCTACATAAAAAAATTTCAAATGATATTATCGATATATCATAATTTAAATAAAATTCCATTGGAAGTCGTAACGAGTCCCGTGTCGTAGAATAGAACCCTGCTTTGATACCACATGTAACATCCCTCTAGATAACTGAATATCAATGGGTAAACTTAGATTTAAATTTTATTTAAATCTTATAATTTACACATCTACATTTAAATTCAAATGTGTAAAACATGTGATATGACAAATATGCCTCCAGTAAATTTTTATCTACAAAAACATCTTAAGGGTCTAATACCTTTCCATATAATTTTAGTTGTTAATACCATAGGAGATAAATGTGCATACAATTCTTCTATATTACCCATAGAATTTGCAACTTGCACACAAATTGCAATTAGGTCAAGCAGATTGTCAGTTATTGATCTGAAAAGGTCTTTTAAAGACTATGGTTAAGTTTTTAAAGCATGAGTTCTTTAACCATTTCAAAATTGAAGAAAGAGGAAGAATTAATGATATAACATGGAATCCATAATAAGATATGCATATCTGAAAATAAGCATAAATAATTATGAAACCATAACAACAAAGTTGTTAACGAAGTTTGGCAATATTGCCTACGTCTCCGGGCTTTTGTCTCAGTGGATGAGGCTTTCTTATTTCTCTTCAAAGATTAAAAAGTACATCAAAAAAGTCTCAAATGGATTACAAAATGGTCTGTCTGTGTTCTTATAGACCTCAAGAACCCAACGCAACTGACGACACTGGAATCTATTGAGCGAAGCTCCCGGAAATGGCCCGCAAAGTTGCTCTCCTCAATGGCTTCCCTGCATAAAAATGGCTTTGACTTTCAAATTCCTCAACATTTATCCTTCTATGAACCTATATAAATCTACCAAGAACATCTATTTTTTATATTTTTGAAGTTGGAAACAACCTCCCAACTTCCTCCCAAGATCTGCCTCAAAAAAGGATCTAGATCCTCCAATAATGGACAAAATCTCCCCAAAAACATGCTGAAAATCCACTAAAAATCATATAATATGGTAAAAAACCAAAATTTGGGAATAATTCAAGGAACATACCCCTATTCCCGGGCTCCTGGTCATATGGTAGGCTCCATGTGTCCTTGGGCTAGGTGTTAATTGTTGGGCCTCGGGTCGTTAAGTCCTGGTTCTATGCGCATGGCCATATGACCATAGCTCTGGCTCCCACGCACCCCAACTTCCCTGGCTCCTGGTCACTAGCCCCTGCTCGAATGAGGCTGGCCCCCATTGATTAGGGCTTATCCCTGAAATGGCACCATCAAAAACTTGAATGTATATTGCACCGAATCATAAACAAGCCACAAATGTAGCGGAGTTGGTTAATGCCTTGGTGTTAAATCATTTCCCAACCTAAAGGTCGTGGGTTTGATTCCACCGGAGGAGGAACAAACCTTTTACTTAGCCAACCTTGGCCAAATTCGAGGTGCCATGTGGTGCTCTATGATTGGGCCATGTGTCACCCTGATATTGGATCGTATTGCTGACGCAACGGCCCAATCAACACTGCCACGTCACCACTGTACATGCCATGTCACCGCTGTACCTGCCACATGTCACATTTTTGTACCTACCACGTTACCATCCGTATGCTCAACTGTGGTCTGTACAACCATGTGTCATCCTGTCATTGGGCCATGTCATGTATGCACTGCCATGTGTCATCCGTATAGTGACACATGTCAAATCTGTATAGTGCTAACTCAGCCCGAAAGTGTCGAAACTAAGTGACACATGTCAACTCCTAGTGATGCCACGTTAACATGATGACATCATGATGATGTCATCTTGACATCACCTATCGTACTTGCTGACATCATCATTGACTTTGACCAGTTTGACATTTTTTTCATGTTTGGGAATTTGATCAGAACATTTTCATACAATGTTCGTTTGAGGAAAAAATTGTAAGGCTGGAATCAGTGCGACGAGACAGATGCAATGGGGCTTGTTTCGTTTGATTTTGAGAACTTTTTTTTTAGGCCTTCCTAGATCCATTTTGGTTCTTGGATACATTTTGGATCACGCCTCCCCACTAAGACCTTTTGGTCCTCCAAAATGATACTAACCAGTCGTCAAGTGTGGGATAGGCCACCCCACTTGTTCTCTGTCTTTAAACTCTATCCTGTGCACTTGTCTCATCAATATAAATTGCAAAAAAACCATGACAACTGATAGCATATTGTTAGCCACTTGTACTCTGTCACATCTTATTGAAGTCACTATCATTAATGTTGAAAACATTAGAAATGATAACATCATAAATAGGACTGCAAATGAGTTAATATGTTTGTAGTACTTGCACGCCATTAGCTTATCTTAAAGCAAAGTATGATTGAACTTTCATTCTATAATCATCACATGTTCATGCTTAAGATCAATTGTTTGATTTGGTACAATTATAGGTGTGTTGCTTGCTTGAGCTGCCTTCCTTAATTGTTCCATTGTTTGAAGAGATTGATTTTCTTTTAAGTGATGAGTATGTACAACATATTCATTTCCTTCTTTGATTAAGTGATATTCATTGTGTTTCTTGTAGAAGATTGCTTTGCGATCATACAAATAAGGACTGCCTAAGACCATTCCACATTCATTGAGTGGAACCACATCACATGTTACATCATCCACAAACTTTGATGAAATTGAAAACTTTAAAGTGCATTATTTTTTTATGTGTAATTTATGATTGTTGCTTATCCATTTAAGTGAGTAAGGTTTATGATGCATCTGAGTGTTTAATCCCAATTGTTTAACCACTTCATCAGAAATCGAGTTAGATTGAGACCCAATATCTATCAATGTGTTGAACTTAGTATGCTTCATGATCACCCTTATGTGAATTTGCATCTAGAATCATATCCATCACCAAGTTTACTTGTCAAACCAACTGCTGTGATTTTAAACTCATCACCCGAATCCGATCCCAAGTTTGATGGTCGTGTTGTTGTTGCAGTTGTTTGCCTCCCTTTCCTCTCTTTGAACCACTTCGGTCTCTTCTCGAGATGCAATTGCCAGCAATGGTCATCATCATACTCTTATTTTTTGCAATGCTTGCAAGAGAGCTTCTCTTCCTTTCTTGTCACTGAATTTTCTTTCTTTCCATTCCACTTCCTTTTGTCTGCTTTTCTTGAAGACGATTCCCCTGATACACCAACTCCTGTTTTCCCTGATTCAATGTATGTTGCTTGAACAAAAAACTCATCAAGATTAGTAGGTCCAAACATAAATACAATGTTATGAATATGTGCAGACAAACCTCCTATATACTTCATAAGAGTTTCTCGGGTATGTAATGGAATGTCTAACATTAATGCCATCTTACGAAATTCATCTGTGTATTCTTGCATAGTTTGTCCCTTTCTTAGTTTAATACCTTGCCATTCAATTAAATCCTTCTCTTTATAACCCAAAGGATAATTTTTTTTTTAAGTGTAGAAACAAAACCTTGCCATGATGGAAATACATTACCCACTTGTTGCATGCCATTTTGCAACTTTCTTTGCCACCAGATGAGTGTTGTGCCTGTAAGTTGAAGTGATGCCAATTTGATTTGAGTTGCCTCATTTTTGATTTGTTGCACACTGCAATAAACTTCCATCTGTTTGGCCTAATTATGAAGCCTCTCTGCATTGACTTCACCATCATACATGGGTAATTCAAACTTCACATCAAGCTTAAGTAAATGCATATCGTGTTTATGTTTATGGGAATGTTTTCTTGCGGTGGATTTGGAACTTGTACTTGAAGAAGAAGAAGTTGATGGACAAGAAGGAAGTGAACGTGGAGGTTTAGGATGATCCTCTCCTTCTTCACTCTTTTCCTTTGAAGATTCACCTAGAATCGGTCTTTTCCGCTCCAAGTAAACATCATATAAAACCTTTACCATCTCCGACATGGAAAATAAGATCTTTTGAAAATCTATCTCATTATGAGAAAGTCCTTCTTTCGATGCCATCTTCTCACTTTGAGAAGTCCTTTTTTTCGATCCAATCTCAGGATTCTCTTCAACAAGCTTGCCTTCACCACGATTCAACTTTTCCTTGGTAATCATGCAAACTCAAAAACCAACCGTCAACTTGCTATGATACCCTTTGATTCGAAAAGATCTCTTAAAGACTATGGTTAAGTTTTTAAAGCATGAGTTCTTTAACCATTTCGGAATTGAAGAAAGATGAATAATTAATGATATAACATGGCAGCCATAATAAGATATGCATATCTGAAAATAATCAGCAAATCATAACAACAAAGTTGTTAACGGAGTTCGGCAATATCGCCTACGTATCCGGGCATTTGTCTAAGTGGGTGAGGCTTTCTTATTTCTCTTCAAAGATTCAAAAGTACATCAGAAAAGTGTCAACTAGATTAAAAACTAGTCTGGATGTGTTCTGCAAGATCTCAAGAACCCAACACAACTGGCGGAACTGAAATTGGTTGAGCGAAGCTCCCGGAAATGGCCCGCAAAGTTGCTCTCCTTAATGGTTTCCCTGCATAAAAATGGCTTTGACTGTCAAATTCCTTAGCATTTCTCCTTCTCTGAACGTTTCTAAGGCTGCCAAGAACCTATGGTTTTTATAGGTTTGAATTTGACAACAACCTCCAAACTTCCTCCCAAGATCTGGCCTCAAAAAAGGCTCCAGATCCTCCAATAATGGACAAAATCTCCCCAAAAACAGGTTGGAAATCCACTAAAACTCAAATAATATGGTTAAAAAACCCAAATTTGGGAATAATTAAGGGCACAACCCCCTATTCACGGGCTCCTGTTCATATGGTAGGCTCCATCTGTCCTTGGTTTGGGAGGTAATTGTTGAGACCTGGGTGGTTAGGTCCTGGTTCTATGCACATGGCCATATGGCCATAGCTCTGGCTCCCGCCCGCCCCAACTTCCCTAGCTCCTGTACACTAGCTCCTAGTCGGACGGGGCTGGCTCCCGTCGACTAGGGCTTATCACTGGAATGGTGCCACCGCAAACTTAAATGTATATTGCGTTGAATCATAAAAAAGCCACAAACGTAGCAAAGTTGGTTAGTGCCTTGGTGTTAAATCGTTTCCCAGCCCGAAGGTC
>JZKD02S1888224.1:403099-413223 GCA_000966675.3 Picea glauca | reverse complement strand
AAAAGGCGCGCTAAGATCTGCGGCTAGGAAAGGAGCATGTAGATCAACGGCCCAAAATGGTTTTCGGACCCCCCCGGATGATTGGTTTTTAACCGAGGGGGGGGGTCCGGAATGGTTATTTCCCTCTGGCGGGCCCCTTGTCATACGTGGCATCGATCTATTGCCCTCGAGTCCCGTCACCATCTGCTATCTGACAGACCCCCGTCACTTATGGACGTCACCTTCCACTTCTTCCTGAGTTAGTCACATCCCATAACTGTTGTCAGTCCCCCGCCCCCTTTCACTCATGGAAAGCCCCTTATTACGACTTTTACCTCCAATCCCTAGCCACCACATCACCCGTTCATATCTTTTAGCCACCGTCACCTGCCATCTCACCCCCAAGTGACCCGTTGTCCATTTATTACTGGATAACCTATCCGTTATCCAGTTGGCCTGTCTCCCGTGCCCAACCGACCCCTGTTTAAATAAAACTACCATTATTCCCCTTACATTTGATATTCACCCATCGCACTAGAGAAATTCACCACTTACTCCTCTGTTACATTCCGTCGACCTCATCTACAATCAGTCTCCCCCACTAACACTGTGTTTATTGCAGGTACTATTGCAGAAATGGCGCCAAAGCCCAGACAAGCAGAAGGAGAGGAGAATCAGTTTCTCCCGCCTCCTGTCGACCTGGACAAGATCCCACTAGTCGACAAAGACCGGTTAATCGCAGATACCAAATGCGATTTTGATTTCTCAGACCTCCAGTCATGGCTCAGGGAAGTTTTCCTGGACCAGAGTGATGAAATTGGACTATGGGAGTCCAATTTACCCCTCTACTTCTTACCTCCGATCCACCATTTTCCTGAGTTTGCTCTCAAGTTCGATTAGTTCTACCACCCTGTGGTAAGTATGCTGAGCGGCAGGCCCGAGCCTCGAATAAATGACGAAGTCCAGAGAATCCTGCATCTCTTGAACAACACAAAGACCAGGGATTGGTACCTGTACCAAAATCATACCGAGATCAGAGTATACGGTTGCGAGTTGGCACCGTATAAGCTGCCCAAATATTTTCCTGTTAGAATATTTTCTTTAGAATATATAAGACAGATTATGAATTCAGATGATATCCATTTTGTATCATTGAAGAAAAAGAAGCAGCTTCGAATCAAGGGGCAGATTGGCTCCTTCATCTGCAACAGTCGGGGCGCTGGGGAAGAAGCTGACAAGATGTTGAAATAAATGAAGTTCTTTATGAGCTTCCCATGGCACTATGATCCTTATGGGATCATCTCAGATATGAGAGTGAAAAACAAGAACATCCCGTATGTTCATGTGTCCAAGCCCGAAATTGAGAAATTCGCCAATCAGACAGTGTGGGAGCCTAACACTTTGGTCGAAGTGGAACAATAGGTTCCCCCAACCACTGTGTCACCAACGACCACGCCACAGGTCCCTAAGGAAAAAAGGCCTCGTCAAGATTTATCTCTGCCTGTCACGGAGGTATCAACCGAAGAGTTCCAGTTGCACACTGAGAGGCCCAAGACACTCTCAGTTCCTAGCCCAACTGGAGAAAAAGAAGCCCCACCTACCACAGTGACCAAGTCTATTATTCCACCCTTCGGTTCGAGCCTCTTTAAGGATATCACCCCAGCATTACTGAAGAAATCCACAGACTCTCCATTGGACACACAGCCAGGAAAGACTAGGCCCAAGTTGAGCATCTTCAAAAAGTACAAGCTGATCAAGAAAAAGAACTAGACCCTTACCAGCAGTTCTTGCGCTCAGTTTTGGAAGCAGACGTCGACTACACAGCATAGGCTGCTGTCTGCATTTGACATAGAAAAGGGCAGAATACACATGGCCTTCCTCCAGGCATAGGTACCAAACCCCAAGGCGATCACGGACTACAAGAGGGCCACCTTCGAATTCTAGACAAAGGACGTGCACCCAACAGATCAGATTGATCTGCATAAGAAGACAGGGGAAATGGTGTTCCATACGTTGGTGCATGCTTCCGCTTCTGTAGCCAAATTGTAGGTGTCACTGAATAATTCTCAAACACAACTCATGCTGGAGAAGATATCGTCCTTTGCGAAGGACAATAGAATCAAAACTTTGGAGGAGCTGGTCCTCAAGATCAACTATGACCCTTCGAACGTCAAAGAAGCGGAGGAGATGATAAAGAAGAAGAATTCCAACATTGCCTCCTTGAGGAAACAACTGAAACTCCCACCCACAGAGGACTCACAGGCGAAGGAGATGGCAAAGAAAGAAGGCGAGAAGGATGAAATGCTCAAGCTGCTCATGGAGCAGAATGCACAGCTCAAAGAAATGGAAGTTGAGATGGAGAAATTATTAAAAGAGAAGGAGCAGTTGAAGCCAATGGAAGTCATTCCATTGAGTTCCATTCCGATTTCAGGAGCAAGCACAACATCAGTGACAACAGTTCCATCTGCAACTCCATTGACATCCCAAGAGAAGACAACCGACTTGGCTAAATCCATGGAAAAGATGAACCTATAGGAGACAGAGATCAATAGGATTAAAAATGAAGTTGAGAACCTTCAGGAACTCAAAACTTCCTTCCAGACCAGCCTCTCCAAGGAAAAGCAGGTAACAGAGCAGCTCAAGCAGGAGCTACAGCAGCTCCGAAAGCAAACAGTGGCAGGGAAGACTTTGGCTGAGGTTAAATAGAATGTATGGATAGACATCACTAAGTCCATAAATGAGATATGGCCCATTATCCAAATCGTGTTTGAGAAGAATGAGTTGGTCCAAAGGAGAAAACAAGCCATTGAGAAGATCAGAGTAGAATTGGGAGATAGGCCAACATAGGCAAACGAGATCATCAAGTTCCTCAATTCGAAGACCAGGGAGGAGTTGGAAGAGCTGAAGATTGAAGACAGAACAAAGACCATCCTTGAGGTCAAAAGAGGCTTGACCAAGAGAGGACTAATGATTTAGCTGGAAGAAAAGGTTCAGGCGATGGACCAGGGGGTACAAAGGTTTTTCAGTAAGATTGAGGCTCTCCAGAAGAAAGGTCTACCTGGTCTGAAAGTTATTAATGATAAACTGATGACACTCCCAGATTATAAGAAAATATTAGCCAAAGTGGCTAAGGACAGTTCAAAGTTTGCTGGCATACAAGGGAGCATCACCGACGAATCATTCCTGGATGCCCTTCAATGGGACATCAGTATCCAACACGAGATTCAATACATATTCCTCACCAAGCCTACATTCGCCAAGTATACAGAAATGGACGAAGTTTATCGAAGACTACTCAAAGTCAACGTGCCTAGTCATCTCAGATGGGAGGAATTCTATGATCTGATCGATTAGCAGATGAGCTTTCCAGGTCCAGTCAGCTGTCCAGTCAGATGAGGTTGTGCAAAGGCTTCATCAACGGTCTACCCAGAAATCAGCGTGCTGTTACACCAAGTCATCAAGCAGTTCTTAGATTTAGGAAATTTGTTAAATTAGTTAAGCTAAAAATAGATTTAGCACGTCCTGATCATTTATGACAGGAACGTTTTGTAATTTGAGTTATAAATACTTCACCTTTCGAAGTATTGGGGGTTGTTGATCTTCACACCCTGACGCTATTCAAACTGTAATATTTTTGAAGAGATCTTCCATTAATAAAAAGGAGGCACTTTTACAGGATTCTTGCGTGTATTCACTGGTGATGTTTTTTCTCTAAGTTGAATGTTATTCTTTCTTTGTTATCATACTGTTTTCTGAGTCTAATCTTTAAGAGTAACAAACGTTGCAGGATTTATCTCGTATACCCTGTTTCTGACTCGAAAGATTTTAGTGTTTTTCTTCTGGTATTTTCAATAAAGGAATTCTTAACTGCTCCTTTGTTGAAATTATCTTTCTCATCTTTTCTGCTCATCATCATTTAAGCTACTAAAAGATCTAGTGATTATATTATCTCGCCCTGTGAAAGTTTTCCCTTTGCGTTTCTGGTTTGTATTTCATATTTTATTAAACGTAGACCCCATAGCCCAATGGATGTGTAGACTGTCTCAACCAATTCAAAAAATACTTTGACAACAAAACCGACCTTTTTCTTTACCTAGCCTGATATCTAAAATTGGAAACACAGCTAAATCATATAGAGAGATCCCTCTCTGAAGTTGGAAGGGCTAGATCCCAGCTTCAAAAGTGGTTGGATAAAGTTACCTTTGTAGATTTCTTCTGTTTTCAACCTCTAGGAAATTTACCAAGTGCTAACAGATGGCTTGATGATGAATTGGCCCGTTTCAATGGGGGAAGACTCTTACACATGAAGACATGGCCTTTTGAGTTCCAACATCGCCCTCAAGTAGCTCAACGACTTGCACATTATGCCAAAACGTCACCCCTAGAGGGCATGACATCATCATTTAGGGATTTCTTCTTTGTAAATTTGAATTATATTTTGTAAAGGGGAAAATTAAGGAGGTCGGCCTCCCTAATTTTTGTTTTCCTCTAAGTATGTAGACAAATTGGTTTACAAGGTCTTGTATAAATAAAGTCCTTGTCACTTCCATTTTAGAGACAACTCACTTGAGAATTACATAAGTGTTGGCTGAAATTTTCACCCTACTTGGGAAAATCGCATGTCTCTTTCTTTCTCTTGCTATTGGATGCTTGTACTTATATATTGGTGAATAAGTGAGGCACTATCTCTTGGATTCTTGTGTTTGCTACTTTTGGTGGAATATTCTTGGTAGAGAAGGATTATATTTGCTATCTATTGGAATGGTAAGGAATTTTATGCACATTGTTGTTATTTCTTCTTTTTCCATGGTTATTTCTTGTCTAAAACCTTGGAGGAGTATAAAGGAATACACCCTCCACTAATATCTATCACTATTGTCTTGGATAAGCTACTTTGCAATGGTTTCTAGGAGGAGTAAAAAGGATTACACCCTTCTAGATTTACCTTGCTAGTTTTGTTTGATCTAGGGAGTAAAACGGTTTGCACCCCAAGAGAGGTAACACAACCAACCCTTACACAAGAGATGCCATAAACCAATTGATAAGGAACTAATCTAATTTGCATTGGATATATAAAATCATTGCACTAGAATATGTGAATTGTCAAGAGATGTTGCATTTGTCTTAGTTGGAATTAATTCTAGATTCTATAAGCTTGTTTGAACCGTAAGGGCATCTTATTTAGCCAAGTGATTCTCTGGTTGTTACAAACTAATTTCTACGGCCATTAGGGTTGTTTCAAACTCACTATTTTATCAACTTTTACTACTCTTTCTACTGCTGAAATTGCAATTAATTAGTGATAATTATTCCTCTTGTCAAGGGATTTCATTTGGGTGCCTTGCTTGTAAATTTCAGTGGCTAGAACTTGTTGTTGTAGCAAAAGTTTGATACAGCCACAAGGCTTCCCTAATATATTGCTGATAAAATCTTTTTTCAGCCCTATTTTCCATCAAAACTTGTGTTTAAGTATTGGGATATTATCTACATGTTTCGGGGTTGATTACCCAATAATTATTTGACGTTTTGGATGATTAATTTTTCATCTAGTAATATCTTTATTTTCTGATCTATATATTTCCATACTACTGCAATTTGGGATATCAAGAATTCTTTCTTGATCCCCTAGAATAAAAGGATTAGTTTATGATCATTTGTCTTGTTCCAGGAAGGGCTATCATTGTTTTTCAGGTACAAAACAATTGGAAACCATCTACCCTTTCAAAAGACTCCTTTCCAATCCATTCCTCACTTCTAGGCTTGACCTATAGGGTTTTTACTCATCATCATCTCACTTTCCACCTCAATCCCCCTAGGGTCATAAAAATTCCTCCCTTATGGTGATTTCATCATCACTAAAGGTGAGGGGAGTGTCTATATAAGGTGACAGTGGGTAGGTACTCCCATAGTTGTCACACATATGTGGATTATGTTGGGATTTTCCCAAGCTACAGATTGTGCAATAACATTTTTCCATCATTGTCGAGGATGGCTTTGAATCCTCTTCTAAGACCTAACGACACTTTGAAAATCTTTGATCCCAAAGCCTTCACCCATAGCTTTCTCGATGACTCCATTAAAGGGAATTTCCATTTTTATTCTTGATGATCCCTTCATAAATATCATTTGGTGACTCCACCATCCAGGAACCCACCATCTCTTCCGGTGGGAAGAATCAAGCCTTCTAAGGTTTACCGAATAAGACCTCCTAATAACCCTCTCGTTGTCAAAACCTTGTTCCAAGGTTTCCTTTCCCTCAACACAATGGCTCACACCTGGTCTAAAAATATTTTCAAACCATTGAAATTGATCTCCATATTTGGGTACCCCAATACCATGCCCAAAGAAACTCATAAATGGTTGCAAAAATTCACTAGAAACAATGTGGTCATGCCATAAGACCACCTATATGCAATAGGGGTGGCCTTGCTGAAGGCATGGAACATGAAGACGTTGTGATGAGGATATTATCCATGTCTCTTGATGAATAAGACTAGAGATGTTTTAGAGGACTACTTGATGATGATTTGGATAAATTACTTATAAGGAGATGGTCAACAAAGAAAGATAGAAGAATTCTATTAACACAGTTCAATCAAATCAAGAAAAGGGAAAATGAAACAGTAATATATTTTGATACTATATTTGATCAAATGTATGATTAGATCTTGGTCGATCTACATCCACCACCAGCAGTCATTTTTGTCCTCTACATGAATGATTTTGAAGGACAATTGTTTAATCCTCAAGGATAAAATGCCTTACACTTTGGTGAAGGCCAAGGAATATAACACAAAGATTGAGGAAAATCTCATCAACTTAAAGATTGATCCATTTTAGTTTCCTCGTACCAAGGTGGAAGAAAAAAAAAATACTGCAACAAGCACTGCACCAGACCCAATCACTCTCCTAGTTCATAAGTTTGATCAAATGAATACTCAGTTTGTCCAAAGTTAGAATCAGATTATTAATAGGTTGACAACATTGGAAAGGAACCAGTCTGCTCCGAGACATCATGTTTTTAGACAAAAAAACATTGGTTGGAAGACAAGACCTCAACAGGAGGGAAAAGCCCCTGATACCTTGAATCTAGTTGGAATGGTCAGTACAAAGCGGGTTTCCATGGTGATTTCCTTGTAATGAAGTACACTCAGAATATGACTTCCCAAGACATATGACAAAATAAAGTGCAGACCAGATGAACTTCATTGATACTATATTTTCTCTTCAAGACAATGAGTATGTACAAATTATACCAGAGCAACTTGAGCAGGTCAATAAAAGGGGTTCTAGAAAGGGGAAACTTAGAGCACTCAACCATCTAGATGAGACTACCAAGAATTAGTTGAGGAAGAAATAAATTTCGACATATGCAAGAAGAAATAAATCTCTAGTTCCGCCACCAACAACTCTAGTTCCTCCTCTGCAAACAAAGGAGGCTCCATCCCAATCAGTAAAAGAAGTGCCTCCACCTCCTCCATCACCAATGCATGACTTAATTCCAAAATCAATTCCATCAAATGAATAACTTCGATTGAATATAGATGTGTCGTCCATGATCGGGAAAATGAATATGTCAATTCTTGTAGTTGAGATGTGCAATATCCCATCTATGACAATAGAGGTCTTGAAAGCACTAAAGGTACCCGAAGAAGCAGAACACCCTCCTATGATCCTGAACACCATGTATCATGGGAAAAAAAGAGAAGATAATCCCTCTTTCTACCTTTCTTTAGGTGTGGATGGTCTCCATTTGAATAAATATATGTTGGATTTAGAAGCTTCAAAAAATGTGATTTCCTTGAAAGTCATGAAACAAATCGGTTTGAAGACAACACACCCATATGGAAATGTTTGCGGCATTGAATCAAAAAAGGTTAAGGTGTATGGTCTCATAGAATATGTTGAAGTATATTTGCACGGTTTTCCCCATATCATCCTTGTTATGAACATAGTGGTGATTGATGTTCTAGATGCTTGAGGCATGATTTTATCGAGAAGTTGGGCTGCTACCCTTGGTGGTTTCCTTATAATGGATTTCTTTCATACACATATTCCCATGGGGGATGGTACCTTTGATACCTTGTATAGACGACAAGTGGTCCAGAAGCATGTGATGGATTTGAACCACCATGATTATCACAGTGACTCTGAGTTTGATGTGCATCAACAAACCATTGAGTATGATCTTCGAGATCTTCCTTTTGCACAAGAAGATTGTATAGATACATTTATTCCAATGTCATATGAATACAAAGAGAATCTTGCAAAGTTACAAGGGAAAGAACCAGGATCCATCAGGATACTCAGGAAGGATGAAGGTAAGAAGACCACTTAAAGGGAGCAGTTTATCAAGGACATGGTCAAGGTGAAACCACTCATACAACCTTACATTGAATATTTGTCTTGTGTGGATTTTTATGAAGGGGCCTTGCACTCATGTGGGATAAAAATACAGGAGAGCCTAAGTATGATGAAAGGAATGGAGTTGTATGAATTATCCCTTACATCATCAAGAAGAAGTTTGAGAAGGGAATATATTACTTATCTACCATGGATGGGAGAAGGATGCCACTTCCAGTTGATGGGTCTCTTCTCTGACCCTACATCAAGGGAACCTAACTTCTTTAGGGCCATAGGCCTAGGTAAGTAGGTAGCCATTTTGCTTTCTTGAATTTTCATATTCCTTGCTCATGGTAGCTTAGTTGCATTTCATTTTCATTTTTCATTTTTTTGTACTTCCATTATTGCTTTACATCATTTTATTTCATCATATTACATGCTATCTTAGAAATTTTTGAAAAAGTGCAAAAATTTCTTTTAAAGATTATTTGAAATTTTGAATTTTTGATCACATGAACAAAGGGTGAGTGAGACACCCTCAATATTCATAATTTATTGTTTTAGTGTGTGTAGGAACAGTTATTACCATGATATGTTGAGGTTCTCATGCACTCTATGACGAGTACATGTCCCCAAGGAGGAGCCATATGTTATCTCCCATTGATAGGGATAACTAAGGAGAGGATGTCTCAAGGCCCTCAGGTTGCATACATGGAGTACCGCGAAGCATCCAAGAAAGCAGATCCATTCACTCACCCTACATCACCATTTGATTGATGGAAGCAATGTACACCACACCTAGCCTAGATCACAGAGGCAAACAGGTCTTTCTCCATGAGGTAACAAGTTCGATATTGTGAGAATTTTCATTCTAATAAATCAAGCATTTGAACATGTTTCAAAGATTCCTTTATTGATTTTGAAAACATGTTTTTGGAAATTATGCTTTTTTCCCTATTTCACCTTGGTGAGTGTCATGGTTTCCTAGTAAGTGGCCACCCTCAGGGAAACGGTTGCCACCGGGGTTTCTCCTTGAGGGGTCATCATACTATTACCTCCCATAATTACCACCTTCCATCACTTCTTCCCCTATGTTTCCCCATATTTTAGGTTTTAAGGGATATTGAACCAAGAAGGGCATGTACCTCATTTTATGGGAAGAAGGGGCCACTAGGCTCATAGGTTCTCTAGCAAAAAACATCATGCAATAAAATATTTCCATAGGATCCCGATAGCAGTGAAACACCTCTCATAAGAAAAAGGATGGACCCTTAATAATAACTAATTGAACAATGATAATTTCCAAGGTAGAGCATTTATGGGATATGCATTTCCTTTTAAGTGCCCCTTATTGTCTTCAACTTGGAAAGTATTCATAAAAGAATGAAAACCAAGGTAGAGCATATGTGGGCTATGCATTTCCTTTTTAGTTCCCTTTATTGTATTCAACTTGGTGACACATGAAAAGTAAATGGCTAAATAATAAAGGTCTTGGAAGAATATGCTTTAAAAAAAAGAAGAGGAAAAGGATGGGGCTAGCCTGTTGGAATATTGGTTGTTGTCATTGATGTCAACCCTAGTCATGGGTTTTGGACCGCAAGATTGATGAAGGTATTTGGACATGAAGGAAAATGAACATACATATACAACACCCATGGATGTATATTATACATTATGTTGTTTCCGATGGTATGTGGCACGTCATGTGGATCCTCATGGTTGAGGAGAAATGAATTTTTAAAGATGACAAAGTGAATTGAAGAAGGAAGTACATGTAGGCCCTGAAGATAATTAAAGAAAAG
>JZKD02S1888224.1:378587-402951 GCA_000966675.3 Picea glauca | reverse complement strand
AACTCTTATACTATTGTTCATTTCTCATTGGATATAATTGAATGGTTTAAGTATAAGTTGAAAAAGGTTTTAAATTGTACTTGATAATGATTCACCCCCCTCTCAGTATCAACATAGCCCTCAGCAAAGGCGCCCATAAATGAGACAATGTGAGCCCTTGTATGTCATGAAACCCCATACATGGAAGTCTAACCCCATCCACCTCACATTAAATACATGACTTGGAAATGTTTCTCCTTGGAAACATCTCCTACTTGAGGAATTTTTTCACCCAATAGGGTACTATGACACCCCTCCCATTTATAAATTTGGAAAATTGTATAAGGTCTTTCAACATTAGTTTATTTTGAAAAGGGAGGATTTGATGCACATGTTTGGGTGGTTATTTTATTATATATGACTTAATTAGCATGATATTGTGACTTGTGGACCCTTCAAGGGTGTACTTGTTTTCCTTTGAAGGTCCTTAACAGGTAAAATATTGATCATGAAGGCACAATGTCACTTGGACCTTCATTTGGGGAAATGAATCACATAGATTGGGTGATGCACCCCCTCTCCCCAGGACATCTTGGATGAGGGATGTTTCCATTGGAGGAACTTGATTATACCTTTTAGGTGAGCCGCTAGCCTTCCCATCCCCAATGTTTTCCTTTGGAGGCCTTATCCTTCTATTCTGGGGCATGACTTCACACTTGGAAGGCTAGGTTTTGCTGGTTTTGGATGGTTTGATGATGAATTCACACAGTTTGATGGAGGAAGACTCTTTCACATGAAGAAGTGGACTTTGGAGTCCAAAGGTATCTCTCAATTATCTCAACGACTCACTCATTATGCCAAAAGGTCACCCTTAGAGGGCATGATGTAATAATTTAGGGATTTCTTCTTTGTAAATTTGAATTATATTTTGTAAAGGGGAAAATTAAGGAGATTGGCCTCCCTAATTTTTGTTTTACCCTAAGTATGTGGAAAAATTGGTTTACAATGTGTTGCATAAATATCGACCTTGTCACTTTCATTTTAGAGACAACTCACTTGAGAATTACATAAGTGTTGGCTATTTTCACCCTACTTGGGAAAATTGCATGTCTCTTTCTCTCTCTTGCTATTGGATGCTATTACTTGTCTTTTGGTGAAGAAGTAAGGCACTATCTCTTGGATTCTTGTCTTTTCTATTTGTGGTGGAATATTCTTGGTAGAGAAGGGTTTTACTTTCTATCTATTGGAATTGGTAAGGAATTTTCTTCATATTGTTGTTATTTCTTCGTTTTCCATGGTTATTTCTTCTCTAAACCCTTGGAGGAGTATAAAGGAATACACCCTCCACTAAGATATATCACTATTGTCTTGGATAAGCTACTTTGAAAAGATTTCTAGGAGTAAAAAGGATTACACCCTCCTAGATTTACCTTGCTAGTTTTATTTGCTCTAGGGAGTAAAAAGGCTTACATCCCTAGAGAGGTAACACAACCAACTCTTACACAAGAGACCCCATAACCCAATTGATAAGTCGCTAATCTAATTTTCATTGGAGATATAAATCATTGCATTGGAATACATGAATTGTTGAGGTATTGCATTTGTCTTAGTTGGGATTAATTCTACATGCTATAAGCGTGTTTGATTCCTAAGGGTGTCTTATTTAGCCAAGCTATTCTCTTGTTGTTACAAACTAATTGCTACAACCATTAGGCCTGTTGCAAACTCACTCTTTTATCAAAATTTACTACTCTTTCTACCGCTGAAAATTGCAAGTAATTAGTGTTAATTATTCCTCTTGTCAAGGGATTTCATTTGGGTGCTTTGCTCATAAATTTCAGTGGCTAGAAATTCCTGCTGTAGAAAACAATTGCTACAGCCACAAGGCTGCCCTAATATATTGTTTATAACATCTTTTTGCAGCTGTATTTGGCCATCAAAACTTGTGTTTAAGTATTGGGATATTATCTACATGTTTAGGAGTTGATTACCCAATAAGTATTTGATGGTTTAGATGGTTAATTTTTCAGCTAGTAATATATTTATTTGTTGATCTATATATTTCCATACTGCTGCAATTTGGGACAGCAAGGATTCTTGCTTGATCCCCTAGAACAAAAGGTTTGGTTTATGATGATTTGTCTTGTTCCAGGAAAGGATAACATTTTTTTGTAGGTAAAAACCACTTGGAAACCATCTACCCTTTCACAAGACTCTTTTCCATGTCATTCCTCACTTATAGGCTTGAGCTATAGGGGTTTCACTCATCATCATCTCACTTTCCACCTCAATCTCCCTAGGGTCACCGAGATTCCCCCCTTGTGGTGATTTCATAATCACTAAAGTGAGGGGAGTGTCTATCTAAGGTGACAGTGGGTAGGTACTCCCATATTTGTCACACATCCATGGATTGGGTTGGGTTTTTCCCAAACTACATATTGTATGATAACATGCACTACTCAAAGCTTTTTCTTCAAAATGTTTCATAATAGATTTTATATGAGAGGGGAGAGGGGAGGTTCCATAGCTACTTTGGCACTAGGAGGGATTTGCTATTTCCTATGAGATATCCAATATGTTGATTGTTGGAGTGGGCACTACTCAGAGAGTTTTATTCAAAATGTATGTTTATAGTCAAAGGTTTTTATTCAAAATGTATGTTGATTGTTGGATTTGGCACCACTCAAACATTTTTCTTCAAAATGTTTCATAATACACTGGCTATGAGATGGGAGAGGGGAGATTTTGTAGTGATTCTTTTAGTTTTTTTGTAAATTTCATATTGGTTGGTAGGTGAAGAATGTAGATTGAAGGCAATTTTTTTATAAGAGTAGAAATGTCGACATTTACTTGATTAACATCGAGTTTAGTGAATAATGAAACATCATCAAAGATAACTACTATGTCATTATTGTACAAAAAGATAACTAGGATATCATTATTGTCCAAAGTTTAGTGTATCAAGGATCCAAATATGTTTGTGATATTGTGTCGCTTTGCATCTAGAGTGTGCTCAACCTGGGTATGCCTATGAGCATAGAGTAGAATCCATGTTGTCCATCCACGACTGTAAATATGTTTCCTAAGTTTGGGATTTGCATATGATATTTACTAAATATTGGGTTATGTTTAATTATTACTATTTACATCAAATATATCAATGAAGAAAAAACATTATAAACTAGTGGTTGTTATAGCAAATTTTGCTTGACCCCATGCAATTTTCCCTATGCAGACTTGAAGTAACTTTATGTAATTTCTAGAGCCAAAAAATCATATTTTTTCACATATACGCACCCTATTAGTTAGACATCATGCGTATACACAGGTTGCTCCATTAAATCCTGTGTACATTAGGTTTGGTTCTCAAAATTAAAAATTGTGTCGGGTTTCCATGTCACGTCACGTGATCCATGATCCTCGACCTTCCATATACTAGAAACGTTTTGACTTGGCCCTTTGGTTACTTTTGTAGGCTATAAATTGGGCCATATCGAAGCCATGGAAGAAGAGAGAATTCAAATTTTGAGAGCAAATATACTCTGGAGAAATTTCACTTCACATTGAGTCTACATCCCTTTATCCTTAAAAGTCTGAACTCATTGTTCAGCCCCCAAGCTCTTCCTTCTTTGATGGAGAACCTCATTGTCTCCTTTATATGAGCTTTCCTTTGGTGGAGAATTGAAGTGGTGGAGGCCCAACTGGAGGGACTTAGTTTCTCAGTTCTGCTATGTGTCATTGCAAACGTTTGTCACCTATATACTTCTGTTTATCATTTTAATAGAAATACTATTTTCTCATCCAATTGATATATTACAAATATTTGAATTATTATTCCATGGGCATATTTTCCATGAATGTTAATGGATTATGCTATTTTATATGCTAGTGCTATATATCACCATATGCTTGTGTATATTGGTTGTTGAGGACAAGTTGCAGGTACAAATCTTTGAGTTGCGTGCTCAATGATGGTCTTCATCAAATGTCCGGATGAGGTAGGCTCTTGATCTTGTCCTGTTAGCATTTCATTTATATATAATACTTGAGATTATAGTTGATTTATGTGTGTCATTTCATTTATTGTGGTTTACCCCATGCCATAGAGAGATCTTCCTCATAACAAAATTGACGACCATACTGGGGATTGATCTTATTTTCTGGGGTTTTGAGTGTTTATCTCCTTGAATTTCTCTCTGTTAGCCTGAGTTTCTTGTCTCTTAATTGATCGACATTCTATTTTTCCATTTCATTTGAGTTTCTTGGCTTAATCCTTTACGTGGCAGTGTTTTACTACATATATGCAGTTTTTCCCTTGACAAACGCGTACATACGTGGGCTGTCTTTCTGTAGGGCATGTACATATGCGATTTTTTCTCAAACAATGGCATACATCAAAATTTTAGGCTTATTTGCTGAGATTTGGTGTTTTTTGGGTGAGTTTGGTTGGTTGTTGAGTCTTCTTGGGTCTTTTTCCTAACTGTTGAGTGCTTACATATTGATAGGAAACCTTCTTATTGTTGGATTTTCGGGCGATATTCTTTCTTATCATCTTTTTCATTGGTTGTCCTTGCATCTTGGTCTAAGTGTCTGCTTCTTGGTATCCTTCTTGGCTTATCTATTTTTGCTTGCAGTAGGGTCCGTATATCAAGATACTATTCATTCCTTGCATTTTATTTTCTTTATATCGAAAATAAAATAAAAAATTTCTTATGGCATTTTCTCTTTTGACTACTTTGCATTGATTTTGACACATGTGGAGAAATTGCATTTCATTGAAATTGTAGAGATTGCATTGAAAGTTGCAGTTAGAAGCTTACCATCTCATTATAATTCAGGATTAGTACTTAGTAGTGTTGTTATATTCACTTCTTTTATATGCTGAGTCACAATACCATCAGTTTCATGACCACACCTCTTGAGTAAGAAAAATCCATTGAAAGTAACATTGATTAACTAAAATTGATTAAAAACGATTTTATTTTTCAGAGTACACAAGCAAGTATAGGACATAGGACCTTGGAATAGGATTTTTGTGAGTAAACTTCTCCAAGGCTATTAAACTAAACATATGTGTCTGACCAGGGAGTGGTGAAACCCATTGTATAATTAGTGACATTAGGAGGCTCCGCTCACACCGGAGTTTTCACGAAGTTGGTTGTATAGATAGCCCTCTAATACCTTCCTAGTGTCAGATATATTTATGTTGTTACAATTGTATATGGGGGTCTTTCTAGTACCTTTTCCTCCATGAGAGGCAATGCTTTCAATATTTCAGGCTTTGTTACCTTGCCCATATAGTGGATCGGACTTATGACTGTTCGCCTACGCATTAGTTATATTGTGGTGACTCTAGTTGCTTGACATAAGTAGCCACATAGATTATTTGCAGGGGTTACTATGCAGGTGCCCCGAGTTAGATAAGGGTATAAAAACAAACAACCTTTATGGAGGATTACCTCTCTGAGGGGATCCGAAAGACTGCGTTGTTAATCCCACGAGGGCCCTTATAAATGATTCTAATACCTCCAATATTTTGAAGGGAGTCTCAGGCCCCTCTTGGGCGAGACATGCCTACTCTAGTGAGGGAGGCCCCTTTTTCAACCACTATATCCTGTTTGTGTGCATTGACCTTTTTTCTTTACTTTGGTGTGCTCTCTGATTATTAGTTGGCCTTAGGATTTTGTATTGTGTCATGAGTTTTCATTGCTATTGTTAGTGGAGCCCCCGTGAATCCCTCAATTAGCACTACCTAGCCCATGGTCTTTCTCATTATATAGGGACGAATCCTTTTGTATTTTTGAGTGGTATGCCAAATAATGATACTCAGCCAATACCTTGGACCTCTAATCCTTTTCCTTTTGGTATTCCAGACGTGTCTTCATACTCACCATCCTTTGTCTCATCTTCTTATGTGAATCCTAGTTTTTGGTCTGGGGGCATGATGCCTCCTTTTTCTCCCTTTTTGTTTGGTGGGGGCCATATCCCTCAACAAACTCCCATGAATGGAGGTTGGAATCCTCCTTCCTCTGGACTTGATCCTAGATTCACTTTTCTAGGAGAAAGTTCTCAAATGGGTGGTCCTTCTACTTATTACCTCTCATCCATCTATCCTTCCTCCGCTATGACGGTTCCTACAAATTCTTTTCACATGGTAGACATCCTTTTGTCCTCTAGTGTTTCATCCAGGGGGGAGTTTTTTTTATAGTATGGGAAACCTCCTTCACATAGTTCCTTCATCTGGGGGAAACATATATCCTCACCTGAGTAACCCATGTCATGTCGCTTTCTCTGAACAAGTGGGTTCCTCAGTGATAATGCACTTACAACCTTTTATGAATCAGTTTGGAGGAAGATACTATCCTGCTGGATAGGGCCATGGTGTATACTATAACCCTACTTATCTTATACTCTCTCAAAACTAGTATTTCTCGGAACCTTGGTCTCAGATGTCACAACCATCCACTGCAAATCATGCTAGAAGCACAAGTCCAATCACTGTGAGTCATATCATGAACCTTTTCTAGTCATGTTGGAAATAGGTCAACAATCTCTGCAAGTCATGTTGAAGACCAGTAACCAACTGATACAAGTCATGTTGGAAGCACAAGTCCAGTCACTGTGAGTCATACTGGAATTATATCACCAACCCTTGTTAGTCATGTTGGAGGTAGGTCAACAACCTCTGCAAGTCATGTTGAATACCAACAACTAACCATTGCATGTCATGCTCGGGGCACAACTCTAGTCACTGCTAGTCACACTACACAAACATCACCAACCTCTATTAGTCATGTTATGGATTCATCAACAACCTCTGTTAGTCATGTTGGGGGTAGGTCAACAACCTTTGCAATTCATGTTGAAGATCAACTACTACCCTCTGCAAGTCATGTTGGGAGCATGTCACCAACCATCGCAAGTCATGCTAGGGGAAGTCATACGATTGAGAAGCCTCGATGTATAGGATGTAATACCAAGTTCCTTTGAATAATTTTCAAAGGATATCATCGAACTCGTATGTGCCCTGCTACTGTTGTGGTACAAGAAACACAGTCCTTGTCTGATATCCCTTCGAGTTCTAAGTCGTCTTTGGTTTCCCAACATTCTAATCCTTCTTTGGTTGATACAACGGTCATGCCGATGCAATATTTGGATGACACCACTCTTATTTTGGGGGGTGATGTGTCTCTTGATCTTATTGTCTCACATCTTGTTCAACCGGCAGTCATGTCGATGCAATCTTCGGCTGACACCACTCATGTTTTTGGGGGTGATGCATCTCTAAACCATGTTGTCTCGCATCCTATTCAACCAATGGTTGAAGAAGTGGTCGTGTTGATGAAATCTTCGACCGATCCCTGTAGTATACCTAGGGAGGTAATATGGGATACCTAGGGAGGTACCCAATGGGAGTGTGGTTATGTATTATTAGTGAAAGTCATTTAATATATGAGAATGTGGTTATTCAATGTAAGGTGGAATAGGTCCACTATATTAATAAAATCCCACTATGGTAGTTAGATGTAATAAATGTGAGAAGGATCTCTAGAAGGTTCCTAGGATATAGAGAGAGCTATATAAAGAAGTCTAAGCAATGTAATGAAACATAGTGAAGAATATTGTCATTGTAACAAAAACATATTGCTTGAGGAGTGCATTCCTTCCATAAGGAATAATATATGGTGTTACCCTACCTCAAGGGTTTTATTATAATAAAAATTTGGTTATTCTATATTGTTCTCTAAATCTTTGTGGTGTTTATATATAGAAGTATTTGGTTCTTAACAAGTGGTATCAGAGCACTTTCCTTGGCCAAAGAAGGGGAGATTTTTTTGGCTCTTTTTGTAGATTTTTTCTAGAAAAAAAAAGAGGGCATTGCACTTCAGGTTCTGATATGAAAATTTCTGAGCATGATTTGTCCAAACAAATTGGATATTTTAATTCCTCTCGGAAACATACCCAATTTAAAAAAAAATTAGCCGAAACAATGTCCGGGAAGTAAAGTTATGATCATTTTAAATTCGACCAATTTTCATGGTTTTTCGGGAAAAAGCTGCGCGATTTGCACAGTAAGTTATTTTTAAGCTTTAGTTTTTGTTGAAGATTTATTCCAAGCATGATATTTTTTACTAGAAGAGATGATTGCCTTAGTATTGAAGAATTTATACAATCTCACAAGTCATTATTGAAAGAGAAATGGAAATCTTTTGTAGACTGGGGTTTCAAAGATGATTCTCTCATATGGTGGCAATCATTTCACCATTCTGAGTGGATGTCACTTTCTGAGGAAGCACTTGCAAAACTAATTTAGGACAACTGGTATCATACAAAGAGTAAGGATAAAGACATCACCAAGGGTTTATTTTCATGTGGAAAATCTATATTACAAGTTCATGGTTGTATTCATAAAGAAAATGTCATTGTTTCTATTAACTCTAGTTGCAAACAAAATTTTATCAATATTTATTTGGTTAATAGATTGCAAGTTCCTGCAAAGAATATTCACAACACACAGGTTGAGGGTCAAAATGTTCAAATTTTTAAATATTTGAAGATCACCATGGACAAATATGTGTTGCATTCTGATTTTCTTGCTATAAATATGGCTGATGAAGATATTGTTTTGGGATATCCTTGGATGGAATCAGTTGGTACAGTTAATATTAATGTGAAAAAAGAAGTTTCTAAAGATTTGGTACAAGAAAAAGAAATTCACATTGCAGGATGTGTCTCTTAGTAAAAAATATGGGCCCACGTTGACCAACAAAGAAGTTATTGTCGAGTCCAAAGTTGAATTGGAGGCAGAGTCTACAAAAGGAGATGAAGAAAAACCACAGGAAGGACATAGTCAGGAAGATAAGGAGGTCATTGATTCAAAGGAACAATGTTTTGCATGTTTGAAGAAAAAAGAACATATTCCTATAGTTGTTTTATATCACCATCAACATCATATAGAAACACAACGATCATCCAGGAAAGGGCGTGACAATCAACACATTTATGCACCAACAGGGAACTAGAAATGAAACCAATCAAGAGAATGTGCATGGAGGACTCCTAGCACTACGGGAAGAGATCGGGCTATAGAAACTACCCCATGGAAACCCCGACATGATGCAGAGCATGATCAGGGTGGAAAGGAAGAAGATTGACATCATGTTCGACATCCATTGGGATGGGTGGATGGTCATACTTGGTACCAGTTGGCTACATTGCTTAGCCAGTCATATTGTATGGTTTCTTCTCGTATTTCAAGGACAAAACAAGTGAAGGGGGATGTAATGTAGTATACCTAGGGAGGTAATATGGGGTACCTATGGAGGTACACAATGGGAATGTGGTTATGTATTATTAGTGGAAGTCATTTAATATATGAGAATGTGGTCATTCAATGCAAGGTGGACTAGGTCCACTATATTAATATAGGCCCACTATGGTAGTTAGATGTAATAAATGTGATAAGGCTCTCTAGAAGGTTCCTAGGAGATAGAGAGAGATATATAAAAAAGTGTAACCAATGTAATGAAATATAGCAAAGAATATTGTCATTGTAACAAGCATGTATTGCTTGAGGAGTGCATTCCTTCCATAAGGAATAATATATGGTGTTACCCTACCTCAAGGGTTTTGTCTATTTTTTGTGCTCAGTATTTGGTGAATGGTATGGATTATTCTTGTTGATATTGTGGGTTTATTATGAGATTTATCTTCATATCTATTCAGGTACTTAACAATCCGACTCTTCTCTTGGAGAGTGACAAGTCTAAGGAAGTGACATTACCGATGCAATATTCGGTCAATCCCACTCTTCTTTTGGGGGGTGATGAATATTTCGACCATGTCCTTAACATTTCTAGTCCCGTACCTTCTGAACAAGAGAGCATTCCACTCTCTTTGACTACGTTCCCTCCAAGTCCTAGGATGGTTTCCTTTGATTGAAATGATATTGTAGATGATGGATCCTATGCAAGTATTTTATCCTCCTCGACTTGGAAAGTTTTGGATTCTCCCAAGCTTGTGTTAGCTACCTGTGAGTTTTTGACTTTCGAAAGAATTCTTGCACGGGAGACTTGGCCTCCCACATGATATACTGCTTAGAACAACATCTCTGAGTCTTAGTTAATCTCTTTTCCGAATATCTAAAAAATGAAAAGATTGTCGAGTGAACTTGTCTCTTTTACACTCGTTAAATGGATTTGAAAGGACGTCTATTTGGTGTAAGTTTAACCCTTTTTTGGGTCAAGTAGTATATTTACAAAAAATGAATACTCTAGTCACCATTGGATAGAAGAGTTCTACTGGCTATTATTTTATAATTTTTTGGGCCTAGGGGACTAAATATACGAAAAATGACATTCTTTGGAGTTAAGTTGTAATTGCATTCCATTATCTTACTTGCAGTATTGATCTTATTGTCGATTCCTGCTTTCTCATTATAAGCCTCTTACCTCAGAAATTTACATCACTAGCCAAGCAGAGACTTGTTTATATCCTTTGCAGCTTGACACCCTGTACCCTAAGAGGAAACATTCCCCCGAGTGTCCATGCCCCGCATGCACTTCCTTGCATTGAGCATAGGTATGTTCCACTGTTTGGAGCTAGTTTCTTACTCGCGACACTTGTTTCCTCTCTTGTATCATAGAATTTATTTGCATAAATAAAAAAAGACGTGTGGGAAAAGAATATTATCTCATATCGGTAGCAGTCGTTTCACCTTTGAATAGAGCACAAAATTTTGAGTCCATTGTCATCCAAAGTTTGGGTTTAGTATGACCTTAGGAAGATGAGATCATTACTTAGAGTTTACTCCTCTAACTGGTTATTCTTTTAGTCCATATGGAGAGTTTGTTGATGCCTCCTGCATCACCAAGATTTCTCATCAATTCTATGTTGTCTGAGTTATCCATATGTCTCATACTCTTCTTCAAAGGATGTCTATAATCATGTGTCGACCATTTCTCATAACTCTTGACTTTGCATGTCGGCTATGCCCTCAGAGTGTCTCAGTGTCACATGAAGTTGTAGTCCTATTGTGCACCCTGGTCCTACTTTCATTATGGGTAGGTAACCTTAAACTCAATAGTCAACATCTCCTCATTGGTCGTTGACTGGGGGGTTTCCCTTTTGTTCGAAGAAAATAAATCTATTCACACATTGGGATTTGTGCAGTGTCTTGGATTCCATTATCCTTATTGGTGGTTTCCTCGCCTTTTTCAGTAGTCTTCCTTATTGGTTGGTATTTAGAGGGTCTCTTTCATGCACTACTTGCATCTGGTGCATGTGAGATATGTAAAGGGTTGTTGGTTCATGAAAATCCTAATCGTTCGATCTCCTTCAAATCATCAAGCTATTGCTTTGTACCTCATGCTCACTGATGAGAGATGCCTTAATGCTCTCCTTTCAACAGGTCTCCTTTCATCGAATTCAACTCATATATTCTGGAAATGAGGCCTACAGTCTTATCAACACCTAGAGGCTTGCAATCATCAGTGGCAAGTTCTCTCGCCATCGACAGTTGGGAATATATCAATGTCTCCTCATCAATGGATTATTCAAGTGTTCGACCTCAACATCCTTATTCACACTTGTAAGAATGTACTCAGTTTCTTGATACCTACTTTCATTATCGGTATGTTGTCTTGCATTTGTTAATGATATACATTAATGACCAGTAATCAAATGAAGTCTCATTGTGTTTGACCTCAACTCTTCTATTCACATGATGTAGACTTGCACCTTTGATGGATAGTGTATAAGACCTCCAACTTACAGTAGAAGCATTCATATTTTGTTGTTGTCTTTCATTGGACCAAGACCTATATGACTTCAGTGATCATGGGAGATCAAATTATACTCCATTGTACACATATATATTCAGATTTATTTTGAGACTAGTTTCCACTAGGCCTTGTTCATGACTATGACATCTTATGGCATGTGTCTACTTTGTATTGCCTATTCATGTCCATGAACAACTATTTGGTATATTTCCACATGGATCTGCAATGTAATTCAGATTGGAAGTGTAAATGTGTTGAACCTTCATAGAATATATCTAGCTAAACAATAATACATACATTTGCAGAGAGAATTGGAGAAAGAAGAAGAAGGAGAGAAATAATAGAAAGAATTCTCATTAACCGTTTGAAAAACGAATAGTTTACACATGATATAATCTGTATAGCTCAATGAGTTTGACCTGGACATGAACCAATGCACCATAGTTGTGGTATAGAGTGATCTGGACACACACCAACAGTTATGGGAGTGAACTACCACCTAGTCTAGTCTCTCAGGAAGTTATGGGAGTGAACTGCCACCTAGTTGAGTTAACTAGTCAACTAGTCTTCAGTTAACTGACTGAACAGAGAGTAGTGAGGAGTTAACTTAGGGAATCAATGGTAATGCACCAATATGGTGATGATACCAAGGCAATATCGAATTAGCATGGTGATGATCCCAATGTTACCTGGTGATAAAACCAATGCAACATCTAAACTCAACTCAACTAGTCAAACTAAAGTGTCAATTGAAAGAGAATATTCTCCAGGTGGAATATTCTCCCCTAAAATATAGGAGACTGGATAATGACTAATTATGACTAATAAATAGGGAATAACCTTAGGAAAAAGAAATCCTAGGTGTGTGTGAAGTAACTCCAACACCCCCCCCCTGAACATCACTATGGTGAAAATAAAGAATGGGTCCCAACAACGATGCCATGTTAGGTACCCAAATACAAAAGATACATGTTGACGGGCAAAAATGAACGCTCGTCAACTGGAGGAGTGGATCCGGTCCGGGGTTGTCTAAATAACCCAAGCCGTTTGGGATGATTCGCCCCAACGGGTTTAGCGGCTCTGTTGGCCGATCTAAGTCCTTGAAAAATGAAAGAAAACTAACTAAAGGAACTAATATAAATGAAAACAATAATTAAAGCAAACTAATAAACAAATCTGAAATAAATATATACAGTCTATTGTCTATACTATACAACAATAATTCTATGAAATTAAATGTTCAATTATCAATAAAATTAGATCCAACTACAAATGTATAATATTTATAGATTACAGATTTTAAATCGAAAAACTGAAAAACCATTTGTGAGTTGTCCTATGACAGCAAAGCTATTATTTTTGAATTTTATAATTATATGAAAAAGAAATAAAACGAAAACTATCTAAGCTGAGCAATTGAAATAATAATCCTAACTATAAATCTGAACTATATATATCTATCTAAACTACTTAAATAACACTAATAAACTAACCTATAATAAAGCTTTCCAATTTGTCCCGTGCAAAGTATCCGATTCAGCTGTTCGATGGGAGGAAACCCGCACCAGATTTTCCACAAGTTTCTTGTAAACAGGAGGCAGCAGTGCTCTTTGAATATAAACGATAGGACAAACAAGACATAAAAAATGACAGCAATCTTATAATTTACAAATTATTGCAGTTAGATAAATCCCTGTGCAAAAATTTGTACAGAACAATTCAATTAACGAAAAAGATAAACCTTTATTCATTAAATTGAAATAGAGTAATTGTTGTACTAAAACTGAGATACATAAGATATGGACGGAATTTAAATCACAACACATTAACCTGTAATAAGTCTTGATATCTAAAGTAGTCAATGACTTAATCACAAATTGAAATGCACGCAACTTGAACGAAAGTATGATAAATTGAAAGCTAAAGATGTTACAAAAGATCCACTTCCATTCGAGTCTGTATCATCATAAATCCATATTCTTGTTCTCCCAACAGTGATGATGGGTTTATTACAAAAAAATAACAAGTATTTAAAGGCCACAGGGTAAAACATCCCTGTGGGAATTATCAAAAACAGTTTACAAAAAATCTGGGGACAATCTCCCAAGTCTCTATTTCTAACTTAAGCTAACAACCTAAAACAAAACTATATCACAAAAGTATCTCCTAAACTGCCACAGCATGTCCAATTGGCCATTGAAATTCGTAGGTACCTGAAAGTGGACAAGAATAGACAAGTTTAGATAATGTTTTATTTGTAAAATTAACAAAAATCTAAATTTTAAGACTAGCTACAGAATCTCGTGATTCTGTAGCTGGTCTTATTTGCAAACAAAATCGTTTTTAATCAATCCAAAACTAACAGAAATATATTCGAACTATTAAACAAATATTTAATTACTAATTGAAAACAAAACAAATCGTTCATGCCAGAAGTAACAAAATCTTTATGCCAATTTGAAATAGACAGAAATTGTGTTTAATTAACCGAATGGTAATAGGGATATATGCAATCTATCAAACACTTTTTATTACCAATTCGGAGTAGACAGAGTCGTTTTGATAATTCGAAACCACTGAAATCATTATTGAATCAATATCAATCGAAACAACAAATCTTTCATATTCATTCAATACAAACACAATAGTTTATGTCATCTCAGAACTTAACAAAATCATTTTTGAATCAAAACAAAACTAACATGATCATTTTTTAATTTAAAACTAACAGAACTATATCAAATCAATCTTCAACGCATATACAAACGACTATGCTAATTCAAGGCACGCAGCATTGTTTGTGAATGAAACCAAACAGAAATGAATCGAACTAACTTAGGGCCGACACAATCGTTATACTAATCTAGGAACAATCAAATCGTGTTCAATCGGTTTAATCAAAACATAGCTACACGATTTTAGCAAACAAATCTTTTGTATAGGTCGAATGCAATCATAATCCAAAACGAAAATATTTATTCAAAACAAAACATAATCGTTTCTTGAATCTATTCAAACAGAACTAAACGAAATCAAATCCAATCGACTACCCTAATTCAAACGTATGGAATTGTTTCAAAAGCAAACCAAATAGAATCGAAAACAAATCAATCGTTTATACTAATCTGAGAACAATAAAATCGCATTAACCAAATCATAGTTGTGTCCGATTTTAGCAAACAAATCTTCTGTACATGATTCATAATGAAATCATTTTTGGTAATTCGAATATAATGAAATCGTTTTAAAATGAACAGAAGTAATTGAAAGCAAACCCCATCGGTCATTATAATTCAAACCAACTCATAAAATAAAATCGATGTTGAAATACATACCTGGACAGTAGGAAAATGATTCGATCAGGATAACTTTGAATTGACAAAGGCCATTGTTGTCTCAACATTTTTGAAGACAATTGAACCGGTGGTCTTTTGCTTCTTCTCGTTGGCTTGTAGCCTATCGTTCTCCTTTGACAGCACTGTCACCCGTTCCTCTAATGATTTGATCTTAGATTGCAACTGGGGGACGTCCGTGTAGTAATTTTCAAGCCAGGAATTGCATTGAGTACACGGTGATTGATCGGGCCTTGACATCACTGGTGAGGGTTTGTTCAAGTTACCAGGGGTTTCACTGTGAAGCTTAATTCCCAGGAAGTTAGGGTCATTCTTGAGGCATGGAGGTAAGTTGGAAACATAGTCATAGGGTTCCATAGAATAGAGGCCATGAGAATAGGGGTATTCCTCGGCTAGGAAATGTTCGATCTCCGAGTCTGAATCCTCGCTCAAGACGATAGGATTTTGGTCAGTGCTTTGTTTAGGCTTGTTTCGAGCACAGCTCGATATCCATCTTTCATTTTTCTTTCCCTTACTGTTGACACCAGTATCACCTTTGCCTTTCTTCCTTACAGGCCTCTTGACGACCTTAGTATTGTCTTTAGCACACGGGTCAGCCATGGTATCGGGTAGATCAATGTTGGGGCAATTCGAGGGTTTGACATGGGGTAGAAGGGTAGGAGATGGCACTATTGGCACAACCAGAGTTTCAGTAACCACAACCTTGTCCACTTGGACATGCTCGGGAGTGGCAAAGCCATTCCTAGATAGGAAGGCTTGCCAACAGTCACCACTAAGGCTCAAATGATGAACGATAATGACTTTGATCAAGCAGTGATGGAAAAGGCTGCTATCAGCCTTCTCACGCTTAAATTGTTTGGACATCTTATATAGACTATGTAAAAGATAATGTGGCATATTGAGAGGGTAGTCTATAAAATTCATCAATAACTGAAGATGATACATAAATACCATGCCATAACGACCTTCGCAAGTCACAAACTGCTTTACAATTGCCAAAATATCGTGCCACCTGGGTTTGAGGGCAGTGACAAGCATACCTCTATTGCAACTAACAATCTTTCTTGATGTGAATAGGAGCGACCATGACACCTCATCCACTTTGGAATTTTTAAACCACCTTTGCCCTGTAGCTAGTAGTCTGGTAGCTAAGCATAGGAATTCCTCATTTAGCTCGAGCTGTATGTCTCCGACCTTATCCCTACATCCGTCGAAGGTGAGGGAAAACTGTTGGGCAACCGAAAGGTTGAAACCCTCAAATCTTTGGATAAAAACCATCCAGCTACTATTTTCCGAATCCTCACGAGTATTGTTGAATAGTAGCAAAGTTTGGATACCATTTGGTTCTATGTGCACCACAGGTGCCATAGAACAGAATACATAGTGAGTAGGGTAAACGGTCAAGGGTTTGGACAGGGTATATGCAGGATCGATAATTCACAGGCTTCCCCGAAAACCAACAGAGGTAACCTGGGATAGAAGGCGGGCATTAATGCCTAAGTGTGCGAGGGTGGTGGAACAAAATCAACCCATGCAAAAAAATCATATCCAAATGTACAACCGATGACGCATATGGTGATTCAAATCACTATTTCAATGTGTTAAAAGTAATTCCATCCAAACAATTAATGAAAACTATGGTAAGTTGACCCAAATATTTGCACAAGCATAGTGTTTGCATGGTTTTAAAATCAAAACAATGTTTCGAATAAGGATTTGACCATAAAACTTATGCATTGTATGAAACTATTGAATTAAGGGTCTAATCACCATGTTAATGTGTTATTATGAACCCATCGAATTCGATCAAAAGCAATAGAACATCAAACCACCATTGAATCAAGGACTCAATCATAATCATCAGTGTCATAAAAATGAAATCATATTAACAAAAAAAAAAATGTCAAATGAATACAGGTTTTGGTGTCTTTCCAACTGTATGACCATAATTGAATTGGAAATGCAATGAACACATAGACAAGAGTGACCATAATAATCCAGTGACGATTTTAATGCCATTGACGTGACTTCGAAATCAAAGTTTTCATGCTTGCAGTCGTGAAAACGAGAACAAAAGGTAGGTGTGCAAATGCGCAAAATAATAGTGTTGTTTTATTCAAAGATTGCGATGAAAATCAAGGGTTCCAAAAAACTTGTGTAGGCAGCTTATAAGGATAGGATAAAAATGCGAAATGTCTGCCAACAATGGTGACACACTGGTAGAAGAAGTTATCTCTGCCAAAAGAACAAATTCAGATTATGATAACAAGAATAATTCAAACTCAAAAAACAACCAGAAAATTGTTTAAACATCATTATTAATCAAATATTCTAGCAGTGCTTAAAGGATGAAAACTGATAACAGTCTTAAGACAAGAGAGCCACGATATTAAAGATAAAATCTCCAATACTATTGACAAGGCCATTGCTTCTAGGAGGCGTTCATAGCCTCGACAGGGTTTCCATTTAACCCACTCTGATATCTGTATCCTGCCAAGTAGTTCCATATTAGAATAAAGGACATTCTAAGGTCAAGAGATTCCATATTTGCAAATTTTCATATACCCGACATTGCTTCGCTGCCAGCGGGCCTGTTCAGTACCCTAGTGAAGTTGTCTTGGCGTTATGCATGCATTTACTCGCTTCCAGCAGACCTGTTCAGCATCCCGAAGGGTTTACAAGCACTTCCCATAGCTCTTGTATGCTTTATTTTGTTTTTTAAAGATATATAATTGAGCGTGGTGACGCTGAAAATTATGATATTTTAACATTTTTTACAGACCTCAACAGAATTTTTTTTTAAAATTGTCCTTCATCAAGATCCAGAGATGGTTTGTTTACAAAACCAACCTTCTAAGATAGGGAGACATATTTTGAGTCGTTCCCTTAAGGAACAGGGACAGTGTAAGAAGATAATAGATGATCGTGATAGGCTTTACTTACAGATCGAAATCAGTTAGCTTCTTTCAAACAACAGTCTTTGCCAACACAGATGTAAATTTAAGAAGTATATAATTGATGTTTACACAATTTTTTAGTAGTCATTTTAGTGAAATAATTTTCTATTTTCCTTGTCTGAACAGTTCCAAAATTCAGGTATGTGTATTTCCAAAAACTGATAAGTACAAGGGGAAAAATCAAAACCAAAACAGTAAAAGAAAAGCAAACAAAAGAAAAATATTTACATAGTATACATAGGGTTGTCATCAAGCGAAATATCTTTTCAGAGCTTGGCCATTCACCGGATAGGTGTTTGGCTGTCCCTCTAAACTTTGTAATCGGAAAGACCTAGGACCCAAGTTTTCAGCAATTAAAAACGGTCCAAGCCATAAGTTCTGAAATTTCGTGTGCTCTCCCTTTATTTCATGCGGTTTGTCCCATTTCAAGACAAGGTCACCCACTTCGAAGTTCCTATCAGAGGTAGAGTTGGAATCAAACCATCTTTTGACCACTAGTTGATGCTGATCTAACTTACGTTTAGCTTGGAGTCTTACCTCTTCTAGCTTCATTAAGGCGTTAATTCGGTTTTCCAAAGGGGGACAGTCTTCCTCTTGTATTTTCTGTGATAGTTGTAGTGAGGGAAGAAGAATGTGTGGTGGAAGAATTGCTTCTCTGCCATAGACAAGAAAGAAGGGAGAGTTACCTACAACAGTTTTTGGTGTTACCCTATCAGCCCAGATTGCGTTTAACAGTGCATTGTGCCAATTTTTGTGATTTTCAGCTACCATTCTCTTGATAATTTTAATCAAATTCTTATTTGTTGATTCTGCCAATCCATTGCCCTGGGGGTAATAGCTGGCAGAATACTTCAATTCAATTCCTTTTTCTAGAGTGAATTACCTCATCTCAAGAGACGAAAAATAAGACGCGTTATCGAATACTAAACAGTCAGGGATACCAAAACGAGTGGTAATATTCGAATTTGAAAAGGCAATTACCTGACTGGTATTCACAGTTCTTAATGCGGAAGATTCAGACCACCTGGTGAAATAATCTGTGGCTGTTATGATAAACATATGCTGTTGAGAGGATGGCGGATTGATTGGACCTATAATATCAAGGCCCCACTACTGAAAAGGGGAGTCCACCAAAACAAGCTGCAAAGGAAAGGCTGGTTTCTATATGCGCCCGGATGCTTTTTAACAAATAATACACTTATGACACAAGGCATGGGAATCTCTGAAAAGTGTGGGCCAGTAATAACCCTCTCTCAAAAATTTATGGGCAGTGGTGTCACCACCAAAATGCCCACCAGCTTCACCTGCGTGCAACTCTAGTAAGACTTTTTCTGCTTCGTCTTTCTCAAGACAACGCATTAGTATGCCATCAAAATTTTGATGAAACAAAATACCATTAATCAAATGAAAGGAGGAATACTTTAATCTTAACGCTCTTATTTTAGTGGGATCCAGATGACCGGGGGCTGACCCATGTTCAAGACAGAATTTTATATCATCATACCACAGACTGACAGAGTTTTGTGCAAAGCATATTGCATTTTGATTGTGCTGCCCTAGGTTTGACCTATCGTTTTCTTCTTGCTGCCCTGTTGTTGAGTCAGCAACTAACTTGCATAACCCTTGGCCTCTCACTATTTGAGATGGGGTGATTTCTATGTCATACTCCTGCAAAGAAGTAACCCAGTTCGCCCTCTTTTCGCCTAATTCTTTCTGCACTAACAGATTCCTGACGGCTGGGTAAGGGACAATAATTTTCGTCCTGAATTTAAAAAGATAAGATCGGAAGTGCTTGACTACTTTGAAAACAACGTAGGCTTGCTGATCTACCACTGGGTAATTAATTTTCGCACCTTTGAAAGCAAAGCTCATAAAGTCAATGGGTACTTCATTGTTTTCAGCGTTCTTTTGAGTTAGGACAACAGCGTAGGAACGGTCAGAAGAAAAAGTGTAGAGAGTGAATTCTTGTGAAAAGTTAGGGCTCATGAGAGAAGGAGCGTCTATTATGGCCTTTTTTATTGCATTAAAAGCTTGGTTTTCTAAGGGTCCCCAATGATATTGTGCGTCTTTCTTAATTAAAGTTTGTAAAGGTCTGACCATTTCGGAGAAACTGGGGACGAATCTCCTGACAAAGTTTATCTGGCCTGAGAAAGACTGCATAGACTTTTTGGATGAGGGAGAGGGAAGTTTCGAGATGACTTGAGTCCTTTCAGGGTCGATAATCATCCCTTTGCTTGACACAATGAATCCTAAGAGTTTACCTTGTTCTACTGCGAAGATAGATTTTTTAGGATTCAAGGAAATGCCGTATTTACGACATCGCTGTAGAACGGCTCTTAAATGAGCTAGATGATCGGTTTTGTTTTTTGAAAATACAGTAACATCATCTAAGTAAACTACGACGGATTTATTGATTAAGCCTCAGAAAGCGATGTCCATCGCTCTCTGGAAAGTGGCACCGACATTAATCAGTACAAAGGGCATTTTTCAATAAGCATAGGTGCCCCATGGAGTGCGGAAGGTAGTTTTAAGTTGGTCTAGAGGAGACATCAGGACTTGGTTGTACCCTGAGAAACCATCCAATAAGGATAGCCTCTCCGAACCAAATACCTATTGAAGGATCTATTCCATGGGTGGGACAGGGTAGTTGTCTTTATCAGACGCTCTATTAAGGTTTCGGAAATCGACGCATAGTCGAATTTCCCCACTTTTCTTCCGGACAGGGACAAGGTTAGAAACCCATTGAGTGTGCCTAACTAGGAAAATTATCTTAGCATTTAGGAGTTTATTTAATTATTTTTTGACGGTCGATTCGAGCGTAGGGTGCATTTTTCTTAATTTTTGTTGAAAGGGAAAGGTTTGGGGTTTCATAGGAATGACGTGTTGTATGATGTTAGGGTCGAAAGTTTTAAGGTCATCATACGTCCACGCAAAAACATCTTTAAATTCTTTAAAAAATTTAATAAATGCAACTTTTTCTTGTTCAGAACACCCCACCCCTAAATTAATGCACTGTGGATTGTCATCCATTCCCAAGTTTACTTTTTCATATGATAACGAGGAACTATTGGTTTTACAGTTGACCGATTTTTTGAATTTATCTTGAAGATCATAAAATTTCTCTAATATAACTACAGATTTAGGGATCGAATTTACCATGTCCAATGAATATTTAGGAGTTCTCGGATCTGGTATTACCATGAAATCGTACAAATTGTCATCGTGAGTGCATTCGTCGATCACCGCGCCTTGAAAAGTTTCTTCCATATGTAGGAAGCTAATAATTTTCTGATCGTCGTCGAAGACTCTCCAATTCGTGATGTTGTCGGGAACGGATGGTCTGAACAACAATTCGATGGAGAATGCATTCAGAGACAAGCCTTCTGCAGGAAAGAGTTTGGAAGCTGCATTAGCTAGTAGATCAGCTTCAGAATTATTCAATCTAGGAATAGAATTTATATTGAAAGCATAAAATTTATTCATTAAATTCCATACCTCAGATTGGTAGCTTTTAAGATGCGAAGACAGACAGTGGATAGAATCTCTTACCTTTCTAACCACGATTTCCGAATCGCCAAAGACAGTCAAGTTTTGAATGTTCATATCTAAAGCTTTTCTGAGGCCCTGTAGTAAAGCCTCATATTCTGCTGTGTTATTAGTACATTCAAATTCTAACCTACATGTAATTAGGGTTTTGTTACCTGCCGGATCAATAATAACGTAGCCTGCACCAGCTCCTTCTTTGGACTTTGACCCGTCAAAGTAAAGAGACCAAATTTGGTTTTTATCGGGTGCATGAGACCATTGTGTAGAAGTTGATAGCTGCACATATGCTACAATCTCGGACTGTTGTTCTAGGTTGGTAATAGCTGAAGTCTCAGCCATGAAATTGCCGAAAAAGGTATCCATCCCTTGTATTTCGGGTGAATTGACAGAAGGTGTAAATGGCTCATTGGGATCATTCAAATCTGTGACCGTGAAGTTAAGGTAGCGTTCACGATTTACCTTGATTTTGTTGGGCTTGCCGTCCTCCGGAAGCCACAGGTGAGACCAATCTATCGCAAAATAGCCGTGTAGCTTCTCCGACCAGTCCCTGCTTAAAAACAAACCATACACTTCTGGAATATCCATAACAATAATATCAATAACTTGATGAACTTTGGGGTTAGACGATAATCTTATAAGCACATTCCTTAATTCGCCTATGACTTTAACACTAGTTCGATCAAGTTGGATGATTTTTAAAGTGGATGGTTCAACTTTAGCATTAATCTTCTGACACATAGACCATGGCATCACATTGGATGACACCCCTGAGTCTACCATACAATTGTGCACGTTTCTATTAAATATTTCGAAATTTAACAAAAATGGAGGTACATTTCTGTGAGTACTAAGTGTGGAACTTGGTGGTTTTTTACTCGCAGTTTCTAAAGCTAATTTATCTACATTTGTTACATTATTTACAGGAAGGCTTCCTTTATCATGAGGATCATGATTACTCTTAGTGGAAGTCTTCTGAGGAACTTTGTTCTGAACAACCTTGTTTGAATTACCATTTTTTCTATTCTCTGCGATGTTCTGTAACATTTTTTGTAGCAGAAATGGAAATTTTAATAACTCATAAACAAAAATGTTAGCCCTTAAATTTTTAAGATCTTAAGCTAAATCATAATCTAAGTTGGGGTTTACATGACTCTGTTTAGTCTCATCTGGTTTAGATTTCTTTGGGGGCAAAGTTGTAGTGTTTTCGGAAGAAGGTTTGTTTGTTGTCTTACTCCTAGTATTGTAGGGATGTACTGTCTCGAAGTTAGCTTGAAAAATGCTATCCGAGAAGTGTACAAAAATGTTCGGAGAAGATTCTTCTTCTTCAACTGTCTCTTGTTCAACTACCTCCTCAGGAATCTCAGGAGGCATCAAGTTATCCTGGGCTTCTAGATTTGTTTGAAGGGCGAATTGCAGACTTTCTAGATTTAGGCCCTCGGTATTTGGATTAGGTCGGTTGGTGGGGAAAGGCTTCTTGAACGGGGTTTTGTAAGGCACTTTTCTCGAAGAAGATTCTTTGACCGTCCTTTTCAAATCTATAACTTGATTTGACAGTTTTTGAACGACTTTAGTTAGGTTTTCTAAATCTGAGCTTTCAGGTTGTGCTTTATTTTGTGCAGGTCTAGGGAGGATTTCGATCTTCTTTTTGGAAGATGAACTAGTTTCTGTTTCGTTGCTAGTAGTGTCTTTTAAACTAAGTATGTCTTTTTCAATCTGGATGGCCTCTTCGAAGGCCTCTAACAACGTGGCTTTCTTAGATCGTTTTACCCAAATGGCTATACTTTGATGCAAGGCTTTAGTATAGTATGCTATGATAAGATTCTCGGCAGGCATGGAATCCATAGGGATTCGGTTCTTAAGTGTTAAGAATCTTTGGTTAAAGTCTTTGATTTTCTCTTTTGGGTTCATCCTTAAACTAGAAATCTCCATAACTAGAACTTTCAGGGACTTATCGTCTCCGAATTTTTCCAGAAAGCATGACTCGAACTTTTCCCAAGACACGATGGTATGGGGTTGCTGGGAAAAATACCAGGTAGAGGCATTGACCTCGAAAGTATAGGGGAACAACCTATATACTACGTCTTCATGCTTGACATTATAGAGTCTTATGGCTAACATAAACTTTTTAATGTGATATTCGATGATCTGTTTAGAGTCAGGGTCAAACTTGGGAAGCCACTTCTCCAGATGTTTGGGTAAGGGATGTTGTGGCTCAGGTACAGCTACTACATCCTGGTCGAGCCAAGGTCTGGCATGATTTTTTTGGTTGGCCATTGGTGTAGGCAGTGTGGAAGGATGAGAAGGAGAACTACCTTCGTCAGAAGAGTCTTCTCCCGAAGAAGAAGGAGGCGATGGAGGTGGTGAGGGTGGTATTCCAGATCCTCCTGCAGCAGGAGTGAGGATTGGATCTGTAGGGTTCAAAGTGAGGTTAGTGCCTCCGAGTTTTTCTATGATATCAGAGAATTCTAAAGGTTGGTCCAAAGGTCAATTTGGTTTCCTCAAATGGGCGAAGGCACTATGTGTTCTTAAGAGAGATTGGTGAACAATCTCTTGTACGTCACCACCTGTAGGATTTGGGGTTGTTGGTTCAACTGTGATCCATAGATTGTCGTTTGATGTGGTTTCTATTTGAGGGGTGATCCAGGTGGATATCGGGGGCCACCCATCTTTTCCAAATGGCTCAAAACAGTTTTCTGGCCATTTTGGCAATTTACTATTTTTAGCAGGTTTTAACTTCCGGGGCCAT
>JZKD02S1888224.1:349818-374944 GCA_000966675.3 Picea glauca | reverse complement strand
TAAAGGCCACAGGGTAAAACATCCCTGTGGGAATTATCAAAAACAGTTTACAAAAAATCTGGGGACAATCTCCCAAGTCTCTATTTCTAACTTAAGCTAACAACCTAAAACAAAATTATATCAAAAAAGTATCTCCTAAACTGCCACAACATGTCCAATTGGCCATTGAAATTCGTAGGTACCTGAAAGTGGACAAGAATAGATAATTTTAGATAATGTTTTATTTGTAAAATTAACAAAAATCTAAATTTTAAGACTAGCTACAGAATCTCACGATTCTGTAGCTGGTCTTATTTGCAAACAAAATCATTTTTAATCAATCCAAAACTAACAGAAATATATTCGAACTATTAAACAAATATTTAATTACTAATTGAAAACAAAACAAATCGTTCATGCCAGAAGTAATGAAACCTTTATGCCAATTTGAAACAGACAGAAATCGTGTTTAATTAACCGAATGGTAACAGGGATATATGCAATCTATCAAACACTTTGTATTGCCAATTCGGAGCAGATAGAGTCATTTTGATAATTCGAAACCAACGAAATCATTATTGAATCAATATCAATCAAAAAAAAAAATCTTTCATATTCATTCAATACAAACGCAATAGTTTATGTCATCTCAGAACTTAACAAAATCATTGTTGAATCAAAACAAAACTAACAGGATCGTTTTTTAATTTAAAACTAACAGAACTATATCAAATCAATCTTCAACGCATATACAAACGACTATGCTAATTCAAGGCACACAACATTGTTTGTGAATGAAACCAAACATAAATGAATTGAACTAACTTAGGGCCGACACAATCGTTATACTAATCTAGGAATAATCAAATCGTGTTCAATTGGTTCAATCAAAACATAGCTACACGATTTTAGCAAACAAATCTTTTGTACAGGTCAAATGCAATCATAATCCAAAACGAAAATATTTATTCAAAACAAAACATAATCGTTTCTTGAATCTATTTGAACAGAACTAAACGAAATCAAATCCAATCGACTACCCTAATTCAAACGTACGAAATTGTTTCAAAAGCAAACCAAATAGAATCGAAAACAAATCAATTGTTTATACTAATCTGAGAACTATAAAATCGCATTAACCAAATCATAGCTGTGTCCGATTTCAGCAAACAAATCTTCTGTACATGATTCATAATGAAATCATTTTTGGTAATTCGAATATAACAGAATCATTTTAAAACGAACAGAAGTAATTGAAAGCAAACCCCATCGGTCATTATAATTCAAACCAACTCATAAAACAAAATCAATGTTGAAATACATACCTGGACAGTAGGAAAATGATTTGATCAGGATAACTTTGAATTGACAAAGGCCGTTGTTGTCTCAACATTTTTGAAGACAATTGAACCGATGGTATTTTGCTTCTTCTCGTTGGCTTGTAGCCTATCGTTCTCCTTTGACAACAATTTCACCCATTCCTCTAATGATTTGATCTTAGATTGCAACTGGGGGACGTCCATGTAGTAACGTTCAAGACAGGAATTTCATTTAGTACACGGTGATTGATCGGGCCTTGACATAACTGGTGAGGGTTTGTTCAAGTTACCAGGGGTTTCACTGTGAAGCTTAATTCCTGGGAAGTTAGGGTCGTTCTTGAGGCACGGAGGTAAGTTGGAAACATAGTCATAGGGTTCCATAGAATAGAGGCCATGAGAATAGGGGTATTCCTCAGCTAGGAAATGTTCGATCTCCGAGTCTGAATCCTCGCTCAAGACGATAGGATTTTGGTCAGTGCTCTGTTTAGGATTGTTTCGAGCACATCTCGATATCCATCTTTCATTTTTCTTTCCCTTACTATTGACACCAGTATCACCTTTTCCTTTCTTCCTTACAGGCCTCTTGACGGCCTTAGTATTGTCTTTAGCACACGGGTCGGCCATGGTATCGGGTAGATCAATGTTGGGGCAATTCGAGGGTTTGATAGGGGGTAGAAGGGTAGGATATGGCATTGTAGGCACAACCAGAGTTTCAGTAACCACAACCTTGTCCACTTGGACATACTCGAGAGTGGAAAAGCCATTCCTAGATAGGAAGGCTTGCCAACAGTCACCACTAAGGCTCAGATGATGAACGATAATGACTTTGATCAAGCAGTGATGGAAAAGGATGCTCTCAGCCTTCTCACACTTAAATCATTTGGACATCTTTTATAAACTATGTAAAAGATAATGTGGCATATTTAGAGGGTAGTCTATAAAATTCATCAATAACCGAAGATGATACATAAATACCAAGCCATAACGACCTTCGCAGGTCACAAATTGCTTTACAATTTCCAAAAGATCGTGCCACCTGGGTTTGAGGGGAGTGACAGGCATACCTCTATCGCAACTAACAATATTTCTTGATGTGAATAAGAGCGACCATGACACCTCATCCACTTTGTAATTTTTAAACCACCTTTTCCATGTAGCTGGTAGTCCTGTAGCTGAGCTTAGGAATTCCTCATTTAGCTCGAGCTGTATGTCTCCGACCTTATCCCTGCATTCGTCGAAGGTGAGGGCGAACTGTTGGGCAACCGAAAGGTTGAAACCCTCAAATATTTGGATAAAAACCAGCCAGCCACTATTTTCCAAATCCTCACGAGCATTGTCGAATAGCAGCAGAGTTTGGATACCATTTGGTTCTATGCGCACCACAGGTGCCATAGAACAGAATACACAGTGAGCAGGGTAAACAGTCAAGGGTTTGGACAGGGTATACGTAGGACTGATAGCTCACAGGCTTCCCCGAAAACCAACAGAGGTAACCCGGGATAGAAGGCGGACATTAATGCCTAAGTGTGCGAGGGTGGTGGAACGAAATCAACCCATGAAAAACAGTCATATCCAAATGTACAACTGACGACGCATATGGTGATTCAAATCACTATTGCAATGTGTTAAAAGTAATTCCATCCAAACAATTAACGAAATCTATGGTAAGTCGACCCAAATATTTGCACAAGCATAGTGTTTGCATGGTTTTAAAATCAAAACAATGTTTCGAATAAGGATTTGACCATAAAAATTATGCATTGTATGAAACTATTGAATTAAGGGTCTAATCACCATGTTAATGCGTTATTATGAACCCATCGAATTCGATCGAAAGAAATAGAACATCAAACCACCATTGAATCAAGGACTCAATCATAATCATCAGTGTCATAAAAATGAAATCATATTAACAACAAAAAAAATGTCAAATGAGTAAATGTTTTGGTGTCTTGCCAACTGTATGACCATAATTGAATTGGTAATGCAATGAACACATAGACAAGAGTGACCATAATAATCTAGTGATGATTTTAATTCCATTGACGTGACTTCAAAATCAAATTTTTCACGCTTGCAGTCGTGAAAACGAGAACAAAAGGTAGGTGTGCAAATGCGCAAAATAATAGTGTTGTTTTATTCAAAAATTGCAATGAAAATCAAGGGTTCCAAAACACTTGTGTAGGCATATTATAAGGATAGGATAAAAATGTGAAATGGATACCAACAATACACTAAAAATAAAGTGAGGAAAGAGGGAAAACCTCATGGGACAAACCCCCCCTCAAGGTATAATGTACGTAAAAATAAGAACTACAGTTGCTAGGAAAACGTGTCCTTCACTCCAAGTCGAATTCGTAGAGAATGGAACTTCTGCTCAGTGAAGGTCTTGGTGAAGATGTCTGCCGTCTATTCTGTTGAAGGAAAAAACTATAATTTGATGATCCCCTCATGTACTAAGTCCCAGATGTAGTGCATGTGGATCTCTATGTGCTTCGTCCACTACCTCTGAACTGGATCTCTGCAGAACTTCAGAGTGTTCTGGTTGTCACACCAGATGATGATCGACTGATGAAACTGAATTCCCAACTCAGTGAGAAAATGTTGTAACCACATAGCCTGGATGGTTATGTTAACCACCCCTCTGTACTCTGCCTTGGCTGAAGATAGAGAAATGGTATATTGCTTCTTGCTTGACCAACAAATAGGCCTGGAACCAAGACTGAGTGAGTAACCAGATGTGGACTTGCGATCAATGCAATCGCCAACCCAGTCAGAATCGGTAAACCCGATGAGATCTAATGTAGAGTCTGCTGCATAATTAATACAAAAGGTGATGGTGCCCTATACGTATCAAAGGATATGATTTGTAGCTTTCCAATGTAGCTCATGCGGCTCCTGTATGAACCTGGAAACTGTGCCAACTACATATGAGAGGTCTGGTATGGAGTGTGTGAGATACAAAAAGCTCCCCACTAGCTGTCTGTATAATATGTTGTCAACGAATGGAGTCTCCCTTCCATCCTCAAGTTTGACTCCTAATAGAAAAGGAGTCGGAGAAGACTTGTAGTCTGTCATGTGAAATCTCTCAAGGATATCCCATGCATACTTGGCCTGAGATAGTTTGATGCTTGATGCATCCTGACTGATCTCAAGTCCAAGGAAGAAGTGTAGTGGACCCTGTTACACATTATTTTCGTCATCCCTGTGATCGTTAATGATTTGAACCTATTTTTTTCCTTCAGAGGGGTCAGTGGCCTGAGTTCTTGAAGAAAGAAGGGAGAAGAACTTTTCCTGAGAAAACAAGTTTCCTTTTCCTTTGTAAAAACCCTATAAAAAAGGAAGTTCACATGTTGCATTATAGCTAGGGTGAAAGAATGCCTGATTCTCATAGGCTGCATCATAGCTAGGTCGTGAGGAGTTCACAGTCTACTCTATAGGTAGGGTGAGAGAATGCTTACACGTGGGAAAAACGAGCGTTTTCTTGAATCTTCTAGAAGGAGAAACTTCCATGGTGAGGTGGCATTCGAATGGTTTGGATCTTACTCACTTTCATGATTTAGTGGGATCATCCTAACCTCCTCACCTTATCCTCTTCAACTTATAGAAGGAGAGGAGCTCTCATGGAGAAGGGCTAAGTTGGATTTGGCTTGGAATTATTAGCTTGGTTGGAGTGTCTTTGAGTTTTGCCTTTGTCAAGATAGATTGTGAATATTATCAGATCTATGCTCTCAGAATTATTGTAATGGAAGTGTGTGGGGAACGAAGGACAGTTAGAAGGGACCTTACGACATCAAGGCCATGGTTGCAATCTCTCTTTCACATTTAATATGATATAGTAATATGATTCTTTCCTATAAAGCTTCTTGTGTTTTATTGTATAATTCCTTGATCACATACATAGGTTTATATTGAGTTCATGCTATTACTATCACTTTGGTTGATTGCGTTCTTTTGTAGGATCGTTGTATGAGTGTTGGAATGGAGCTAGGATGGAGATGGTGAGAGGAAGCGACATTTAAATGGTATGTCACCTATCTCTCTTTAGTTAGTAAATTCAATATTTAAAACTTAAGGAAAGCGTCATGTTCTGGTGTGTTTTGTTCTAGATCTAGGTGGGTCTAGGGAGATCAGTTAGTGTCCGCATATACCGATTTATCCTATAACAAAATTGGTGACCATACTGGGGAACAGATTGCTTCCTAGTTAGTCTAGTTTCCCTTGATTTGATTGCTTGATTTATGGTATTTGAGTCTTTAGGAGATCCTTACAGACTCCCTGGATCCAGAAGTTCACTCAAAAGTTATGTCCTTTTTCCAAAATTTGCTTGATTACAAACCTTCTCGCACTGTACCTTTCTGTGGCCTGTGAGAATCACTAAAGTTCACACCCTACTGTGTAATCCAGTGCGACATGTTCGCACCCTACCTGTGTCTAGCCTGCAAACTCCATTGATTTTCACACTGCATCCTATAGCTAGGCTGCAAACCCATTTAAAAATTTTGTTTGGAATTAGGCTTTCTTATCTTTTGATGCCTAGTTTTTCTTTGATCGGCTGGATTGAACTTTTGGAGCCTATATTGATCTGTTTATAGTCTGCTGGACATTCTTTGAGTTTCTTTTAGCCATATTTTCTTTGTTTGGTTTTGAAGGATTAGTCTCTTTCTTTGAGTGTCTTTCAATTACAATGCGTGTGTTTTCTTTATAATTGTTTAGGGAAAGATCAGATTTCTTCTGAATAGTTCGATTTAAAAGAAAACTTTTAGTTTGGGTTTCTTTGTTTTAACAAAGTTCATTATTGATTTTAGTGAAAATTTTGAAACAAAAAGATTTAATTTCTTGATTTATATTAGATTGGGGGAATCCTTGCATTTGAAGTAGCGAAATTGCATGATTCTTGGCATTTTTTGGTCTTAAATTATGAATCGTGCATTGGTGTACAGTCTTTTTTGCTCATTTCTTGAGAATATTGATATTGATGAGTTTTAAGATTTTGGGACATTGTGCATCTGAGAATGATAAATGTTTTCTCCTTCTAGTAGCATAGCTTTCATCGAAATGAAAAGATTGCATCTTCATCTCTTTGCATAACTTTCAAGTCGGTCGAAACACCATATTGTCCACGCCATTTTCCTTTTGAGTAACAACAACCATAAAATAAAGCGCTTATAAAAATTGATTAGACATTTTTATCTTTTCTGGTAGAAAACCTAGATTAGATTAGTCGTAGGGTTTTGGAATAGGTGTGAAAGATAACTTTCCAAAGATGCAGACAAACATAGTATCTTTTGATAGGGAGAGTTAAATCCACTTACTACATTTTTTCCTGGGAAGCCCTTCTCACACAAGGGTCAATCACGAGGTCGCATTGAGACTGGAAGAATTACTCACCCTGCTTTGTTGGTCTTGGTGTAGAGATTACGTGTATTATGGGGGTCTCTTGAGAGGTATACCCACAATGATGAGTGGAAGCCTTTCAATTTGATTTCGGGCTAGATACCCTGCCCTTGCACATGGATCAGACTATCAACTATTTCCCCAGGCATCGTTGTAGTGATTGGTAATCTTAGTGGCCTATATCTTTAGGGCATTTACACAAGGTGACTGTGGAGGGAAAATTCTTCATGGTACCTGGAATCGACATTTTCCAAACTCACTCGGGCTCCTTGGAGGGTATACCCACGATTATGTGTGGGAGCATGCACCAAGGTGTAAGTCCATTAAGTAGGTCATCAACGTAACTTTTCCACCCACTCTATCTTAGCCCCTTCTTACTTTGTTCCCATGACAGATTTCATCACCAACTAGTGTGTTCATTATGAGAAGGTTTTTTTTGCTTGCTTGCTTACTAGATTTTTAGCGTGTGTTGTTTGTTTTCCCTAGAGGAATCTAGATTGGATATTTATTTAATGGTGTCAGTTCCCGGAATGACCAATGAAGGAACCCCTGCTCTAGGGGAACATTTTGTTTTTCCTTCTTATGGAAACATTGGTCCTCCTCACATCGCTACGTTGAGCCTTCCAGGTCTCACGATTGGATTTCCGGTGTGTTTGTTTTCCACTCAGGTAATCCTGAATGCAGTAAGTGCTTCGGTCGTAATCACTTCCCCCAAAGAACATTAACCTCATGTTGATCCTTCACCTTCTTCACCAGTAAGGTCTTCTTTGCCTTCTTTGCTTGCAAGGTCACCTTCCGTTTCATCTTATTTGTCGATTGAAAGTTCTGAAGCTAGTAACCCGATGAATAAGAAGAAGAAGAAACGAAAGAATAAGAATAAGAAAATTAAGCAAGGATCCAAACTTCCAACCACTGTCAAACATGTTAAAAAAAAACCAGTTACTGTTAATCGTGTTGGGAGTGTTGATGATGTCAAGATCACCCAAACAACCCGTAAGCCCAAGTACCCTTGCAGGCTTTGTAAAGGCATCCATCTTCTTAAGGAATGCCCTGGTTTATCCAAGGTTCTAGAAGCATGGTCTACACATCCTCGCCAACCCATGTCGTTAGCCTCTAAACAACATACTGATGACTTCCCGTCGACTAGTCATGATATAGTTGGGAAGGAGAAAAGTAGAGCCAAGTTCCCATGTATGTTATGAAAAGGGAGTCATCTAACTCATCTTTTCCCTCATATGGAAGAAGCCTCGAAATTCCTAGAAGACATGATTGTTTCACAGCCTCAACTTCCAGCTTCTTATCACAAGATTTCTCTCAACCCACCTGTAGTTGATGGAATGATCAATCCGGCCCCTTTGTCGGTCAATCCGGTTGATCATGTCATCAATCTGGTCACGTCCTTAGTTAAACTAGTTGACATAGTGTTTGATCTGATCCCACCCTTGGTCAACCCCACTCTCCCTCCAGAGAGTGAAATCCAAGTGGTTGATCCGATCTCTTCCTCAGTCAATCTCCCTCTCCCTCTAGAGAGTGAAAATCGAGTGGTCGATCCGTTTCCACCTGTCGAACCTATTCTCCCCTTGGAGAATGAAACCCAAGTGGTCAATCTGATCTCTCCATCGATTGATCCTACTCTCCCGCTAGAGAGTAAACCTGATACTGCCCATGTTTTTCTCGTTGATACAGAATATACCATGCCGGGGGCTATTCCTCCTTCTACAGTGGAACCCCCTCCAAGTAATGAGGTCATTCATTTTAATTGAGATGTTCTAACTGGACCTCATCTTCCCTCTCACATTCCTTTCTATTTTACAATGCAGGTTTGTGGTCGGGGAATTCCCCAGACGTTGATAGATGAAGGTGCGTCTGTTACGTGGAATATATTATCTTTTAACAAAAGAAATAGTCAACCTTTAGGGACCCTTCCTCAGTTTCTTGTAACTTTGAGAGGGAAAATTGTCTTTATTAACGTCATGGTAGTCCAATACCCCTTGGATTTTTCTTTACTCCTTGGGCGAGATTATGTCTATGCCATGAAAGCTATTGTGTCTACTCTTTTTCATGTGATATATTTCCCTCACAATGGATGAGTTGTGAGTGTTGATAAACTTTCATTCATTTACCCCGACTGGATTGCCTCCCTAAATGGTTCTTATATGTAGACGGTATCGCCCCCTCCACAGGTCAATTATGTGGCATTGTCGCCCATGGATTCAATTTCTGATGACTTAGATCCAGTAGTTGACATGGTGATATCTTTGATAGGGTTGTTAGAGCCTGATCTCTTTACTCCTATTGTGAGCCTCGACATGGTGTCCTTCCAGAGTGTGTTTCTTCCTTCCAGTGAAGACCTCTTGGATGCCATGGCCGAGTTTTGTCCCTTGACATAGTGTCATTCCCGAGCATTGTCCTCTTGGAATCCATGATCAAGAAGAGATACTCTAAGGATATTTTTTGCATCTCTGAGGCAACCTCGTTAAAAAATGAAACAGAGGTATATGAGCATGATTTTCTGATTTCAAGCTCGTTAAAAAATGAAACCAGACTTGAGCATAGTTTTCTAATTTCAAGCTCTTTAAAAAATGAAACCACTTACGAGGATAGTTTTTCGTCTCTGTGGCAACCTCATAAAAAAAAAAAATGAAACAGAGGTTATGAGCATAGTTCTTGTTTCTGTGTCAAGCTCGTTAAAAAATGAAATAGTTTTCCCCCTCTATATTTGAGTCAAGTCCTTCGTCTAGTATTTGAAGCTTCCTTTCATTCTCCTTTTCGGTTGGATGAAACGAAACTTGGGGGGCATTTGGCTTCGGCCTCTAGACTTCATGTTGAAGTTAAATTGCTAGCTTCTTAATTTGGGGGCTAAGTACCAACCATCCCTGTGTTATGCATCGGGAAGCCACAAGCATAGTTTTCTATGGTTCAAGCTTGTGAAAAAACGAAACCACTTACCTCAAGCATAGTTTCCTCTAGTTCAAGCTTATGTAAAAATGAAACCAGGTCCAAGCATAGTTTTGTTTTGTTTTAAAGCTTGCATAAAAATGAAAACAATCCTGAGCTTAGTCTTTGTTCTTTCTCATGCTCGTAAATACATGATAATAAGTTACCGAGCTTAGTCTTTATTCTTTCTCGTGCTTGTAAATCAATGAGAATGTAACCGAGTACACTTTTATCACTTTTTTGGACTTGTAAAGGTTATATGAAAAAGGAACCCCCTCGAGTTCCCTTTAAGCTCTTTTTAGACTCTCTAAACATGAAAAGATTGCCGAGCGACCTTGTTCTTTTCACGCTCGTTAAAGTATTTGAAGAAAACGTCTGTTGAGAGATAATTATCTCTTTTTTGGTCTCATCAAACTACTTTACGAAAAAGGAACTGAGAGAGTTCTCTATAAGTGTTTTTCAGACTCTCTAAACATGAAAAACCCTTCAGTTTTCTTTCTTTGGACTCATAAAACAAACATTGAAAGGCCCATGTGGGACCAAACCACTCCTTCTTAGGGTTCGTTAAACATACTCTAAGGGAATCGTCAGAAGGATGAGCTTACATCAACAATAATATGTTATCATCCTCAAGCTTGTGTAAAAATAAAGAGGTACTCACTAGAGATGGTGGAGGAAAATTTGGGAAAGAAATGTATCTAAACCTGTACTTCATGGAAGAGTTTCTTTTGAACATGACACCCTTTCACTTGCCTTGTGTCTAGGTTTGAAAATCCACTTGTCTCCTGATCATACTCCTATAAGATTACAAATTGGTCTGTGATCCTTGTTGTTGAGTCAGTATTTCCAAGACAATTGTCATGTTGTCAATTTGTTCAAAGATAAATTCAACCCGGAAAGCCTTCTATTGCGTCGACCATTTTTGCAGTCTTTAAGCCTTCTGTTGCGTCGACCATCCCTAAGTCAGTCTTGAATCACTTGTTACTCTGATCTACATCTTGTTACTCATTTCATGTCATTGATGTGGGATACATTAAGGCCCCTTGTGACGAGTCTTTTCCTATCGACTTCAACTCATTATCCAGGAATTAGACTTAGAAACCAATTGGTACCTTGGAACTTGCATGCTTCAATGACAGGTTTCCTCGCTTTCGACAGTAGGTTTTCATTATTGACCTTTGATCGGAAGGTTCCGCTGAGTGTTCGACCTCAACTCATTGATTCACATTCGTTGGATTGTACTAGAGTACCTTGGGAGTCATTGAAATTAATGGTGATTTCTCTCGCACTTGTTAATGGTATTCACTAATGACCAGTAATCAAGTGGTTTCTACCATGTTCGACTTCGACACATGTATTCACATGGTTAGATTCGTACTATAGAGTGGTGGAGATGAAGACCCTGGATATTTTCTGACATATTCAAGTTGCATTGGAGTATATTCAGTTTGTACTATTGCATAGATCCACATTGTATGTCTGGTGGCTATGTCCAAATTTCAATCTTTAAACACATAGATCCACAGTGTATTTTTGGTGGCTATGTTAAGATTTGATTCATAATGACATGGATCCACGGTGTATGTTTGGTGGCCATGACCTTGTATTACTTGACATGGATCTTTGCATGTCGACATTTATGCTTTGAGCCATTTGTATTTTGAGTATGGGAATGCCTACCTCAGTGATAATATATTATTGTACTGTATTTCCTTGTTTGTTGGCAGGTTTCCGACCGACTGTTCCTTGTTCCCTACACACACTCGACAAAGTATTTCAGCCATCACTCTGTTCTAACTTCATACTTTGGGGGGCTCTCTGTTACACATTATTTTCATCATCCATGTGTCCGTTAATGATGTAAACCTATTTTTTTCCTTTAGAGGGGTCAGTGGCTTGAGTTCTTGAAGAAAGAAGGGAGAAGAACTTTTCCTAAGAAAAGAGGTTTCATTTTCCTTTGTAAAAACCCTATAAAAAAGGAAGTTCACAGGTTGCATTATAGCTAGGGTGCGAGAATGCCTGATTCTCGTAGGTTGCATCATAGCTATTCATGAGTTCGCAGTCTGTTCTATAGGAAGGGTGCGAGAATGCTTACACATGGGAAAAATGAGCGTTTTCTCAAATCTTCTAGAAGGAGAAACTTTCATGGTGAGGTGGCATCTGAATGGTTTGGATCTTACTCACTTTCATGATTTAGTGGGATCATCCTAAACTTCTCACCTTATCCTCTTCAGATTATAAAAGGAGAGGAGCTTTCATGGAGAAGGGGTAAGTTGGATTTGGCTTGGAATTATTAGCTTGGTTGGAGTGTCTTTGAGTTTTGCCTTTGTCAAGATAGATTGTGAATATTATCAGATCTATGCTCTCAGAATTCTTAGAATGGAAGTGTGTGGGGAACGAAGGATATTTGGAAGGGACCTTACGACATCAAGGCCATGGTTGCAATATCTCTTTCACATTTAATATGATACAGTAATATGATTCTTTCCTATAAAGCTTGTTGTGTTTTATTGTATGATTCCTTGATCACATACATAGGTTTATATTGAGTTCATGCTATTACTATCACTTTGGTTGGTTGTGTTCTTTTGCAGGTTCATCATTGTATGAGCGTTGGAATGGAGCTAGGATGTTGATGGTGAGAGGAAGCGACATTTAAATGGTATGTCACCTATCTCTCTTTAGTTAGTAAATTCAATATTTAAAACTTAAGGAAAGTGTCATGTTTTGGTGTGTTTTGTTCTATATCTAGGTGGGTCTAGGGAGATCAGTTAGTGTCCGCATATACCGATTTATCCTATAACAGACCCAAGTCTGTCATAAAAAAACTTTCATGTAGAATCCTCTTGACTGCAGTAATCGCTGAAGTCGAGCAACCGGTGATCAACAAATCATCAACGTACAAAACTAAAAGTAGAAGTGAATCATCCGTCCTGAGCATGTAGACATTTGGGTCTGATTTACAACGTACAAATTTATGTGACAGCAGGTAGGAGTCCATATTGGCATACCATGCCCTCGGAGCTTGCTTGAGGCCATAAAGTGAATTCTTCAGTCGACATACCAAAGATGAGTCCTTCATAAATCCTTGGGGCTACTCCATGTAGATCTTCTCAGAGAGATCACCATGAAGAAATGCATTCTTCACATCCATCTGATGGACTTCCCATCCTTTGGCTGCAAGAATGAAAAGTTCCAATCGTATGGAATCCATCTTCACTATTGGAGTGAAGGTCTCACCATAATCAATACCATGAACCTGTTGAAAGCCTTTGGCAATAATTCTGGCTTTGTATCTGCTAATCTGTCCACCTACTGCGCTCTTGGTCCTGTAGACCCATCTGTATATGAAAAGTTTCCTCCTAGAAGGAAGGGGAACCATATCCCAAGTTTGGTTCTCAAGGAGGGAATTGTACTCCTCCTGCATGGCGGATTCCCAAAATGGATTTCCAGCAGCCTCCCCATAAGAGTATGGATTTGAAGACTGAACCAAGAAAATATGCTTGGAAGGCAATGGTTTAGTGGCAGTGAGTGCAACAAGAGGCTCCTTGAAATTAGATTGAGTCCTCCTAGTATCGGCTGGATTACCAACAAGATCCCCTGCATCCTGAACAATAGTATATGCCCACTTGGGCCTCTGCTCTAGCTTTGCAACTACATCTAGTTTCTCTGACTCTACATTTGACTGCACTGACTCTGAATATGAATCATAAGAGTCCTCTAAATCAAGACTCTCATTTGAATAAGGGTCAACATGTGCATGCTCATCATCTTGAACATGTGGAAGAGTGAAGGTGTCTGCATGCGGTTGTTGAGGTACATGCGAGACACTTTCCTCGAATTGGACACTATGCTCAATGATTAGTCAGTTTATCAATAAGTTGATATCCCTTCACACCATTAGGGTAGCCAACAAAAATGCACTCAATTCTCTGTGGATCAAGTGCCTTCCTCTTTTCAGAGGGAATCCGGGCCCATGCACGTGAACCAAAAATGTGAAAGTGGGTCACTTCTGGTTTGAGGCCGCTCCAAGCCTCGTAGGAGGTCTTATCCTTGACAAATCTATGGGGAGATCTATTTTGGATGTATTTTGAAAAATTAAGTGCTTCAGCCCATAGTCTCTATGGTAGTGACTTTGCATGCAGCATGCAATATGCCATCTCCTTTAGAGATCAGTTTTTCTACTCAGCAACTTCGTTTTGCTGCAGAGTATAGGGAACTGTGTGCTACAACTGAATCCCTGCCTCATGGAAAAGATTGCAAATCTCATGATTCACATACTCTCCCCCATTATCAGTTTAGAGAAATTTGATCTTCTTTCCAGACTATGTCTCAACCAGGGATTTGAAATCTTTGAGGTGTTGAAAGACCTCAGTTTTTTGCCTGAGAAAGTAGATCCATGTAAAATGTGATAAATCATCAACAAAAATGAGAAAAAAACTCTATTTGTTGATCAATGGATGCATAAAAGGACCCATGAGGTCACTATGGATCAGATCTAAAGGTACGAAGGCTCTCTGAGACATTCCCTTGTCGAATTTCTCTTGAGGATGTTTCTCGAGAACACATCCCTCACACACTCCCTTGAAGAAATGGATGTATGGTAGACCATCAACCAATTTGTTCTTGATAAGATTTTGCATGTATCTAAAATTCAAATTTCCAAACCTTTTGTGCCATATCCTACCACTTTCATCAACATGAGTAAGTAGTAAAGAAGAATCAGGTTCAATGAATTCATAAAAACTATGCAATCTAGATTGATGATTTAACTCACCGATAGAAATCCTGGAATTGGTTTGCATGTCGTAGATGTCCACGGAGTTTGGTGTGAATATGAATTTATTTCCGGTGCCGAAATTCATCATCTGATAAACGGAGAGAAGGTTGACAGAAAGCTTGGGAACATGCAACACATTCTCGAAGCTTCTGTTGGTGAGTTCAATCCTTCCTTTGTCGATGACTTTGAAAGAAGAGTTGTCCCCCATCAGAATGGGAGGAACTTGCATGCATCCAAAGAAGAATATAATTCTTTTGAGGCAACCATGTGATGTGATGCTCCTGAATCAATGATCCAAACATCAAGAGAGGATTTGATGGAAATCAAGGCATGGCTAGAATTGCCTTTCTTGGAATTTAGATCTTCTGGCTTCTTCTTCTTGGCACCCTCGGGGATGCGATCTCCAAGGTTGTTTTGTTGAAGTATTTGAGACATCAGATCTATTTTTTTTTCATGCATGTGGATACTGAATGGAATCCTTTGTGATAGTACATTCATTTATCCCCTTTTCATCCCTTTTCCCCTTTGGATCCGGAGGCATCGGTGAAGGGTTTTGTGTACCCTTCCTTCTTTGGATGTGAATGAGATTTCTGTTTATCTTTATCTTTAGATTTCTGATATTTGTGGCTGCCATCTTGCACAATGAGTGCATGTTCCTTTGGGCCTTTGATTGCGCCGATGTTGATGAGCTTGGTTTGCTCTTGTGTCAGGGATTCGATAACGTCCTCAAGAGAAGGCATCTTCCAGGTGGCTCTAGAGGCGGATATGATAGAATGGAATGTGGATGCAAATACAGAGAATTCAGGACCAAGATTGGAGAGAATGGTGAGAACCATTTGTTTCTCCTCCTTCAATTTATCAACCCCGCAAGCTTTGAGTTGCGATAGTAAATCCTTTAATTTTGTAAAGAAATATTGGATATTGTCAAAGATTTTTGGATCCAATGTGAGCAACTCCACCTCCATCACGTGTCCCCTCATGTCATCTTGTTTTACAAAGAGCCCTTCCAAGATGGTCCAGGATTCATTGGTAGTCTTACAAGAAGATATGTGAAAAAGGAGATCGAGAGATGTATGGCTATTTTCTCCATCCATGAAAAATATTTGTAAGGTGTAAGAATGCATTCTTTTTGGGAATCCATCTTTCCACTGTCTTCAATCTTTTGTACTCGCAAAATTTTGGTGTAGCTTTTGCTTAGTAGTCCGTTGGCTCTGATACCATGTAAATGTGTTGAACCTGCATAGAATAGATCTAGCTAAACAATAACACACACATTTGTAGAGAGAATTGGAGAAAGAAAAAGAAGGAGAAAAAGAATAGAAAGAATTCTCATTAATCGTTTGAAAAATGAATAGTTTACACATGATATACTCTATATATCTCAATGCATTCGACCAATGTGCCATAGTGGTGGTCTAGAGTGATCTGGAAACACACCAATAGTTACGGGAGTGAACTACAACCTAGTCTAGTCTCTCAGGTAGTTACGAGAGTGAACTGCTGACGGCAACCGCACTCTCAGCAGACGGTCGCTCCACCAGGACCTTCGCACTCCACGGCCCGAAGAGCCGATGCTCTTCCAACCCCTCCTCGGGAGTTCTATCACCCACAGTCTTCTCGGGAACCTTCCCTTTTGAAAACTCGGGAAGTCGGGTTTCGCGGACTCGCGGGTCTTTATGCGCACCTTTCAAACCCCGAGTACCGATATGCCGATATGCCTCCGCGCAGCTCCCACTGACGTCCGGGTCCCACACTGCCACGTCACGTCGGGACTTCGCGACTCGCGGATCCACAACTCCAAACTCCTGCTTTTGGAAACCCCGAATGCCGAAACCTCGATACTCCGGATTCGGGCCACCTGTCCACGCCTGAATCGACGGTCTCGATCAAATCGGGAAATCGCCTTTCGCGATTTCAAAGTGCATGGGATTCTTGTCCCGTAACCCCGATTTGCCGATGTGCGCTGGAAATGGTTCCTCCGTGCACCTGCAGCTTAAACTCCTCGCAGCTTCTTCCGGATCAGACGATCCGCGGAATCTCGTGAAACTGCCGAGTATTTCAAGTCGCCGATTCTCTTCCTCTACGCAGTGTCCTCTGCTCCACCACCTTTTCCCTATGCGGTCCCTTCTGAATCAAAACTCCAAGGAACCAAAAGGGCTATCCCTTCTGAGCTTCATCTTCAAATGCCTTCAGAGGTCCTTCGTGCGCTCTGCTCACCCTTCAACCTTCAACCACTCTCCAAGTGTTGAAGTTCTCCTGGGCTCTGTACGCTTCACGCGTTCAACCGGGTCTCAACGCTCTCCTTCTCAGTCTGCGACTGAGGCTCGACCTCGACCTGCACTCACCTGCACGGCTCGAATACTCAATCCAACTCTGGGAAAAGAGAAACCAAGGTCCAACTACTTAGCCGCCTCGACGCACTCTATGCGGAGGTATTCGACTGCACTTGATGCAGGAATCTCACGGCTTTTGCAGAGAAACAATCAAAACTCATTCTCTCAGGTTCCTAACCTGATAAGCAATCACATATGCAGCATACAAAAGATACACATAAAATGAAGCAAGTAAACAAAAGCATAACAACAGCAACACAAAAGTGTCAAACACATCCATGGTAATTGAATCAGGCTCTTCCTACTAATTCAATAACTGTACATGGGGTTTCTTCACAGGCTCTCTTTCTCAGCTCTGTTCTCTCTGGCTCCTGTATGCGTGAATGAGAATCTGAATTATGAATGAATCATGTTACAATGATACACGAGAGGGTGTCTATACTCCGGTTTTCCCTCTCTAAAGCTAAAACTGTCTAATCTACAATTAATTCCTATCTAATAGCATTAATTCAAATAAATGCCTTCCTATCTGCTAATACAATACAACTGCGCTTGCTTTGAATGCCTCCTCCAAACGACGGCGCAACAGTCTCCAAAGCATTTCAAAACGTGTGTGCTGGCACTGTCCAGCTGTAGGTTCTTTCTCCGTGCGCGCTGGCTCGCTTGATGACGTGTAGATGCTCCTGCATCAACTGCCACCTAGTTGAGTTAACTAGTCAACTAGTCTTCAATTAACTGACTGAACAAAGAGTAGTGAGGAGTTAACTCATGGAATCAATGGTAATGTGCCAGTTTGGTGATGATACCAAGTCAAGGTTGAATTATCATGTTGATGATCCCAATGTTTCCTGGTGATAAAACCAATGCAACATCTAAAATCAAATCAACTAGTCAAACTGAAGTGTCAACTGAAAGAGAATATTCTCTAGGTGGAATATTCTACCCTAAAATATAGGAGACTGGATAATGACTAATTATGACTGATAAACAAGGAATAACCTTAGGAAAAATAAATCCTAGGTGTGTGTTAAGTAACTCCAACAGAAAGCCATGTGTACAAAGTCATTATGGATTGTAATATTCTCATGAGAAACTAGCACTTCCAACTAAGTCTCCATTACTCCACTTATGGGAATTATAATGTATTTTGAACATCGCATATACTCCTCTGACCTCACACATTAGGGGGAATCTATTATAGAAAATTTGGCCTCACCCCATGCAACTTGCTTGGATGGAATTTCCATTTCCCTATGAAGACTTGAAGTCCCTTTTTGTACTTTCCAGAGCCAAAAAATCATATTTTTCCACATATACATGCCCTATCAGTTAGACAACATGAATATACATAGGTTTCTCCATCACAACCTGTGTACATTGGGTTTGGTGTTAAAAATTAAAAATTGTGTCGGGTTTCAATGTCATGTCATGGGATCCATGATCCTTGACCTTCCATATACTAGAAACATTCTTACTCGACCCTTCAGTTCCATTTGAAGGCTATAAATTGGTCCATATCCAAGTCGTGGAAGAGGAGATAATTCAATGTTTGAGAGAAAAGATACTTTGGAGAAATTTCACTTCACATTGAGTCTCCATCCCTTTATCCTTAAAAGTATGAACTCATTGTTCATCCCCCAACCTCTTCCTTCTTTGATGGAGAAACTCATTGTCTCATTTATATGAGCTTGCCTTTGGTGGAGGATTGAAGTTGTGGAGGCCCAATTGAAAGGACTTAGTTTCTTGGTTCCGCTATGTGTTGTTGCAAAATTTTGTCACCTATATACTTTTGTTGATCATTTTAATAGAAATACACTTTTCGCGTCCAATTGATATCTTTCAAATATTTGAATTATTATTCCATGGGAGTATTTGTCATGAATTTTAATGGATTATGATATTTTATATGCTAACACTATATATCACCATATGCTTGGGTATTTTGGTTGTTGAGGACAAGTTGCATGTATAAAGCTTTGAGTTGTGTTCTCAACGATGGTCTTCATCAAATGTACGAATGAGGTAGGCTCTTGATCTTGTCTTGTTAGCATTTCATTTATATAACATACTTGATATGAGAGTTGATTTCTATGTGTCATTCCATCTAATATTGTGGCTTACCCCATGCCATAGAGAGATTTTCCTTGTAACAATGGTGAACAGATAAATTTCTAGTGAACCCAAAATCCCAATGCAAAGAGAAATCGCTCTTCCATTTCCAATATTTGCAAACTACGTGAACTCCATTGTAATTCAAAATCTGCATAATAGTAAAAAGAGGTATAGAATATTTCAATATCTTGGATCTTCCCCTAAAACCCTAGAAACCCTAAAGCACTCTATTTCTCTTTCGATCGATAAAGACCAAATGGTCCCATTGTGAAAGGATTCTCTCAGTCCCAACCTACTTCAGTAGTCTCTAGAGGTGGCTTGAGACAACGTCGCTTCCACAACTAGGATAAGACACAAAAAAATGACGAACATGGTGGAAATAGCGGAGGAGGGTTTTGGGTATCGATGGTGGAAGAAACATGCTCATCTTCTACACAAACGATGCTCATGGCCTCAATATTACGCCCATGGTTTTTGAACTGTTGATCCAACCCAAACCCCAAGATTCTCCAATGATAAAAATAATATGTGAAGGTTCAAGGCACTGACAAATTGTTAATTCACCCTTACAAATGTCAACTGTGTAGAGATCATGACAAATAGATGTGTGTTAACAAGATAATTTTGATGGCTAGGATCGCTTCGATGGATAGACGCTTGAAATCCAATCAACCTTCAGGGAAAAATGCAAAAATTGAGAGCTCATGCACTCAAAACATGTAATATTGATACGGTAATGTCCAGTTTAGTTTGTTTTCCAAGTATTTGTTAAATACAAATAGTAGTCAAAGAGAAATGGTGAAGATGATAAATTAAGTTGTATTTAATAATAACAAGATATTAAAACTTGAAAAAGATAACAATTGTAAATATAAACATAGATAAAGTGAATTAAGAAGAGAAACTTCGTTTCAAATTACATTTTGTTGCAATCTAAAATTTTCTTTAAGAAAACAAACGATTCTAGATAATAATTTTTTGAATGTAGAATTGCCTTTTTGAATTTGATCTCTTTTGACAACATTTTGGTCTATTTGTGATGGAATGTTACTAATAGCAATCAAATTCAACTGATGTATTTTAAGCATAAATGAGTATGCGATGGAATAGCTAAATTACCAAGTATTTCACGTTCTGAATTTTCTCTTACCCAAATGCTTCTCTTTCTCCATGTTATGCACTTTGACACATTGCAAACACAATCCACAAGAGGATTGGACTACATAAATCTCTTCTTGTTATTAAGGTAGGGACAAACACATGAATATAGTGAACCATATGATCATGTATGATAAGGGGGGACTCCATCTGATGAAAATATAGAGATTTTTTGAAATTAATTGTCTCTATTCTCTCACTATTTAATCACATCTCCAGCTATATGGATTTTCTTCTTCTTCAAAAGTACATAAAATTTAAATATCTTTATAGTTTTTGTCCAAAATTCTATGTTTTATGGTGCAATTATTTATTATTTTAATCTCATCTATATTTTTTTTTTTTATATATAATTTATTGTACATTCTATTTTCAATGGTTTTAGAGTAAGATTTAACAATGCTTGTGATTGGTTACGAACATAAGTAACTTGGTAGGAGTGAAAATATGGATAAAAGATTTTCTTCCTCCGACTTAAGTAAAAAGGTTAATATCCCAAGACCTAGAAAAATATACCAATAGTGAAACTTTTTCCCCTTACAAAGCACAATGAATTGTTTAAGGAGGCATGATTTTCCTTGAACAATGGTGATGAGTTAACTTGCATTAGGGGACAATAGTTAATAATATCTATCCTCATTGCCAATTGACAAATAAAATTATAATATTTTTTCTTTAGAAAACTCTCATTTCAATTTATATACTTTAACATTATCCCTCACAGAGCATGGGCGTGGAAAGGAATATATAGGTATTTTTGGTTGGAATTTGTGAATTCATTGGGGTGTGTGCACAATGTTGGTGGACAAAAAAGTGGCAAGGGGGCCAGGAGGAATGCACACTCGCATGAATGTGTGTGTGTTCTCAATAATGTGCACACGTTTCTATCCCTATAGGTTTGGAAGTGCCAAAACCTCCACTCGACCTTCCACATAGGTTTAATGGCAGGAACGTGTGTGTGCACGTTCCTCTACTAAACATTTTTAAAGGGTTGTGAGCACGATTTGTGATCATTTTCACAAATCGTGCTTGTGTTTTTACCCTCATTGAGAAAATAGAGAGGAGATAGAGAGGAGAATCAAGGTGAGGATCTTGCCATTGTGTCCCAATCAAGCAAGGTATGTTTGATTTCTCTTATTTTGTCCAAATTTAGTCATTTCCCATTTAGTATTTTTATCCCAAGAATCTAAATTTTAAGAAATTTTTTGTTTTCTATTTTAATTAAAAAACCAACCTAATTTACATGCCATGGATTATTAAACTGCAACCTATATAATAAAATGGAACCTGAAGACAATGTAAACCACTCAGAAGAAAACCAAGGAGAGAAAAACCCCAACCCACCACAACCACCCAATGTAAACACTCAAATTGATGAGGGGTTAGTTATATTAAGAACCCTTGAGGAAAAATAAAGGGACACTAGAGATCCTAACAAAGTCTCCTTGGCCACTTCTTTGGACGTCATTGTGAATTCCATTGAAAGTGCCCAAAGGACATTGACCTCTATTTCTGATTATAGGGAAAGAATGTATGAGTACTATAGCACTGATTTGGACATATGCCAAGTCAAAGACTTGGACATTTCAAAACAACACATATTGACTATTTTTAGGGGTCCTAGAAATGGACACGAACTACTAGTGACCAAGAAACTGGTGGATAGTTGGTTTGGACAGTTGGTTTTCATTGATGTCACCCCTTGGAGAGTGATCTTGGAGATTGATGTCAACCCCTTAAATATTGATGTCAACCCTTGGAGAGGTCCAAATATGTTGGAAATTTGATTGACACTGGTATGATCAAGATTGATGGTGAGTTAGTTGGGTACATTTGATGTAGTCTACATGTATCCCCCGAGGTGTGGTTATGGGACCCAAATTTGATTAAGGATTATGGACATGAAGGACAATGAAATTGTAGGTAAGACTATCATAGATGGATAGTACATCTTGTGTTGTTTCCAATGATATGTGGAATGCCACATGGTTCCTCACAGTTAGGGAGATATGGCCTTGTAAAGTTGGAATCCCCAAAAGAGTGTACAAGAAGCCCCTAGTTTGTTATAAGTCTTGGTCAAAGGGGTAAAGTTGTTGTAACAAGAAAAACCTAGATGCCCTAAATTAAGGAGATGTGTTACTATTAAAAAGTATTTAAACACCTCAAGGAGTCTCTCATAAGTACACTCACACACTTATAATTGAATACATATCTTATGATTGTTATGGGTCTAGTATAGTGATATTTTGGCTAATTTGTGACGATATGTTTCTGAGGTTGCAAACGAAGGTTGAAGGTTAAAGTCTTGAAGTTGTAGGAAGATTGAGTAAACCTAGTTTCTAAGGTATTCGCGAGTTGTAGGTCAGAAGGGCACGGATGTATGCGGGCTGCAGTGAAGGAAAGCGCGAATATTTGTGGGCTGTAGAAGCGCAAGTCGTGTATATGTAAAAGGACTTGTGGAAGGTTGTGAAGGGATGTCAGTACTAGATTGTTGAGGACTGTGGAAGAGTTACAGGTCAGTTTATAGTACAACAGGTCAGCTACAGGATCAAAGGTAAGTCTTAAGGGTTATGGTTATGATGTTATGCTACATGTATGGTAATGATAATATGTGATATGGTACATCTTGGTGATGTTATGGTACATTGATTAGAAACATCATTGGATATATTGGTGTATGGTTTGGTTACATGTTATGGTGCATACTTGAGGCTTGGTATATTGTGTTATGAGGTTGCATCTTGGTGATATTGAGAAGCATTCTTGAGACATGTATTTGTGAGATTTGGTTTATGACTTGAGGCATATCATTGGACATTGCATGGTACATGTTGGTTGAGGTTTACTTGGTGAGATACATTGCGAGTTCATATCTTGGTTTATTTTCATATGGTGTATGGCATGACATGTTATATGGTTAAGACACTTGTTATGATGCATGGTTGATACATGGTATGTTACAGGATTGGTACATGGTATGGTGTTGATGTACATCATGGTTGATGTGCATAGTTGGGACATGGTATGATACATGATATGGTACATGGTTGATGTGCATGGTTGGAACATGGTATGGTGTTGAGGTGCATGGTTGATGCATGTTTTGGTACAGTTGAGGTGCATCGTTCATACACGGTTTGGTACAGGTGTTGGTGCATAGTTGATTCACTTGTTGTGGTACAATTTGTTATCTTTTTAGCTCGGGAGGTACTCCACATGTGTGTCTTGTATGTGGAAGTTACCTTGTACCTACACTACTAGACACTTGAATTTGTAATGGGTTTTTATAAAGTTGAGATAAAGTGGTTCTTTTATTAAAGTGACTTTTTTAATAAAGTGTACCTTCTAATATTAAAGTGGCTTTATTTCATAAAGTGAACTTATGTTATAAAGTGAAAATGTACTTTAATATTTTAAGTGATTTATTTTGAAGGTAATGAATCATGGCCCTTGATATTTTAAAGGAAATATTAGATCTTGGCCATTAGAACTAGGGTTGGAGAAGGTGAAGGGTCGCTTTCAGATTATAAGAGAATGCATTGGGTAGTGTGCAAGACACATTGAGAAGTAGATTGAGAGAGATTTTCGAGTAACCTTGAGAGAGGAAAATTAGGGCAACAAAGAGGGCACCTTTCCCAAGATATTTTGGGCACAAATTCCAAGGAAACATTTATGTTTGAGTGCTAAGTGATTTTTTTACTATTGGAGGTCATATTGTACGGATCCGTATAGTCCGTACAACAAGGGGCAGAGGGCACACAAATTGAGGCAAGATGGGCATGATTTTCGAGGTTGTTTAGAGGTTTTTTCTTGCTGCTACTGGGTTGTACATAATAGTCCATACAACATATTGTGTGTGCAGATTTGAAGGTGCATATTTTCTGTGTGGGTCGTACAATAGTATAGACTTTGCACAAATTTCGAGGATGAATTTGTGGGGATTGTTTTAGTGTGTTGTAAGTGGATTTATCTTGCTAGAATATGTATTGTTGTTGCGAATATGTATTTTTCCCGAAGATGAATAATCTCTCTCTCTCTCTCTCTCTCTCTCTCTCTCTCTCTCTGTCTCTCTCTTTGGGTTTCCCCAAATTGGGGTTTTCCCTCGCATTTTCCTAAATTTATGAGTTTTTATGAGTTGAATGGTTGTTGTTCATTGTGTTTATTCCACTGCAAAATTTCTTAGCAATGTGTATTTCTACTTATGGTAATTTCTGAATGTGGGTTTAGACATTTCAGAGTTCATAAAAGACAATTATCTGTAGGTTTCTAAGTGTATGACATAATTATTTACTTGTTGATTTTTTCATTAAATTTCTACACATGTTGATGGTACATGGTTGATGGTACAGGTTGAGGTACAGGTCGATGCATGGTTGATACATAGTACTCGTTGTTACTTGGTTGAGACACATATCTTTTGATGGTATGTTAGTGGTCTTGGTACATTCTTGGTAGAGGCATGTGTTGGTGATGTTGGACATATAGTTGAGAGGTTTCCTTGGTATATGATCCATGTGAGAGGATCTGGTTGATAGGTTAGACAGGTTGATCAATGACAAGTTGATGTGACAGGTTAGATACAGTGACAGGTTACAGGTTGATGCGATAGTGGGAGTGATTATGGTAGTGACAGTTAGTCTACACTTATATTTCAAAGCAATTGTATGGGGAAAGGAAAGAGGGTTGTAGCCTCCTTCCTCTTAGAGCCGAAGACTCAGGGAGTCAAAGTTTCCTTCAGGTTGGAACCTAAGAACTAGGTGGTTGTAGCCACCTTCCGGTTGGAGCCAGAGAACCTAGGGGGTTGTAGACTCCTTATGGTTGGAGCTAGAGAATTCAAGGAATTGTATCTTCCTTCAGGTTAGAGCCTAAGAATAGGGGTTTTTATCCTCCTTCTTGTTGCAACTATAGAATTGGGAAGTTGGTGCTTCTTATGAATGAATTCTTGATACATATATGAAAATATTCCATGTTTTTCTTCCATTTTGGTTTCCACATAAATATTGGTGTACTGTGTTATTTATGTGATGTTGATGTGATTTTGATTATGTTTACATGCTTATGATATATATATATATATATATATATATATATATATATATATATATATATAT
>JZKD02S1888224.1:338378-349411 GCA_000966675.3 Picea glauca | reverse complement strand
AATAAATAGTTTAACCACTAGAAGGAGATAATGGAATATGCTAAGAATGGACTACCAATGTTCGATATGAATGGAGTACCAATGTTCAATTGTCAATATGGTTTGGAATATGAGTTATGCAGAAGAAGGACAAAAGTGTTTTTACAGGAACAAGGATATGATGTTTGGAATTTAGTTGTTACATGATACAATGCTACAAATAAACCAAAGACTGTAGCCAAGAAGGAATTGAAAAGGAACAACAAAATATCAATGGATTTTATCTTGGAAGGATTTCCTGATTTAGTAAAGTACAAAGTGGGAAAAGTTTCAACAGCTAAAGAAATCTAGGACAAGAAACACAATATCTATTTTTATTCCATCAAAAATTCAAAGATCGCTAAAGAATATACATGTACAAAACAAGAGGTAAGATGTTCATCATGTCAGACATATTAAGAAGAAGAAGAATTCGTAATCAAAAGAAGTGAGTTATTTTTCTTTAATTGTAAAAAGCACGGATATCTTGAAATTGAATGCCCTTACTTGAAGAATGAAAGTGATGAGGCAGAAAATCCCAATGAAATAGAAGACAACCTTGATATTGAAAAAGAAAATAATGGTGAAGCATAATTCAATCAATGAGAAAGAGAACTTGAAGATGAAATAATCACATTGAAGATCCAACTTGAAGAAGCAAATAAAATCAAATAACTCACGAGGAATCAAATGTTGAAGAAAGAATAATATCATAATTCCAACTCTAGAGAAGTCAAGAAAACAATCATGATATTAAAAGGTCAGCTAGAAGAATAAAGAAGGTCTGAAGAAACTCTCTGGGATTAGAAGCAATGTTTGGAAATAAAACTAACAACATAGAAGGAAGAAGCAAAAAAGAGAGAGAAGGTATTGATAGATCATATTAAATAAATAATCGATGACTTAAATCATCTTGAAGCAAAATTTGGTCAAGAAGAGAGAAGAATTGAAAAATAAATCATCTCCTTGAAAATTCAACTTGAATAAGAAATGAGGAAAGAAGAAGTCATGAAGATTACGATGATGAAGAAAGAATAAGAGGTTTAGAAGCTTGAATAAGAAGTTGTCACATTGAAAGTTAAAATCGTCAAGGTCAGCAAGAACTTTGAAGAGACAGAAACATCCAAATCAACAATAGAGAATGAAGAGAATAATTCTAGGGTGACAGAAAAGAAAAATGAAGAAAACAGTAAGAGTTATGAAGAAGTACTCAAAGGAAGGAATCATGGTCAACACGAATCAAAGAAGAATAATAGAGATACATCTTCAACGAGACCTATCACTTTCAAAAAACAAAGAAGATTCAACCATAATGAACAGATCCACATAAGAGAAGATCTTGATCAACCAAGGTAGGAATTCAGAAGAAATACACAACAAAGAAGACCATTCAATCCCAAGTATGCAAATTTCTTTTATGGTCATTGTTTTAATTAGACTAAATTTGGACATAAGGTTTTAGATTGCAGGGCTTATGAAAGAAATGTTCAAACAAGAAAATATTATGTGGCCCCACATGACATTGAATGTTACAAGTGCCATAACTATGGACACATAGATCATGATTGTAGAAGCATGATGGATACTTCTTTGAGAAATAACATTGATATCAACTATAAGAAGGTTTAGAAAAAAAAACAAGAATAGGCAAAGGAAGATCAGATGAATGAAGGACATCCATAATTCATACTCTTGGGATTGGAAATAGTACGAGATGAAGAAAAATCTACCAGGAAAAGGAAAGATGTCAGATATAGGAAGGTTTGGAGAAGAAATAAAAAACAAGAAGAACATGTAAATGAAGTTCGGGTCCTACAGATTTTAGAATTTGCAATGGTGTGAGAAAGAAAAGAAGATCAGGTGATTAAAGAATAGGTTCAAGAGATTGTACTTTCAATAATTGTAGTGCAATTTCAATTCATAGGAAGAAAGGAAGAAGTCAGAGTTCAAAAATATGATGAGTCTACAGACGAAGAGGAAGATTACTCCACATCAGAGCGGGTATTTTTATTAGCCATCCATCTTGGAGACTCCAAGTAAATATGTATGTTGAATAAGGGGAGTCCATGTAGTAGATACTATAGATCATAAAACCATATTTTGAGCAGTATGAAGTGTTTGTAGAGACAGATTCAGATCAATTAGATAGCAAAAGTACAAAGTAACAGATTGATCAATTGAGAAAGTAGTGTTCCCAAAGTAGTGTTCCCACACAGGAACATGTGATGATCAGTTGTAGTACATTCAAGAGAAGTATTTAGAATGGAATAGTGACAGATGGGTCAACATTGTGGACAGTTGATTAGTAGAGTTATGGATAGTTTGTGACATATGGATAGAGATGGATTTGTGATATTTCTAGCAGGTACATAAGGAATGGGTCAGAGAAGATGCATACCAATGTATTTACAATTGAATCAGTTGGGATCAGTTGGTCAGATAAAGGAAAGTAGTGAAAGGCACAATAGAATAAGGAATAAGAAATTGTCAGTAGAAGCTATATCATCAGAATGAAATCATTTGACAACATGGTCAAGTGAACATGACAAGTGATTGAAGAAACGAAATTTTGAATGTTTTTTATATATATCAGTGAATTACATGAGGAATCACCAATGGAAAATAAGTAGCACTGGAAGAGAGGAAAGGAAATATTTCACGAGTATTTCTACATCTTGCAAAGAAGGACAATCATTAGAGAGATATCCAGAAAAGAAGATCAATATCATGCAAACATGGAGAGACATACCCATAGGGGGAGCTATTATTTTTCCTATGATTGGTTAGAGCAGATACAGTGTGAGGAGGAGACATATTGACAAGGGGAGTTAACCTTTGGTCAAGGAGGAAGAGAAAGGCTAGATACATGAAGACAGGGGAGCATCCCCAAGGAGAGATACCTTTTGCCGCTGATGTCAAAGGGGGAGAAATATAAACATTGATGAGGAGAAATGATCATAGGGGGAGCATGAGCATGAGTATTTCTATGTGTAAGTGTTGCCATCAATGTTGGTGTTTCCATCAATGCCAAAGGGGGAGATTGTTGGACAATTGGTTTTCATTGATGTCAACCCTTGGAGAGTGATCTTGGAGATTGATGTTAACCCTTAGAGATTGATTTCAACCCTTGGAGATTTCCATAAATGTTGGACAGTTGATTGAAACTTGTATGATTGATATTGATGGTGAGTAAGTTGGGCACATTTGATGTAGTCTACATGTAGCCCCGAAGGTGTGGTTATGGGACTAGAAGTTGATTAATGAATATGGACATGAAGGATAATGAAATTGTAGGTAATACTATCATAGATGGATAGTACATGTTGTTTTTTTTCTGGTGATATGTGGAATGCCAAATGGTTCCTCACGATTAGGGAGATATGGCCTTGTAAAGTTGGAAGCCCCAAAGAGTGGACAAGAAACCCCTAGTTTGTTATAAGTCTTGGTCAAAGGGGTAAAGTTGTTGTAAAAAGAAAAACCTAGAAGCCCTAAATTAATGAGAGAGGTTACTATGAAAAAGTATATAAACACCTCAAGTAGTCTCTCATAAGTACACTCACACACTTGCAATTGAATATCTATCTTGTGATTATTATGGTCTAGTATAGTGATATTTTGGCTAGTTTGTGATGACATTTTTTTGAGGTTGTAAAGGAAGGTCGAAGGTCAAATTCTTGGAGTTGCAACAAGATTGAGTAACCCTAGTTTCTAAGGTATCTATGAGTTGCAGGTTAGAAGGGAACATATATACGTGGGTTGGAGTGAAGGAAAGTGTGAATATCCACAGGCTGTAGAAGCGCAAGTCGCGTATATGTAAAAGGACTTGTGGAAGGTGGTGAAGGGATGTTGGTACCATGTTTTTGAGGACCGTGGAAGAATTATAGGTCAGTTTACAGTACATTCATGGCAATGATAGTATGTGATATGGAACATCTTGTTGATGTTATGGTACATTGATTAGAATCATCATTAGATATCTTGGTGTATGGTTTGGTTACATGTTATGGTGCATACTTGAGGCTTGGTATATTGTGTTATGAGGTTGCATCTTGCTGATATTGAGGGGCATGCTTGAGGCATGTATTTGTGAGATTTGGTTTATGACTCGAGGCACATCATTAGATGCATGGTACATGTTGTTTGAGGTTTACTTGGTGAGATACATTGTTGGTTCAGATATTGGTTTATTGGCATATGGTGTTATCACATGCTAATTTTTATTGTGTGAAATCAAGATTTCAGGATCTAGTAGAACGCTAAAACTGGTTTGGAATCCTGATAAACTAAGGAAAGGACTAAATATAGCAGGGAGAGGCTAAATCTGGTAGGAGCGATAAGATGGTGGGGTCCGACGTGTAGCAGATCATGAACTCTCAAGATCGATGGTCGAGGATGATTTCGGGGGGAGAAACTATGGAGAGGTTACTTTTGGAGAGCAAGCTGAAATTGAAACCGTGGTTTTCATTCGAGGTTACGTATCACCACCAGGTACATTTCAGGGTGAAAAGTGGGTTTCCCCAAACCACTTTCTCATGCCCCCGAAAAGAGGAAAGGTATAAAAAGGCGGTTGGTCATTTATTTTGTTATTATTTTGAATGTTGGACCATTAAAACCTTGGCACAACCACCATTTTTCTACTGTGGCTCAACAATACACTAAATCGGCACACCTGTTACACTCGATTCCAAGAATATCTAAGACAAAGCATTTCCTGACCTGCAACTAAAGGAGATAATCTGGTTGGGTAAGGCCAAATGAAGTTTTTGAGGGCCTGACAAATGATGTCCAGAGTTCAATGAAAGACATTGAATCACACGAAGGGTCTAGATAGAGTCAGAGGACGAAGAGAGGGCCTGAAATGCGAGAGAAGCCAAAATATGGATTAAGAAACCTTTCTTGATAATCATTGTAATTAGTTTCAGAAATCGAAACGTTTTATTTTAATCATTGTAATCAGTTTCAGAAACTGAAACGTTTCTTTGTAATCACTGTAATCGGTTTCAAACCGAAGGAACTCAGCTTGTATAAATATTAGGAGATCCAACTATTTTAGGAGTTGGCAGAAGTGCAAGGGAACGATCTTAGTTATTTGGAACTTGAATGTAATTTTTTGAAGTTGAATTGAATACACATGCAAAAGTCTTGAAGTTTCTATGAAAAGATTCTAATGGTGGTGATCTGAGTTTTGTCTCCTATCTTTGTATGTATTTCTTGTATTTCTAATTTCATTTTCACTGTCTTCTGTTTAAATTGGATAGTCAAAGGCCCATAATTGATCTTGTGATGCTCTCGGCTGAATCAATTTAAACTGTGTTAATTTCTTCTTAACTAATTCAGAATTCATTTATTTAATGCTCTGATGTAGTTATATGTTTTATTTTCTTCCTACACTCTGCAAACTTACAATTTTTAACTCAGATTTATCATCTCATTTATCCTTTATCCTCTGGATATTTATACAGACTAGTCAGTGCTTCCATTTGTTTCATAAGTTTGAATCCATATCCCTGAGTTTCCCTCCCATTGCTTGCCAACAAAATTATAAAAAAAACCCTAAAACAACAAAGCCTAGCCATTGATTGTCAAATAAATACTAAGTGACAGGAGAGAGCCCTCTCTGAGCTGAGCAGGCTAGTACCCATCTCTAAAGTTGGTTTGTAGGTTACCTCTATCATTTGTTTTATCAGCCTAACAAATTTACAGAGTGCTAACATTATGGCGTTGTTGTCGGGGAGTGAAGGTGAAATATTCCCTGGGAGAAGAATGACCTAAATCTTCAGATTTGATTTCTGATGGTGGACAGAGTTCAGACACAAGAAGGATGTACATTTCCACCTGGCGACTCCAATCAATATTCAAATGTGATTCAAAGACTCCACTAGAGGACGAGATCCATTGACAGAGGTATGAAAGAACATCATGGGAGAAAAGAAGTACCTAAAGTTGATTTTTTTCCAAGACATAATATTTTTTGTTAGTAATTACCTTTTGTCCTTTCCTAAACATGCTAAACAAATTTTTCTATACCTACTGCATTCGAATGATGATCATGATAATGTAGCACTCGTATATCCTCCTCTTAAATTTGTACATATACTTCATCATTGTATCACTGATTTTGATCAAAATCTTCCATCTGAGCCATGTGTTGACCATAGCCAAGTTGATGAGCCTCATGAAATCAAGGTTGACATATCACTTCCTGTACTTGATCCAACACCCTCCAATATTTAGCATAGATATAGACTTTTAAAATTACCTCACATCCTTCATAATTTTCCTCCAAAGAACTATAAGTACCTACCTGTGTTTTATGGTGAACCTACCATCACAGCTGAAAAACACATCCAAGATTTTGAACATTTTATAGATTTGTTTGAGATTGATCATGAAGATTTTTTTATGAGGGAATTCTCTCAATCCTTGAAAGGGGATACCAAAGACTGGTTTAAACACTTGCAGCCAGAGACAATTAGCTCATGGGAGGAATTGAAGAATGTATTTTTGAAATTTTGGGGCAAGAGGAAATATTAAGATCTACATCTTACAGATTTTTATGCCTTGAAAAGGCAGAGTAATGAAACTATTTCTACATTCATTAGAAGGTTTTCCAGTATTTATTACAAGTTGCCCAAAGAAATTCAACCCACTGAAGCTGCTGCCATGCTCCATTATGCAACAACCTTTCATCCATATTTGTCTTTCCTTATGATGGAAAGAAGATCTAAGTCCTTACAAAAATGTTTAATGGTGCTCAAGGTATTCAACACAATATTCAAGCATGTAAATAGATTCAAAATGAGGAGGTGGATGCTAAAGAACATGACAATAAATATGAACAAAAAACAATTGATTTGAATCTTGAGAAGAGGGTTAATAATATCATATGTCCTCTTGAAGTTATAAATGCTAATGATTATGCAAAGGATTATATTCCACTTATTGAAAAAGAAGATGCTAATTTAGCTTTTGATCCATCTCATGATAAGCATGGGGCTGATAGTTTTATGTATTCAATTGTAGACAGTCAAGAAAATGAATTTGCAAATCAATTTGTTGAAGAGCAGGTTGATGTCCCAAGCTTTTCCTTCTTACAAGACATTGCAGATGTTGTTGATTTGCCTATATATGATGAATATGATGTTGACTTCCTAGAACAACTAGTTGCATGTTCTCTATCAGAAAATGTTCATTTTCAGCAGTGTAATGAGAACAATCAGTCTACATATCACAGTTACAAAGAAGAATATGAAGAAAGTACAAAATCAACTGAAGGAAATTCTTTACCTTTATGCTTTTCTTCATTTAAATTATTGAAAGAAAATTTTAAGATCATCACTGAAGAAAAGGAATGTGTGCTGATGCCAAATCAATCTAATTCACTGGAACAAATTGACAAGAAATTGCAACAATCTTCTCATGTGATTGATGACCCTGTTACTTGTTATACAACAGGTTTTATCAGTTCAAAATTGCAGCTATTGGTCGAAGATGAATCTGAAAATGTAGATGTGACGAGTTGTTTCCCAAATCATCCATAACCTTCTTGCCATCAAGAGTTTCATTGCAACAATTTAATACATATCTTCAGCCTTTTCATGACATCCATAAATGTGAATTTGCAGATCATCCTGCAAAAGAACAAGCCACTGCCTCAATTTTCCTGTTTGATGACATACAAAGATTTTTTGCAAACCCAAGTATGATATTTACAATGATGACTATGAGGTTTATGTTTCAGAACAAGCAGTTGCACTTTCCAAATATGAAAATGATTGTGTTCAGCAATCCAAAGAAATCGAAAAATGTGCATGTTACAACAGTGAAGAAAATGAAGAAAGTTTTGAATCAGGTGAAATAACTTTGCCATTGTGTTTTTCTTCTTTCAAATTGCTGAAGAAAAATGTTTATAATGTTTCAAATAAGAAATACTCCAGGCATGATGTTGAATATGAAGAAAGAAGTGGACTTGCCAATGAAAATTATCTTCCATTATGTTTTTCTTCCTTTGAATTGTTGAAAGTAAATCATGAGATAACAGAGGAAGAAAGGAAGTCTGATTGCATTCACAGTGACACTATTTTATATGAGAAAATTGTTATCATTGAGGAAGACCGACAATCTTCTCATGCAGTTAATGACCATGTTGTTGATTACATGGAAGGTTATTTCAGTTCAGATTTGCAACTTGTGCTCAACTACCAGCTTGGAAATAAATATGATGGTAAATAGACGTCAGTGTTAGATATGGATTGCTTGCCACCAGGGGTTTCATTTCAGCCAGCACTATCCTTTGATTCATAAGAATTTTATTTCCAGCAGTCTCAACAGATTTTCAGCCTCTTTGTGGCAATCAACAAGTTGAATTACATAAAATAAGGATGCAATGGAAGGAGTGAAACATGGTTGTTGTTTTATGCATGTTTTGGAGGATCCATTTGTTGTTTTGTTGGAGGCAAAAAACAATCCCAACATTTTTAATTTTTTGAGATTTGAATTTATAGGCAAATTTCTGAATGAATTATTAGTAAACAAGATTTGGAGCAATCATGTGCAAAGAAAGAAAACAATGGATAAAATTATTTCATGGTTGCATTGAAATTATGATTTCATTTGATTGGTAGTTCATTTCAACAATTTTAGAGTAGATAGGAGTGTGAAAATAAGCTTGTTGGTCAAGCAGTTTTCAGTTTGGGTTTTCAGTAGTGTGTATATTCAGATTGTAGTGGTGTATTTAGCATTCAGTTTTTAGTTGAGAGTAGTGTACATACTTGGGTTTTCAGTGGACACCGGTGACAGGTCAGAGCATGGTACACACATGTTTTGGGATCATCCCAATGGATTAGGCACTGTGTATACAAGTTATTTTCTACCTCATTGGGAGGATAACATCCCCATTGGAGCCAATGTTATCACATGCTAATTTTTATTGTGTGAAATCAATATTTCAGGATCTAGCAGAACGCTAAAACTAGTTTGGAAGCATGATAAACTAGGGAAAGGACTAAATATGGTAGGGAGAGGCTAAATATGGTAGGAGAACTAAGATGGTGGGGCTCGATGCGTCACAGATCGTGAACTCTCAAGATCGATGGTCGAGGATGATTTCAGGGGGAGAAACTGTGCGGAAGTTAATTTGGAGAGCGGGTCGAAATTGAAACCATGGTTTTTATTCAGGGCTACGTATCACCACTAGGTACATTTCGAGATGAAAAGAAGGTTGCCCCAAACCACTTTCTCATGCCCTGCAAAAACCAAAACATTTTTTTGTAATCACTGTAATCGATTTCGAACCGAAGGAAATGAACTTGTATAAATATTAGGAGTTCCAAATGTTTTAGGAGTTGGCAGAAGTGCAAGGGCACAATCTTAGCTATTTGGAACTTGAATATAATTTTCTAAAGCTGCATTTAATACACATGAATAAGTCTTGAAGTTTCTATGAAAAGATTCTAATGGTGGTGATCTGAGTTTTGTCTCCTCTCTTTGTATGTATTTCCTGTATTTCTGATTTCATTTTCACTGTCTTCTGTTTAAATTGGATAGTCAAAGGCCCATAATTGATCTTATGATGCTCTCAACTGAAGAAATTTAAGCTATGTTAAGTTCTTCTTAACTAATTTAGAATTCATTTATTTAATGCTATGATGCATTTATATGTTTTCTTTTCTTCCTACACTCTGCAAACTTACAATTTATAACTCTGATTTATCACCTCATTTAGCCTTTATCCTCTGGAGATTTATACAGACAAGTCAGTGCTTCCATTCATTTCATAAGTTTGAATCCATATCCCTAAGTTTCCCTCCCCTTACTTTCCAGCAAAATTATAAAAAAACCCAAAACAACAAAACCTAGCCACTGATTGTCAAAGAAATACTAAGTGATAGAAGAGAGCCCTCTCTAAGATGAGCAGGCTAGTACCTAGCTCTAAAGTTCGTTTGTAGGTTACCTTTGTAGTTTGTTTTATCAGTCGAACAAATTTACAGAGTGCTAACATATGGCATGATATGGTATATGGTTGAGACACTTGTTATGATGCATGTTTGATACATGGTATGGTACATGATTGGTACATGGTATGGTGTTGATGTACATGGTTGATGTGCATAGTTGGGACATGGTATGATACATGATATGGTACATGGTTTATGTATGTGGTTGATGTGTATGGTTGTCACATGGTATGGTACATTGTGTGGTGTTGAGGTGCATGGTTGATGCACGGTTTGGTATAGTTGAGGTGCATGGTGGATGCATGGTTTGGTATAGGTGTTGGTGCATGGTTGATGCACTTGTTGTGGTACATGGTTGATGGTACAGGTTGAGTTATAGGTCGATGCATGGTTGATACATGGTACATGTTGGTACTTCATTGAGACACATATCTTTTGATGGTATGTTGGTGATGTTGGTACATGCTTGGCAGAGGCATGTGTTGGTGATGTGGGAAATCTAGTTGAGAGGTGTCCTTGGTATATGATCCATGTGAGAGGATATGTTCAACATGTTGGATATGTTGATTAGTGACAGGTGGATGTGATAGGTTGGATATAGTGAAATGTTAAAGGTTGATGTGATAGTGTTAGTGATTGTGGTAGTGATAATTGGTCTACACTTATATTTCAGGGCGGTTGTTCAGGGAAAGGAAAAAGGGTTGTAGCCTCCTTCCGGTTGGAGCCATAAAATCATGGGGTTGGATATTCCTTCAGGTTGGATCCTGAGAGATATGTGGTTGTAGCCACCTTCCAGTTGGAGCCGAAGAAACCAGGGGGTTGTAACCTCCTTCTGGATGGTTCTAGAGAATTCAAGGAGTTGCAGCTTCCTTCAAGTTGGATCCTGAGAATAGGGGGTTGTAGCCTCCTTCCAGTTGAAATTGGATAATTGGGAAGTTGGTGCTTCCTATGAATGAATTATTGATATATATATATATACAAGAAATCATTATTTGTCTACATACTTCACATCCATGTATGGTGTTATTGATGTGATGTTTCTTATGTTTACATGCTTAT
>JZKD02S1888224.1:311281-338157 GCA_000966675.3 Picea glauca | reverse complement strand
AACATAAATGCATCTCCATTGATTGGTGCATCCATCCCTATATTATTCGAAACGAGATGGATAGGTGGTATATGGTATTTAATAAACCTCCCTTGAATAACGGGGAGGTGCCCTTATATTTTCTGAGAAAATTATGGGATGAGTTTATTTTGGGTAAGAATGTCAACTAATTTGACATGGGTGACTTCTAGGGGGTGGGTAGAGGTTCCGTAGAGAAATGAGAGAATGATAGGAATGATCCCATGTTAGGTCCTTGTCCCCCCTGTTAGGTCCTCGTCCCCCCAGGAGAAGCCCTGACCCCCCTACCCAACATCCTCCAATTACAAAGAGATTGCAACAAGTACAACTAGACATTTCATCATTGACTTGTAGTGTAGTGAAACACAATAAATTTGTTTCCATAGATGATTTTAGGCGATAAATTTCTCCAATGGGCTAATTTTCCATGGTTCATCCCAAAAAAATATTATCCAATTTCCATTTTTTCTAAAAACAATTTTCCCAAATTCCATAGTATAAAAATATTTTACCTTAAAAATCACCAAAATTTTATAGAAACTATATAAAATCATTAGAAATTTGAATATTTTTACAAAACTATCACCGAACATTTTACATTTTTCATATTAAGGAATAGTAAGATTATCCCATGTTTCTACATTTTAATATAAATTTTCATCCTTAAAATTATCCCTGTTTGTTGCACTATCTCGACAGGAGGTGTTTTCCAGTGAAATTGATATAGGGGTTGGATCTTTAGCATGCACAACATATTACAATGGAGAGAGGGTACATGTACATAGTGGTCATCCATGTGAACCTCATAAATGCTCGAGCTATGGGCATACATGCTATGGGCCTATAGATCCTAGTGGACATCATAACTTCATGGAGGAGGTTAGTATCTTAACCCTCTCTTTTTTATTCATCATTATATATTTATTTTGTATTCTTTGTATTTATATCGATATGTTATTGAATGTTGTTTTACAGTTGTTACATATGAGTAGTAGACCCGCTACACACATGGATGCATCAATGCCTAGTCCCACCACTGATGCAGTAGTAGAGGCATCATGTTCATTGGGTGCACCCCACACATAGGTATGTGTCACATTTCATAAATTCACCATAGTCATTTCTTTATTATATGGCATCCTCAAATTTTTAATGTTATTTTGTTTCTATAGGATTTGGGACTAAGCGATGTCGGGGAATGTCCATCTTGGATGGACAAGTCACCTACATCACATGTATCATGTGTAAAGTTAAATATCATATAATTCTCAATTTTTTTGTGTTTATGTTTTTGAATTTTACTATTTGGTACTAATAGTTCAATATTATTAATATGTATGTAGGTTGCAGATATATTTTCTAGTTATAGTACTAGTGCACTCCTTGGGCACCTAGGATTTGCTTCTAGGTTACCTTTCTCCAGGCCTAGGGAGTTTCAATCACTTGTACAACCTATGGTGTTCTATTGCAAACCACCCCAAACTTTTGTCTTATTGCACACATCCTTAGTGGATTCACATGTAGACCACCCATCCACACCACCTCTTCCATCACATCCATCCACAGTGGATGCACATGTATGACACCCACCCCCACGACCATTTCAATCGACCCCATCCACTGAGGATTCCATAGTAGAGGTTTCCTCAGAGTGGGTTGTAAAACCTAATGCTCCAACTGCCAATGAATCTCCATCGAGGCCTGAGATATTCACAGTGAGATAATGTGTTGATGATAATTTTTTTTGTATCATGAATTTGATTTGACGCATATTTGTTTAATTTTTTTGACTTGATCCTTGTAACTGATGCAGGGTGTGATCGTGATGATATTTGGGTCACAGAGGAGGGTAACACCCTCACGATTGACAATATCATATGTGGTGAGTTGTCTTAGGTTAAATTAGAAAGTATCATTTTGTATGTCTATTAATTCATTGGGGAAAAAACTTATAACAATGTCTTTTATTTGTGCAGTCTCCAGAGCGTCGAAGCACACCTAGGACTAGAACCACTCGAGTTTATTCCTTGAGTAAGAGAATAAATATAGATTTCTAGGATGCTCCTGAGGGTGGCGAGGGTGGAAGTGGTCAATGATTGATGAACTACTTCCATTTTATATCTAGGTCACCATATGGATGTTTTTATGTTAGGGAACTTGTTGTCTCTCTGTATATTGGGAACAAGGTCCCATTTTCTAAAAAATGTGCAATTTAGATGATGTTGAACACACACACACCACACACACACACACCCATTTCATGGCACACTTTTTTATGAATCTCATTGTTTCCGCATTTTATGTTGATGAATATATGAATTTCAAAGTGTATGAATTTTATGTGTATTAATCCCTTGATTTTTTCTCTAAATTGATTATAAATACTTGCATTACACATTAATGAATATCTTTCGCTGGAAAATATTTCTAAGTTCTAAATCCATAAGAAATTAATTGTTCTCAAGTAGCATTACTTAATAATCAACCATGTATCTCTACATCATCGGTAGATAATTCCTTCTGCATTATTTGCATGAATGTTGTGTATATCTATATTCTAACTCACAACCAATGATATGGACTACCTCTTGAATTATCTCCATCTAAATCCAATGACAATCCACCCTCAAATAGTGGTCACTTGAAAATATTGTGACCTAAAAAATGGCATATTACAATACTTTTTTATAGAAATAAATTTTCTCATTTATCTTCTACATATTTGTAAGTCACTTAACAATCTCAACTCAATGTTATGTCCAATTAACTTCCATAAATAGTACTATAATTAATCAGTTATGAAGATGGGCTAAGATAAAATTTAATTATTCAAGAACACATTTTGACAACCCAAACACTTCATATATATTTAGAATATCAAGTACATGAACCTACCAATATCTTATCACAGGTTGTTACAAGTTAGTCTCTTCAAATCCTAGTGAGGGAAACCATAAGATAACAATATCCAATAGCTCACTCCATTAGAGATCATCAAAAAGCTAGCATATACAATGGTAAGTCCCTTTTGGAACCTACATTTGTATCCCACAATTGTACAAGATCAAGTCCCTCTATCTTCTTGATAGTCAACACATTAGGTAGCACTAGGGTTTTCAAATGCCACAAAACCCTAACTTCTTCTCATACCAAACCTACATGATAAAAGTCTTTATTTTCTCCTCTAGGTATAAATCCTAGTATTCCTAGTCTCCTTAGGACAAAACCTTGACCCTAGTCTTCCCTTGACATTCCTTTGAGAAGATTATTTGTTAGTTTCTTAGTTGATTCAATCCATAATTTGACCATTTTTTAGGGCACACACATTATTCCCCTCTTTCTATGCATGACATATATAAAATCATTTGATTTATGTGTAACCCTTCATAAATTCCAAAAAGACTAGTCAATGACTCATTAATGCACTCATGTTTGTTTAGGTTGTGTAGTGGGTATATGTAAATTTTGGTAAACCCATCAATTATTAATAACATTTATTCAGTCTTCCATGATGTACATTAAACTTATTGATTTTTGTCAATACAATGAGAGGGTTCACATGGAAACTAGATCTTAGAATGGGTATCATTTTCCACCTACAAATAAAGGTTTTGAGGTTAGATTTTATGACACACCATAGAAAGTAATTTTATGCCAACAAAATTCCTCAAGGGAGACTTGAAACCATTAGTCTTTTCCCTTCACCATCTATGTGAGTTTATTGCAGATTCCTACCAAATGTTTGGGTTAGAGAACACAATGATACAAAGGACCCTCCCAAACCCAATCCCACAAAACCGTACATTCCATACCATTCCATTGTCATGTCTTTCCAATCCATGTCATGGAATTCCATTTACATGCCATGCCATTGACATGCCATTTCCATGCCTAGCCATTCCATGCCATTTCCATTCCATTTCCATGCCTTTCCAAGCCATGACATGCCATGCCATTTCCATTTTCATTTCCATTCCTTGCCACTGCCATTCCATGCCATTTTCATGCCTTGCCATTCCATGCCATTTCCATGTCTTTCCATGCCATGCCAATGTTATGCCTTTCCAGGCTATGCCATGGAATTCCATTGCCATGCCATGCCATTAACATTCCTTGCCATGCCATGCCCTTTTCATGCCTTTCCATTCCATGCCATTCCAATTTTATGCCTTTCCAGGCCATGCCATTTCCATTCCATGCCATTAAAATTCCTTTCCATGCCTTTCCAAGACATGAAATACCGTTTTCATATAGATTCCCATGTCTTGTCATGTAGCTTCCCATTTTAACCTATACAATAATAAATATAAATTTCCATAACATTATGTAAGGAAAAAGACAAATCAAAGTGTGGATTGCAATGAAACAAGAATAACAAAAAATAAACCTTTCTCATCCCAAGAAATAAAAAACATTTTTTCTAGGAACATATAACTTAAATTTATATCACAAAGTTCCTTTCCATCCAATGAAGTGTTTATGTCATTTTAAGTGTAGGTGAAAAAGTTTGCATGCCTTGCCAAGCCATGCCATTCCTTTCCTTTCCTTGAGTTGCCATGCCATGTCATGCCTTGCCTCACCATTCCATGCCATGCCATGCATTTCCTTTCCATGCCATTGCATGTCTTTCCTTTCCATGCCTTTCCATGCCTTTCCATACTTTGCCATGCCATGCATTTCCTTTCCTTGCCTTGTCATGCCATGACATGTTTTGTCTTTCCATGTAATTCCTTGCCTTTACATCACATGCCTTTCCTTTTAATGTCATTCCTTGTCGTGTCATGACATGGCATGCCTTGCCTTTCCATGAAATGCCATGCTTTTCCAAGCCATGCCATGCCATGCCTTGCCCTGCCATGACATGACATTGGATGTGTTTCCTTGCGTTGCCATGCATTGCCATGCCACACCATGCCTTGTCATCCCATTCCATGCCTTTCCACTCCATGCCTTTCCTTTCCATGCCATGCCTTGCCTTGTATTGTCGTGCCATTCCTTGTCATTCCATGCCATGGCATGCCTTTCCTTGCCTTTCCTTTCCATGACATTCCATTCCATTTCCATGCCATGCCATTCCATTGAAATGCAATTTCCATGCCTATCCAAGCCAATAAATGAAATTAACAAACTTACAACATGACAAATATAACAATCCTTAAGACAATTAATCATTAAATGAAAGGGGGCTGAAAATGCAAGCCTAAACTAGGGTTTAGATAACAAATGCTCGTTGAAATGCAAGATGGCACATGAAAGCCATAGAATAGTCAAGACATCAAGCCATAAAGGGATGAAAAATATAATATAAATGGAATAAAATGTGTAAAGGTGGATTTTAAGGGTGAAAGATGACAACTAAACCCTAGACGTCAAGCTAACAAGGCTGAAAATTGAGGGTAAGTCCTAATATAACCATGAAATTGAGGATTTGAAGACAAGGTTAATTCAAGAAGAATACAAGATAACATGTGATATCACCACTTTGATAAACCATTTATTTAATAAATTCAATAAATAACCATCAACCACTTAGAAAGAGCACTTACTAGGTAAAACAATAATCATGCATGAATTCCTAACCACAAAATAATCCACAAAACTTGAAACACGGACCTAGACTTAGACCTAGACCTTTCCTTGCCAAGCCATGCCTTTCCTTGCAATTCCATGCCATGCCTTTCCTTTCCATGACATCCCTTGCCTTGTCCTCACTTTCCACGCCATGTCATGCCCTCTCTTGCATTGCCTTGCTTTTCCTTACCATGCCATGCCATTTCCATTTCCATTCCAATGCCATGCCATGCCATGCCTTTCCTTGCCATGCCATTACATTGTCATGTCAAGCCAATAAATGATGTTAACTAAGTTCAAACAAGTCAATGGGAAGTCCCAAACACAACAAATCAATAAGGAAACTATAGTTGTTAGAAAACTTATGATTAAGATGTTTAACTTCACCAATATGACAAGTTACAACTTGACAAATATAACAACCTTTAAAACAAGTAATCATGCAATGAAAGGGGGCTCAAAATGAAAGCCTAAACTAGGGTTTAGATAAAAAATTCTTGCTGAAATGGAAGATGGCACATAACATCCCTAGAATATTCAAGACATCAAGCCCTAAAGGGATGGAAATTATGACAAAAATGCAATAAAAGGTGTCAAGGTGTATTCTAAGGGTGAAAGATGACAATTAAACCCTAGACGTCAAGTTAACAAGGTTGGAAATCAAGGGTAAGTCCTAACCTAACCACAAAATTGGGGGTTTCAAGACAAGGTTAATTAAATAATAATAAAAGATAACATGCAATATCACCACTTTGATAAAAAAATTATATAATACATTCAATAAATAACCATCAATGACTTAGAAAGAGCACTTACTAGGTAAATAATTGACCTAGACCTAGACCTTTCCTTGCCAATACATGCCTTGCCTTTCCATGCCATGCCATGCCATGCCATGCCTTTCATTTCCATGCCATGCCTTGCCTTTCCATGCCATGCCATGCCTTGCCTTGCCTTCACTTGCCATGCCATGCCATGCCATGCCTTGTCTTGCATTTCCTTACCATGTCATGTCATGCCATGCCATGATTTTCCTTTCCTTTCCATGCCATGCCATGAATTTCCATGTCATTCCTTACCTTTCCTTGCCATGCCTGGCCTTTCCTTGCCCTATCATGCCATGACATGCCACACCTTGCCGTTCCTTGTAATAGCATGCCATGCCTTACCTTTTATTTCCAAGCCATGTCTTGACAAGGTATGCAAAGGCAAGGAAAGGCATGGCATCACATGGAAAGGCATGGCAAGGAAAGGAAATGCATGGCATGGAATGGAAAGGAAAGGCATGGTATGGAAAGGAAAGGCAAGGAAACGCATGGCATGGAAAGGCATGGAATGGAATGGAAAGGAAAGGAAATGCATCACATTGTATGGAAAGGCAAGGCATGTAAATACAAGTGAAGGAAATTCCAAGCCATGCCTTGCCAATCCATGCCTTGCCTTTCCATGTCATACCATGCCTTTCCTTGACATTCCTTTCCTTCCCATACCATGCCTTGCCTTCCTATGCCATGTGTTGGGTGTAGGCCTATTTTGAGAAGGAAGTGTATTTTGGGTGCAGTCCTATTTTTGGAGAAGAAGCTATTTTGAGAAAATACCTAACAATGGAAAGGAAGACCTAATGTTGGAACACAAGCATCATGTGGTAGAAAAGCAACATACAAAAGAATAAGGAAAATAAGCATGCAAGAGGAAAAACAACGTGGTACGAAGGCAAGAAATCCTAACCATGATAGGGTTAGGTTTTTTTATAAGAATTGTTATGGATATAATCCTATAAAATAGTATAAATAATAACCTAGGAGGTCTAGGAAAGGGATGATGATGAAGGAGAGAGATGCTAGTTGAGGATGTTAAGGATATTTATGTGGTTGAGTGTAATAAGTCTTGTAGAAGAGTCGAATAAGATAGAGTTGAGGGTTAGGTCACAGGATGAGGAGCCTGGTGTGATCTAGTCCTCCTCACAGAGGTTAAGTAACCTCATCTTGATTGTATTACTGAATATTTAATGCACACAGTGCAAGATTTTGCAGCAGATTAAATAAAAGAGTAGAGAAGCCAGATCTTTCTGGACGTAGCCACAGGAGAGGGTGGACCACGGTAAAACTTGTGTTATGTGTGATGTTTATTGAGTATTTAATTTCTGTTAATTATTAACTTATGAATTAATGATTAACTATATGTATTAGAATGCATGCATAAGGCTAAAGATGAATGAATCCTAGAACTACTTAAATCAAGAACAAGGTTAATGCATGTAACACCCCTGTTTCTTTCAACTTTTAATTAATCATTAATTAGGATTACCATGATGTGGCATGGGAACAGTGTAAATGTGTTATTGTTTGAATTGCCAATAACTGACTGTGGGTGTGAAGCCTTGAAATTACTAGCCATGATATCACTAGAGGAAAGAATGTGAAAACTATAAGAGATCAATTAATAATAAAAGGACTGGTGGTTGAATCATCAACTACTCCATGAATGGAAGCATGGTATAGCTAAAAGAGGTTAGCCCAAAGTACCATAGGGTCCTGCAGACCCAGACGGACCCAAGTTTCCTTCTAATAGAAGGAACATGATAGGAGGGATGTGTGTGCAAGGCACACCAGAGAATAAAAAGAAGAGTGGAGAATGCGAGGAACATTATTCAGCCAGCAGAGAATGAGATGAAGTCCACGAGCTTGATGTTGAGTAAGAATTCAATAAACCTCTTCAAGGCCATGATAGAGAGAGATATCTCTAAGAGTATGCAGATAATGGGACCCGAACAGAAGGTAGTGAACTTGATGCCGAGGAAGCATCTGATAAACCTCGCAGAAGATGCGAAAGAGAAAGGATCGACGAGAAATAGTATAAAGTCCCTGGTGATATCATGGCTTGGCATCGGGGTGGCCATAACACTAAGAATGAATGCCTCTGAGCCTATGGTTGGGTAGAAGGACAAACACCCACAGTCAGTTATTTGGCTACCACCTATAATAGATAAGTAATCTCACATCCTGTGTATTTAAGTGGTAACTGTGAATTAAAGTTGGATATCCTATGAATGTTGCAGGGAGGGACATGTTTTCTTAATGGTTATACTGTATCCTTTCAATTCTCCCTAATTGTTTATTTAAGAAAATAAGAAATTCTTTGGCCTGTACACATAAATGCCTGAGCCTTGTGGTGGTTCAAGTTAAAATAAATGAACTTTGAATTGTTGACTTTGGGCATAGTCTCACGTGTGCATGATGACACTCCCAGTCATTCTAAAGGAAGGGGTCGGTCAAGCTCCGGAGAGGTAGTGCATGTGTGCACAGAGCCTCTGTGAGGCGGGTAGAGATCGAGACCCCCCCCGCCCTTAAGTTCTAGAGTTCATATATGAGTGCAAGAGGTCCATTAATTTCATGAGAATTAGCGCAAAATACTTAAGTATTTAAGGAGATGGAAAAACTCAGGTAGAAAAGTGAGTTTAAAGCCCCTAAAGGAGAGATCCTTTCATTTGAAAGATGAATGGATGAGATTTGTTCAGGAAGATCCGAAGCTATTCACGATCGTTGGATCTGGAGAAGGAATACAAACATTAACCCTTTGAGCCCTTCGAACTTCACGAGTCCGACAAATTGAGCATATTCGTTGCATAGGAGGTGAATCCCCCGAAGCCCTGAAATAAATCTGGGTTGTAGATCTGTAGATTCCTGGGAACTATCTCGACCATCAGATCCATGATATAGTTATCCTTGTGTTGACCACATTAGGAGGACAGAGGTTTGGTAACACCAAAACCCCTGAAGTCCTGAAGTTGATGTGGACCATGGATCTAAGGATCCTTCAGGATCCCTCATGACCATTCGATCGTGGGGATGTGAGTATTAACATTGAGATCATGTGGGAGCCCATGTGTCAAGTGAAGAGGTTTCCAGGTGTCCCTCTCAGAGTGGCATGCACTAGGACCCAAGGGACCCTTAAACGGAAGTTACGAGCCGTAGATCTCTAGGTTCGCGTAGATACCCTTGAACTATTAGATTGAGGTTGTTGTTAGCCCAATGCTGATCGACTCTGAGAGAAAATAGGAGCTTGCATCGAAAACCTCCCGAAGATCCCAAGTAGATCTAAGCCATATAAGACAACGGGACATGTCTCATTAGATCCTGCACTCTGGAGAGAAGTCACTCTGGGAGGACCGAACTGTGAAGGAATAAGGATTTCCAAAGGCCAGAGTCCCAAGGTCATACTAGCCATCCGTTGGAAGGGACATGTGGCATAAGATATTTCATTTCAGAGGAAGTCACTACGGGAGAAAAGGGGATGTGGTGGACAAGAAATCCTAAAGGTCGGAGGGCCAGAGTTCATCTGAGTCGTTCAAAAACCGAGGATAGGTGTCAGCAGATCTTCCATTTCAGAATATAGCCACTTCAGGGGAAAGTGGGGTCATGCAATTTAAGAATTCTCGAGTCGAATTCCCAAAGTAGATCAGATTCATTGATCAGGGAAGCGTGTGGCGCTCGATCTGTAACTTCGGGTATGGAGTCATTCGGAGTAGAAAGGCATTGTAGTGTTCGAAACTCCCAAACGTCGAAGTCCCAAAATAGATCACAGTCGTTGATCGGGGAAGATGTGTGGCGCTCCATCTGTAACTCTAGGTACAGGTACTTCAGAGGAGAAAGGCATTGGAGTGTTTGAAACTCCCAAACCTTGAAGTCCTAAAGTAGATCATAGTCATTTATAAGGGAATATGCGTGGCGCTCGATCTGTAACTCCAGGTACATAGTACTTCAGAGGAAAAAGGGTTTGGATTGTTTGAAACTCCTGAACTCCGAAGTGTCGAAGTAGATTATAAACTTCGATCACAAGGGATGTGTGGCACTTGATTTGTAACTCTAGATACATAAGTACTTCGGGGAGAAAATACTTTGGAGCATTCAAAATTCCTGAAAGCCGAAGTCCTGAAGTCAATTAGGGATGTCAAAATATCTGGGGACACGCGACATCGGATTACAAACTTCAAATATTTCCCACTTTGGAGGATTCGCGTGGTGGTGGTCTTGGCGCCCATTGTCTTGGCATCTAGTCATATCTCGCAGTCATATGTGATTATAGATGTATTGAAGAACCCGAAGAAATTGGGAGAGGCTACCCTCCAGCTCTGAGATTGGTTCGTAGCATGGAAATTGTGGTCGGAAAGATTTGGAAGAGAAGAATGGGATAGAAACCCCGAATGGGGGTTTTGATTATCCTAAGAAGAGAAAAAAATGGATTCCCCCACCATGGGTGTGTTAAAAATTGGTATCAGAGCATGAAAACAACACTTGGCCTGCTTGGGCTCATGCACGAGTCATATGAAAATATTTCTGGAAGACTTTAAGGGGTAGCATCCTATCTTACTGCATTCCTAAGAGGCATAGAAAACCTCTACTGAAGAGAGGAATGCGCTCCTTTACTATTGATATATGTATTGGAAATTGGCACTGTATGTTGCTAATGTTCCCAAATAAAGAAGTTGATTTCACTGTGAAACTGTACGCGTTGTTGTACAACCATAAGATTTAGTTACCAAGGCTAATATGAGCCTGTGGAGAATATTACCGCCAATCATAAATCATTTGCATAAGTTCCTTGAGTAGAAGGATGCAGATTTAAAATACAGTTAGGATTTTACCCCAATGATATTGAATCATGCTAGTCTGTGACAAAGGGAGCCTAGCATTTCTTGGGAAATGAAAGTTGATCCTACAGGAATGGAATTATGCTAAAGAGCACTAATATTTAAACTAAAATAACAATGTGAATGGATGGAAAGGATTCGTAGAAATACTGATTACTACTTTAATGAAGGGTTAAACCTAGTATAGGTGTATAACCCCCCACGATCAGAGGAATGATTCTAGTGACCATTCCATTAAAAGGGAGAGCATGCACAACTCTCGAGTTTCAAGTGGATTGAGAAATGAATTTGGTTTCTGGGTACGAGAATTGTTGGACAAGGTTTTTTCAATCAAGATGATAAACAAAGCTATAGAAATATAGAGTGATTGAGTGAGAAATCACAACAGCCTCCCTTGCTTGGTGGATAGGAAACTAATCTACCATAGTTCTTGTGGGAGGAGGAGAGTGACCTTTGTCCCTGATTGTTGCTAAACAGAAGGAATAATTCTAGGTATAATGGTCAAGACCGACCTCGACCTAAAGATACTTTGGATTTTTGAATAACTGAAAGCATCATGTAATGAATAGAAGACTAATTAATGAATATATGTCATTTGTATGCATTTGATTTGTATATGTATGTTAGAAATCGTCTGCAGGGATAGAGGTATAACTTTCTATCTGTGAGTGTCTTGGATTAAGTCTAGTTCTCAAGGCTAAGTGCAAGGAGTGTGTGACAAAGAGTTGAGACTTTGTGAGACGACGCAAGGAGTGCATATCTAAACTTAGTGGAGTCAGAAGAGAAGCTTCCAGGAGGGCACACTAGGATAATTCACAGACTTGGGAGGAAATTTCAAGGTGGTTGGGTACCTTGGAAAGAAAGACTATGTAGGAGGAAACACAATGCATAGTTACTGAATACTCTGTAACACTCTTCCAGGAGGGCATAGAGAAAGTATGAGGGCATACTCGAATAACACATTCTGAGGTGTTGGAATCCTTAAGAGAATCCCAAGGTTGTTGAACACTTTGAGGAAGGAAGGTTTTGCAAGAGTACATCGACAAAGGAAAGGAGATTCCTTAAGACTTCCAGGAAGGCTAAGGGAAAAGCCATCGAAAGGCTGAGCCGAGCACAAGTAGTGCACCAAGGAGACTATAAGTTCATCTTACGAGCTCAAGAGGAAGGGAGTTAAGTTTCCAGGAGGGCATGAGAATGTCTACTAAAGGACACAGAGGAACTGAGAACCTTGGAGGTTTTCAAGCCGAGCAAAGTCCCAAAAGAGTTGCACAGAACTCTGTAAGGAGTGCAGAAGAAGCTCAAGAACCATCTAAGCCTTGAGAAGAAATTGAAATAAGTGTGAAAGAAGGTAGAGGACTTGCTGAAGTCCTGAAGATAGTTAAATCATTCATAGTTAGGAGGAGATAGGTGGCAGAATATTGGGAGATTTGAGAGTTGGAGCTCTAGCAGGTTTGCCAAGAGAAAACAAAGATCTTTGCGAAGTCACGAAGAGAGGTTTGAATCCAGATCGTTGGATCTGGAGGGGACATATGGAGACAATCTATTGATCTAGAGGAATAGTACTCCAAGAGATATCAGAGAAGGATATTGAGAGACTCCCGAAGGACAGATTCTGAAGAGATCGCAACCATCGATCAGAAGGAGGGACGAGGACTGTTGATCCTTGCGCATTTGAGTTTGCGATTCAGAGTTAGGGAACAAAAGAATTGGCTTTCATGGAAAGAGTTGAAGCCAAAGCCTGAAGCACTTTGTGTGATTGAGCCCCAGGACACAGCCCAAGGACATGTGAAAGAAAGGGCCTAGCACGGAGAGCTAAGTGTCGCTGCCAAATTTCTTCGAAAGGGTTAAGTGGATCCACACTTTGGAGGAAGAAGGAAATGTGGAAAATTTTATTGGGTTCCAACAGGGATCCAAAGAGTCAATACGACTCAGGTTTTTCGAACGATCCTAGACCGGGAGGTTGCGCAGCCCCGAAGGAGAAGGGGGTGGGGTTTGCGCCAGAGTGGTATCGGTGCCTGATTTTTATCTCAGGTGAGAGGAAGGAAACATAGTGTGATACTCTATAGAAATTGTTTCAAGGAGTGCAGCAGAGGGTAAACCGCTAGGTGGGCTGTAGGTGAAACCATATGGTCATTGGAGGTCATGAGAGCGGTTGAGGAGAAGTATTCCTATAGAAAATCAAAGAGGAGATAGACAAGGAGCTCAGTGAGATCCGAGCCAAGATGGAGATGCTAGCATTCAAGATGCAGTAGGAAGAAAAGGTGTGTTGGAGGTACGAGTGGCCTTTGAAAAGGACAAGTAAGTGGCATGTTTGAATGTTTTTGGACCGAAGGAAATGACATGTGTTGAAGAGGTGGTTGAGACATGCCAAAAAATGTAGTGATGAGGGAAAGAGATATGGGAGTATTATTGTAGGTTTCTAGGTGGGAAATGAGGAGGGATCATGCGATCTCATAAACTTCCAGGAGGGAAGAGGAGACATCCCTAATTTCCAAGTGGGAAAGGGAGAAGAAATGAGCTTAGCTAAGAGTTCATATCAACAAGGGGTGTTGACAGATGGAGAGGAGGAAAAAAGGCCTCATCCATATGAATATTTATGCGGAGTTGCAAGCCGCGTGAATGAAGATGATGACAAGTTGGAAACTTTCATCACAAGGGAGAAGGATCAGAGGTGTGTTCTAGTCATTGGAGGATTTGAGATATTCTTGCCAAGCAGTTGAGGAGAGGCTAGCATAGATGTTGTAGATGAAACAGAAGGATATCAAGTTGAGAATGTCGTGGAGGAGGAGGAAAAAATACTGAAGTATATCCCAACATAAGAGGAACACCTAGTTGAGTTAATCACTTAGTGGGAGATGGAGTTAAAGGCACTGGAGGATTGGTTGGACAGTCTAGAACCAGAAGGTGGCTGCCATAAGATAACCATTCTAGAGGATATATACCAACACGATTTGCAGCTGGAGAAAGATGGAACAAAACCAACCGAAGAATTGACCGGAGTTAATCTGTCAGAAGAAGTAGTTGAACAACAATTTAATGGAAAGATTGTAGAATTGGTGTCTACAATAGAGTGTCCAGTCAACGTCACAAGGGATGAAAGAAACATGGGAGATCATGATGACCGAACCATGGAGAGGCATGAAGAGTTGTAGCCAATCAGACTGCACAAGCCGAACCAGCTGATGAAGTAGTTGGAAGAAGTCATGGAGGAGATACGGAGGCTGATGTTAAGGTCAGTAGAAGAAGCGGTCAACAAGGAGAAGCTCGACAGAGAAGCACCTGCAACAATGAAGCAGAGGAGCAGAAAGATATCTCTAGGAGAAATTTTGGGATCCAGGTGGATTTTAGCAGAGGTGGGAATCTCACGAGAAAGAGCTTATGAATTTTCATATCCGTGGAGTATGATGTAGGAGCATCGCTCCACTTCAGCACGTTCCAGCTAATTAGCATGAGTGGTGCGCATTAAAATAAGGGAGAGGCGCCTACCTCTCATTTTTCCTTCGAAAATCTAAAGCATGATCAAGGAAATTAATGTTGACAGTTTGGAAGAACCAAATTGTGCCTTCGCACAAGCTAGATACAAGGTTGCCATTAAGTAGTCGACGATAGGAGGGATCTGTATCCAATTCGGATCATATTTCCATCATTGTAATATTCCCATTAGAGAGGTGTTTGAAAGGTGATTAGACACCTCTATCTTAGCTTGGAGGGAAGCTCGTCGAGCCCCTCTTGTATAAACTCTTGTATTGTGCCAGTAGAGTGGGCATCAGATGTAGGAGATAGATGCATAGGATAATTGAGAGTTGAGACTCAATTGTAGTTCAGACTCATATGTTGTAATGGACATTCCACCATTATTAGAAAATAAGAGTCTTTCCTATTTATCAATTTCTGTGTAATGGATGTTTTGCTATGAATGTCATTCGTATTCATTTGAGTTGTAGATGTATGTTAGAAATTGCATGTAGAGATAGAGGTATAAATTTCTATCTATGAGTGTGTTGAATTAAGTATGGTTCTCAAGGCTAAGTGCAAGGAGTGTGTGACAGAGAGTTGAGACTCTATGAGCCGATGCAAGGAGTGCGTATTTGAACTCAGTGGAGTCAAAAGAGAAGCTACCAGGAGGGCACACCAGGATAATTCATAGACTTGGGAGGAAATTTCAAGGTGGTTGGGTACCTTGGAAAGAAATAATGTGTAGGAGTAAACACAATGCAGAGTTACTGAATACTCTATAACACTCTACCAGAAGAGCATAGAGAAAGTACGAGGGCATACTCGAACAACACATTCTGAGGTGTTGGAATCCTTAAGAGAATCCCAGGGTTTTTGAACACCATGAGGAAGGAAGACTTTGCAAGAGTGCATCAAAAAAGGAAAGGAGATGCCTTAAGACTTCTAGGATGGCTAAGGGAGAATTCGTCGAAAGGCTGAGCCGAGTGCAAGGAGTGCACCAAGGAGACTGTAAGTTCATCTTACAATCTCAAGAGGAAGGGTGAAGAGTCGCAGACAGGGATGATTTTAGGGGCTAAATTTCGCTCATGGGCTAATTTTCCATGTTTTTTCCCCCAAAAAGATTTGCTATTCTAAAACAAATTCGCCCAAATTCTATAGGATAAAATTGTTTTAACTTAAAAATCGCCAAAATTTTATACAAACTATATAAAATCCTTAGAAATTTGAATATTTTTACAAAAATATTGTCAAACATTTACAGTTGGCATATGAAGGATTAGTAAGATTCACCAAGGTTTCTGCATTTTAAAATAAATTTCCATCCTTAAAATCATCCATGGTCGCAAAAGAGTTGAGAAAAACTCTACAAGGAGTGCAAAAGAAGCTTGAGAACCATCTAAGTCTCAAGAATAAATCACGCTAAGTGTGTAAGAAGGTCGAGGAATTGCCGAAGTTTTGAAGATAGTGAAATCATCCATCGTCAGGAGGAGATAGGTGCCAGAAGATTGGGAGATCCAAGAGCTGAAGCTTCGGGATTTTTTCCAAGAGAAAACAAAGATATTCAGGAATTCACAAAGAGCAGTTCGAATCCAGACCATTGGATCTGGAGAGGACACGTGGAGACAGTCTGTTGATATAGAGGAATATACTCTGGGATATATCGAAGAATGATATTGAGATACTTTCGAAGGCTGGAGTCTGAAGAGATCATAGTCATCGATTGGAAGGAGGGACAAGGACCGTTGATCCATGCACATTTGAGTTCGCCGATCCAAAGTTCAGGAACGCAAGAATTGGCTGTCATGGAAAGAGATGAAGCCAAATCCCAAAGCGCTTTGTGTGATTGAGCCCTAGGATACAACCTGAGGACATGCGACAGAAAACCTGACATAAAGATCTAAGTGTTTCCTCCATCTTTCCTTGAAAGGGTTAAGTGGAATTGCACGTTGGAGGAAGAAGGACCTGTGGAAAAGTTTGTCGAGTTCTAGCAGGGAGCTGAAGAGTCAATCCGACTTAGGTGTTTCAAACGATCCTAGACCAGGAGGTCACGCAGCCCCAAAGGAGAAGGGGGTGGGTTCTACTCCAAAAACCCTGATCGAATCAGAATACTCAAGAACCCAATAGAGAAGATGAATGAGATCCACTCATCGGAGGGAAGATCGATCTCATTTGTCAAATCGACTTCATTATCCACTGGAGTTAATGGATCAAACATCCGTCGTTCGATTAGATCGACGGTCGGGGATCATTCCAGAGTGAAAAGGTGAAATTAATGGACATGATAGTTAATGACCCGCTATCAACAAATGTCGTTAATCTCATCAGGGTGGAAGATCAACGACCACGATTAGACAGATTTAGAAAAACACTTTCCAGATTGGGCCCCACAATCACTGTGAACTGTCGATCTTTGAAAAAAGATAGATGGTTGGGAATCATTGTAGAGCATGAAGGATAAATTTACGAACGTGCTAGTTCACAGCCCGTAATCAACCAACGTTGTTGATCTCGTCGGGGTGGAATATCGACGACCATGATTAGACAGAGTCGGGAGAACACTTTCCATATTGGGCCCCGCAATCATTATGAATCATCGATCTGTGAACATAGGTTGATGGTTGGGAATCATTGCAGAGCACGAAGGTGAAACTAATGGACGTGCTAGTTCACGACCTGCAATCAACCAACAATGTCGATCTCGTCGGGGTGTGTTGGCCCTCCACCAAGTTTTGATAAAACCTTGGTTAGAGTTGACCCACTTTTGGGCTTCAACACATTGGTTGAGAAAGGAGCACACAAGAGGAGCTGAGATCGCAGATATCACTGATTTTGTGGGCTATGTGGACTCAGTAAGGGGTCCTCTAGGGTTTTTGTAATGGGTTTATGGGATGTCGGCCCATGGGTTCTCCCATGTTTAGGCCTTACTATAAGGGATTGTAAAAGTATAAATAACTAAGAATGTATGGTAGAAGTAGAAGTTTTGAGATCTAAGTGCAAGTAGTTTGAGTAGCTTTGTGCCAAGGAATGTATGTGTGTCAAGGCTTTGTTCTTGATAGAGGGCTAGCTATGTGCCCTAACCTAGTTTTGAAAGGAGGATATGGTGCTTAGTGCGCAGATCTCATGTCTGGTGCGAAGCTTGACTCTGTGGCTTAGTGCATAGGAGTGAATAAATGTAAAATTTGAGAACATAATAAAGAAGGCGAAGTGGTTGGTGGGCGTAGCCCCACACTAGGGTGAACCACGTACATCTGGTGTCTTATGGTTTGCTTTGTGCAATGTTATTTTTGTTATGTTTTTCTTAGTGCTTAGATTAGAATGTGCAATGAATATGCATGTTTTTTTTATATGCTAGATCTGATTCAAAGTGCTAAGTGCTGAGTTGTTGAAGTGCTTAATCTTTGTTGTTACTACGCTAGATCTATTATTGGGTACGTTCTGTGTTAATAAGGTTAATGAACTAATGTATGTCACTTCCTAAGAGCTAAAAGACTACCCTGTGAAGTGTTATTATCACATATCTATGCCCCATCTTGGTTACAGACACATGCGTCCTGTAACCCCCCCTTCTTCTACCTTGGGTGAGACCTCGCCTGCTTTGCAGGTGTTGACGAAAGGGCCAATAGTCGGGGTTTTGTTGGTGCGTTCTTAAGCATTGAACCCTGGGTCTTCCCCTGGGCCAACAGGGTGGAAGATCAATGACCACGATTAGAGAGAGTCATGCAAACACTTTCTGGATTGGGCCCCGCAATCACTGTGAATCGTCGATCTATAAACAAAGATCAATGGTTGGGAATCATTTCAAAGCGCGAAGGAAAATTTTACGGATGTGCTAGTTCACAACTTGCAATCAACCAATGTCATTGATATCGTCAGGGCAGAGAATTGACGACCACGATTAAAAGAGTCGGGAAAGAACTTTTCATATTGCGGATATTGAAGTCTCAGACAAAGAGTAAGCATATTGGGATTCCACAATCGCTATGAACCATCGATCTGTGAACGATCAGTGGGCGAACCTACAAGGAACCCACATGTAAATGCCATGTAAAACTCCTAGTATGATTGGGTTCTGTGGTTGAATTTAGCACATCGAAGCTCTGTATCAACCTAAATTCTTGGTCAAACACTTATGTGTTGGAATTATTATTATCTAGAAATTGTGTGGTTAAAATCAATTTAGGGCTAAGATCAATGACCCGCGATCATTACGGAGATTGCATATGCACATGGGTTAACATCGAGCCCTGTACCCGTAATTTAAATTCAATATAGCATTGTTTTGAGTTTGGGATCCGATCGTAGATCGGACGACCAGTATTCATTGCGAAGAATGGAAGGAGAATTAAACCGTGAGCTAGTTGAGGTTCTGTAATCCCTTGCAGTCATTGGATCTGAGGGAAAATGGATCTACACCGTCGATTTGTAGAAAATGGTTTTAGCCAGGATCGTAGTACCTAGACATGGGAGACGAAAGGATAGGGCATGAAAATAATAGAGCTGAGGTCACAACTCTTGGTCGCATGGAGAGAAAATGGAGTTCCTCTAGGCCAGTCAAGGAAGATTGAATTTAACACTCTGTGTTAGGCTGTGGTCATGAGGACTGGTTCTATGGGAATAAAGGTGCTCATAGCTAGCACATTGCATGGAATTGCTTCGAGGAAGTGCATGTTTGCATGAAAGGAAGACAATGAACCTTCCATTGAGGAAGGAGGACCTTCCGAAAAATTTACTTACATTGTATGGATGTCAAAGGAAAGCAAATTTGGTTGACCATGAGTGTGGGCACCTTGGTTACTAATGAAGGAAGAATGCTTAGGCACATTTAAGAGAAACATTTGGTTTCATGTGAATTGATTTGGATCATGATTAGCCTGTAGCAGGAAACATAGTCCTGATGTAAGAGTGAACGAGGAGGAATAAGCCATATGGTGAAGAGGTTGGTTAAAATCCAACACACCATAGTGGGGTACCTGTCACCAAGTGTGGTGCCTTGAAGATCAATACGAGGGTGCATTGGGTATGAATGTGGCCATGAACATTGCCACGTTGATTAAAGTCATTTAATATTTGAATTGCACTTAGAAAATTTAATATGTTGACATGATGCTTACATAATAATAATATTTCCTTTTTTCTTAATATACCCTGAATAGATGAAAATGACTTGGATTGTTAATATGCATTGTATGAAAATATAGTGTGCATGCAAACTAACAATTTGTTTGGCTGAGGAAAGTTGATTTGCAGAAAGAGAGAGTCTTGGATATTGCAATGTTGTAAGCCCATAAGGAATATCGATTGCCTACTGAGCTAAACATCTATGGGGAGGAAAGTACCATGCTTTTGAATCTAGTTCCGTGCAAAACAGATCTGAAAATAAATGAAGAAATTGGAAAATCAGTGGGTAATAGATTGCAATAAAATTATGAAATTTAGAATTGTGATGATGTCTCATGAATTCTAGATGCTTGTGATACAAGTGAGAAGAAAAGATATGTTCATAAAGGATGAATGAAGGCTATCCAACTGGAAATCATGAAGGAGGCCATTGCTGAGCCATGAGAACCCCGTGGTAATCCATGATCACCTAGGATATGTTGTGTTGAGGTAACACAAGCTAGAGGGACACCTCGGTAGTGAAAGTCTGAGCGACACTTCGACTGTAAGGTTCGATAAAATCTCTGGGATTCTTCCTGTGTGAGAAAACCTTGTCAAGGAAAGATGGATCACCCAAGGAACTGTATAAAAGAGAAGGGGATGCCTGACCCTAGGCCTAGAGGGTGAGTGACCGCAAGGAAGAGGAGACCCTGATAGTTCTTGTAAACTATTGATTGGGATCATGCACACAATGGGTATGTCAAGGAAAAACAGTGAGCCTAGATAACAAGAAAACCATGTGGATACAAATACACAAACTACGCAGATAAGTATTGTGATAGATTATGAAATGTCCCTAGAAATTTTATGCAACAGTAAAATGTTTTCGCATGGGACTATGATTAATGTGCTTGATGTCCAAGAATTATTGAAGGCAGGTGACAAAGATTTAGAGTCTAAAAAAGAAATTGACGGAGAAAGAAGGTCAAGACTTCTGAAGTGGATGAATGACAAAGGCATGGTAGGTGTTACTGAGAAAGAACACCGAGGATGATGTTCCTTTCAAGGGGGAGGGGATTGTAACACCCCTATTTCCCCCAACTTGTAGTTAATCATTAATTAGAATTACCATGTTGTGGCATGGGAACAATGTAAATTTTTAATTGTTTGAATTTCCAATAATTGAATGTGGGTGTGAAGCCTTGAAAGTACTAGCCATGATATCACTAGAGGAAAGAATGTGCAAACTATAAGAGATCAGTTAATAAGAAAAGGACTGGTGGTTGAACCATCAAATACCCCATGAATGGAAGCATGGTCTAGCTGCAGAAGGTCATACCAAAGTACCACAAGGTCCTATAGACCCAAACGGACCCAAGTTTCCTTCTGACATAAGGAATAAGATAGGAGGGATGTGCATGCAAGGCACACCAGAGAATAAAAAGAAGATTGGAGAATGCGAGGAACATTATTCAGCTAGTAGAGAATGAGCTGAAGGCCACGAGCTTGATACTGAGGAAGCATACGATAAAACTCATAGAGGCCATGATAGAGAGGGATATCTCTGAGAGTATGCAGAGAAGGGGACCTGAGCAGAAGGTCGCGAGCTTGATGTTGAGGAAGCATCTGATAAACCTCGCAGAATATGCGAAAGATAAAGGATCAATGAGAATTGGCATAAATTACTTGGTGATATCATGGCTTGGCACAAGGGTGGCCAAAGTGCTAAGAATGAATGCCTCTGAGCCTATGGTTGGGTGGAAGGACAAACACCCACATTCAATTAGTTGTCTACCACCTATAATAGATAAGTAATCTCACATCCTGTGTATTTAAGTGGTAACTATGAATTAAGGTTGGATATCCTATGAATGTTGCAGAGAGGGACATTTTTGCTTAATGGTTATAATATATCCTTTCAATTATGACTAATTGTGTATTTAATAAAATAATAAATTCTCTGGGTTGTACACGTAAATGCTTGAGCCCTGTGGTGGTTTAAGTTAAAATAAATGAACTGTGAATTGTTGACTTTGGGCATAGCCTCACGTGTGCATGCCGACACTCCTAGTCATTCTGAAGGAAGGGGTCGATCAAGCTCAGGAGAGGTAGTGCATGTGTGTGTAGATCCTCTGCGAGGAAGGCATAGATCAAGAACCCCCCTGCCCCCCCCCCCGACCCCTTAAGTTCTAGAGTTGATAGATGAGTGAAAGAGGTGCATGGAGGATTTATATAAGAGTTAAGTTCAGGAGCATTAGCGCAAAATACTTAAGTATTTAAGGAGATGACAGAACTCAGGTAGAATAGTGAGTTTCAAGCCCCTAGAGGAGATATCCTTTCGTTTGAAAGATGGATGTATGAGATTAGTTCGGGAGGAGCCTAATTTCTTCATGATCATTGGATCTGGAGAAGGAATAGAGATGTTGACCCTTCGATCCCTTCAAACTTCGCGAGTCTAATGAATTGAGAATATTCATTGAACAGGAGGTGAATTCCCCAAAGCCCTGAAGTAAATCTTGCTCGTATATCTGTAGATGCCCGGGAACTATCTCAACCATCATATCTATGATATATTCAACCCAGAGTTGACCACTTCGAGAGGAAAAAGGTTTGGTAACACCAAAAATCCTGAAGTCCCGAAGTTGATGTGGACCGTGGATATAAGGATCCTTTAGGATCCCTCACGACCATTTGATCATGGGGACATGAGTATTAACGTTGAGATCATGTGGGAGCCCATGTGTTGAGTGACGGGGTTGTCAGGTGTCCCTGTCGGAGTGGCATGCACTAGGACCCAAGGGACCCTTAAACAAAATTTATGAGCCACATATCTCTGGGGTCGCGTAGATGCCCTCAAACTGTCAGATTGAGGCGGTGTTCATCCCGACATTGACCAACTCCAGGAGAAAAGAGGAGCTTGCATCGAAAAAATCCCGAAGAGCCTAAGTATATTTGAGCCGTCCAATCCAACGTGACAGGTGTCATCAGATCCTGCACTCCAGAGAGAAGTCACTCCGGGAGGAAAAAAGTGTGAAGGCACAAGGATTTCTGAAGGCTAGAGTCCCGAGGTCATCCCAGCCGTCCATTGGAAGGGACGCATGGAAAAAGATCTGCCATTTTAGAGGAAGTCACTCTGGGAGAAAAAGGGATGTGTTGGACAAGAACTCCTAAAGGTAGGAGAGCCGAAGTTCATCTGAGCCTTCTGAAAGATGAGGACAGGTGTCAACAAATCTTCCATTTTGGAAGATAACCACTTCAGAGGAAATTAGGGTCACGCGAGTTAAGAACTTCTAAACGTTGAAGTCCTGAAGTAGATCATATTCATTGATCAGGGAAGACATGTGGCACTTGATATGTAACTCCAAGTACAGATTAATTTGGAGGAGAAAGGTGTTGGAGTGTTCGAAACTCCTGAACGCCGAAGTCCCGAAAAAGATCATAGTCGTTGATCAGGGAAGACGCATGGCGCTCGATTTGTAACTCTGGGTACAGAGTACTTCGAAGGAGAAAGGAATTGGAGTGTTCAAAACTCTTGAACACCAAAGTCCTGAAGTAGATCACAGTCATTGATTGGGGAAGACGCGTGGCGCTCGATCTGTAACTCCAGGTATGGATTACTTTGGAGGAAAAAGGGTTTGGATTGTTCAAAAATCCTGAACGCTGAAGTCCCAAAGTAGATTATAACCGTCGATTACAAGGGACGTGTGGCGCTCGATATGTAACTCCAGGTAAGAAAGTACTTCAGGGATAAAATCCTTTGGAGAATTTGAAATTCCTGAAGGTTGAAGTCCCAAATTCAATCAGGGTCATCAAAATATCTGAGGACATGCGGCGTCGAATTATGAACTTCATATATTTTCCACTTTGGAGGATTCACGCGGTGGTTGTCTTGGTGTCTGGTCATAGATCGTGGTCATATGAGAGTATAGATGGATGGAAGAACCTAAAGAACTTGGGAGAGGCTACCTTCCATCTCAGAGCTCGGTTCGAAGCATGGAAACCATGGTCGAAAAGATCTGGAAGAGTAGAATAGGATAGAAACCCTGAATGGGTGTTTTGATTCTCCTAAGAAGAGAAAAAACTTGATGCCCCCACCATGGGTGTGTTACAATGCATGAAGAAGGAAGAATGACATAGATCCCCACTCATTCCTAGACTAAAAACACCTGGGTATTGTAGTCACCCATAAATCTATCTCAGGTGAGACTGCACGATGCACCTTGTCTGCAACATTTCCTTCCGGTTCACCAGGAGGGATGATTGTTTTTGAGGTTTTTGTTCGAAAATTGTTGAGATACGAACCTGGGTCAACCTAAGAAGAAGTAAGAAGTGAAATACTAAACCAAAAAATGGTTTTGTTTCCTATTGGAACTGCATAGGATTGAGTGGACGAGATTCGTGGAAGAAACGCATGGAGAATAAAAGTATATCAGGGAATTTTCAAGCCATGGAATCCAACGAAGGAAGAAATTGAGAGATGGTTGAAAACAAAGGAACCTGAGTTTGTGTAGAAGGATAACAGAAACCCTAAGTTAACACCGCATAAATATCTCAACAGATACATGTTTAGCGACTTGCATGAGGTATTTGTTGCAGGATTTTTTACTGAGGTTAAAATAAAACCACCCTACAAATCGAATCAGACAGCTTGAGTGGAATCATGTTAAGAGAAAAATATCAAGATAGCATAGAAAAAACTCATAATAAGTACTCAATGCCTTGAAAAGAGAGAGAATTTCATATAATAAGCCTCTTAGAATGGGAAACCTCCTTATACACCACATAATTTTCCCTATGCAAGATGATTCCAAATGAAAATCTCTCCTTGGTATATATAGGATACTAGGAGGTACAATTACAACTAATGGATCCTGGTCGACATAAATAAAATAAAATTACTAATTTAATATACCCCAATTAAGGGGTAATGTGCCACTATTTATGGCTTAACATACTCCTCCCCTTCAGACAAGTGCTGTCTGCAACGCTTGAGTAATTATGGATGATTTTGTATAAAAGACTCATCTTCCCAAGTAGAATCTTCAGTAGGTAGTTTCATCCACTTAATGAGATACTTTGAAATGGATTTATTCCTTGGCTGGAAAATTCTTGTGTCAGTGATAGATTCAGGCTCCAATATGATTTTTCCTTCCTCATCAAGTTATGGAAATATAGTTTGAACTAGGATCTTGTCACCTATAACCTTCTTTAAGAATGAAACATTAAAAACTAGGTGTACTTGTGAAGATGCAGGCAACTCCAATTTGTATTCCATAGTACCAATATTTTGAAACTCCTTATAAGGGCCATAGTGCTTTGGTGATAATTTATTATCCTTCGTGGCTTTCTTGAGGGACATCTGTTTGTATGGTTGTAGTCTTAAAAACACCCAATCCCCTACTTCAAAAAATCTTTCACTACGATGTTGATATGCTTGTTGTTTCATGTGATTCTGTGTCATGGTTAGGTTGTCCTTTAAGATTTGGAGAAATTTTTGTTGGTGCTCGATGTGATCTTCCACTTCTTGAAACTTAGAGTTTTATTTTAGAGAAGAAGTGATGGAAGGAGGGTGATATCCATAGAGTGCCATAAATGATGTCATTTTTTTTGCAGTATGAAAGGAATTGTTATACCACCATTCTTCCAAGGGTAACCATTTGAACCATTGTGTTTCTTTATCAAAGACAAATAAACGCAGGTATCCTTCCAGACATTTTTTCGCTATCTCGGTTTGTCCATCAGATTGAGGATGATAGGATGAGCTATGAGCCAATTGATTACCCAAAAAGAAAAAAATTCTGTCCAAAAATGTCCAGTGAATATGGGATCTCTGTCACTTACAATAATCTTTGGGATTCCATGTAGCTTTTGAACTGTCTCCATGAATGCAGTGGAAACTGTACTGGCTTTGAAGGGATGAGAGAGTGCACAAACGTGTGCGTACTTGGTCAATCTATCAAAAATCACCATGATGACACTCTTTCCTTCAAACTTCGGTAAACTTGTGATGAAATCCATGGAAAAATCCTCCCAACGCTGACTTGGGATGGCTAATGGTTGTAAACGACCTGGGGTATTAATTGTTTCCACATTATTTTGTTGGCAAACCAAACATTCTGCCACAAATAATTTAACATTAGTTTTAAGGCCATCCCAAAAAAAATCCTTCTTGACCCTATGGTAGGTTTTCAAAAATCTTGAGTGCCCTCCTACCAGAGAGGTGTGCAATTCCAATAGTACCTTTTGTTTGAGTTGGGAGTTATTACATAAATATAAGCGATCTGTGTACCATAGTGAATCATTTTTCCATGTAAATGTATCTGATGTACTGGAATTCTGTTGCAACCTTTGAATGAGAGTCCACACATTTTCGTCATTCTTCCATTCATCCCTCGCTTCTATTATCCAATCAGCTTGGAAGATTGAGATAGCATAGAGAAATGCCTCAACATATTCATCCTTTATTAAGAGTGCATATAACACATTATTTTGCTTCCGTTTTTTATAGATTATTTCCAAATCATAACCTGATATCTTGGTCACCCATTTTTGTTGTTCTTCTGAAGATAGTCTTTGTTCTAATAAATATTTAATACTATTAGGCTCTGTTTTGACCTTGAAGTGCCTACCTGTTAGGTAAGGGCATTATTTCTTCAATGCATCTAGTATTGCCATAATTTCCTTCTCATAAATGGGTTTGTGTAAGTCCTTTCTCTTGAGTGGCTGACTTTCAAATGCAAGGGGCCTTCCTTCTTGCATTAGAAAATCACCAATGCCATTTCCCAAGGCATCATATTACACAATAAAGGTTTTTGTGAAGTTTGGTGTGGTCAAGACATGAGCTTTGCACATTGCCTCTTTAAGTTGTTCAAAAGCTTGAGTTGCCTCTAGAGTCCATGAAAATGCATCCTTCTTATTTAATGTCGTTAAAGGTGATGATATTCTTCCAGAGTTTCAAACAAACTTGAGGTAGTAACCTGTCAAACCCAAAAATCCTCTAAGATTCTTCAATGTTTTGGGAATCGTCCAGTCCATCATGGCCTTAATATTGTTAGGGTCTACCTTGACACCTTCATGAGATATA